>VWZP01010561.1:495263-561525 GCA_013396995.1 Dicaeum eximium
GTGGGGCGGGGGGTGGGGTGGGGTGTGTGTCAGCAAATGTATTCTGGTTCATGGGTTTAACCTCTCTTTTTGTTTTCTCCCTTATCATCATCCTCATCATAAGCATTATTATTAGCTTCAGTTATTAAGCTGTTCTTCCCTCAACCCAAGGGTTTTGCCTTTTTTCTAATTCTCCTTGCCTTCCCATCAGTTTCTCTGTGGGTGTGCTGAGTGAGAGGCTGTGTGTTACACAGTTGCCAGCTGGGGTTAAACGAAGACATACTTACTGACCAAAACTGACCACAGTTTCAAAATTAAACTTACGTAAAAGCAGAAACAATGCAAATAAGAATCACAAAGGGAAAAAAGTTATGTATTAGAGTAGCTTCCAAGAACATTATCAACACCCCACAAAATCTCTAGCNAGTTAAGCATTTTTCAGTTTCCCATGCTCTGCTAGGGAGGAGGTGCACAAGAAACTGGGAGGAAGCACGACCAGGACAGCTGACCTGAGGTGACCAAAGGGATATTCCATACTNAAACTGACCACAGTTTCAAAATTAAACTTACGTAAAAGCAGAAACAATGCAAATAAGAATCACAAAGGGAAAAAAGTTATGTATTAGAGTAGCTTCCAAGAACATTATCAACACCCCACAAAATCTCTAGCTCAAATTTAACGAGGAATCACCAGCCTCTGATGCCTGAGCTGTGCAAGCAGTTCAAGCAAAGCTCTGAGATGGACCTACACCATACCCTTGTCAACAGATTTATGGTGGCTTGGAGTCTGCCAGGTCATCCAAGCCCTGGGCTGTGGGAGGAAATGAATTAGCAGGACCCAGTCTTCAAATTACACTGGGTACAAGCAGAATGCCCTGCTGCCTAAACTCCAACTCAACTGTGATTTACTGCTAAAACTCCTTTGCTGACACTGGTCACCATGTGGAAAGGTGAAGTAATGAAGCAAGTAAGTATTACTAAACATGGTGATGCAGTCCAAATGTAAATGTTTCAGGAATCATGCCACCCCAAAGAGTGGCTGTGCTCTGAGCTGTGTCAGCTTCACTATTTTTGTGGAGAGAGTAAATCAAAATGGGAAACTGGTCCAGCTAATGGGTTTTCTTGTGTGGGTTTTTTTCTTAACTGCATCAGTTCTCTGATCTGGTTCACTGAACACCCACACAAATATCGGTGTCAGCACTGCACAGTGGGCTGTGCAAGGGTGATCGCAAACAAGCAGAAGCAGAGAATGCTGCTGCTTACAATACCTCAAGGCCCAGAGAACCTCACACATGAGGAAAATGTTTACTACAATTGTTTGATAGAGTACAAAGCTTGTGATGCAGTTTTTTGCTTACTGGGATCACTAATAGCTTCACTTTCTTCTGTCAACAAAAAAAAAATGTGTCGAGATTTAATATCTTCCCCTAGCTCTCTGTCAAGTTTCATTTTAACATGCTAATCAATGCAGATCACTGTCACTTTATAATATGCGTTCTAGAGGAGCCAGGTAACAGCCCCATTTGTACCTATTATAGGCGTAATGCTTCCTGCAAAATAAAACATTTTAAGAATATAAACAACCCAAGACAGAAAGCATACCAAATCCCTCAAGGCTACAACATAAACCAAAACAAATTCCCCAGAGGCAGTGCATTAATACTTTAATATCATAAGCTGATGAAACTGCTGCTGAAAGAAGCAATCCCATTGCCTTTCAGGCCCCCTCACATCTCCCTCCTTGGCACCAGCATTAGCATGCATTCATGTGTGTGATGAAAAGGATAAGTTGTTTGATCTGGGTCACCATTAACCATTATTCATTTACTTACTGGGTTTTACCTGGTTAATTGTAACTCAGATTAATTCCCTGAGCTGGGTCAATGCATGAACATGAAAACAGCCCTGTCAGCAGAAAACAAGGCATGGGAGTGAACTGGGAAGGACTGAGGAAAATAGAAAAACTGCTCCTTTCAGTAATGTGTTTGTTTATTCTGGCTTAAAGTTTCAGCTGTGAAATAATGGCCCAAATACATTTTTTTTTAATTTCAAGTGATAGCACAAAACTGGGAATGTCAGTTCTTCGGCAAAAGGATCTGATGAACCGACAAGCAACACCTGCACCACTTAAGGGTTCAGGAAACTAAAAGGGACTACAGCTTAAGAATATTTCAATTCCTTTAATTAACAACAATTCTACCATTTGTTGCTTCATATGTAAGATAAGACTTCTGTAATTACATCTCCTGATTGAATTCCAGGCAATAATGTTTCTTTACCGGGTGCTTTTAGTGTGAAAAACCAGCGGAACCCAACATATCATTTTAGATGCCTTCAAACAGGATTTTCTCATTTCCTGCATTTATAGATTAATTTTAATGGATATCTCACTAAAGTACTGACAAATGAGATATGATATGTAACTTTTCATTAATACTTGTAGCACTTCAGAACAGGAATATAAGAATGTACACATTCCACAGATTGTGAATAGGGATTGCAAATCTTCAATATATTTGAGAACATACAGGTCCTTCAAAAGCTAAATACATAGATTTGCTGGTTACCATGTAAAGCTCTACAAAATATCTTTGAGATTGCTTTCCATGGTATTTCCTAAAAAAAAAAAAATTTTGCAATTGCACTTTTTGTTTCTGTTCTGGTTAAACATCTTTAGAATAATATTCCTATGCAGTTTAAATGTTCATTCAGTAAACCAAGCAAGATTAGGAAAGTGTAGCAATTTCTGAACACCAATACAGTGGTTAGAGAGAGGCCTCAAAACAAGATTGCCAAGTAGTTTATTTAAACCTGTAACTGTGACTTACAAGAGTAGTGAAGTACCAGTGATAAGAAGCACAAAAGTTATTATGATGATGACTACAGAGTAAACAGCCTTCTCCAGTGTCTGAATACTGTAAGTAAATAGGGGATGACCAAAGTAAATAGGAATCTGTCCACATTCTACCTATGAAAAATTGTACTAGACCTGCACAACACAGGTACCTCCTGTACTGTACTGTACTGTCAGAAAGACTGTACAGTGAAATTCTGAAAGAAACTATTGAGAGACATTACAGCACACAGAGAGAAGAACTAAGCAATAAACTACCATGTGACAGCTAACTTTATGGTACACTTGAGGTAAGTCCTTCAATAGCAGTATAGTGCTGAACTAATTACAGTCATTTCCAGACAGCAGGCTTAGCCACCAGGTACTCCTTTGTGAAAATGTTTCACTGAGATAGACCTAAACTTATAGTCCAGTACATAGGATCTTGATAAAAATTATATGTATTGTCCAACCTTACTGAATGCTGAGAGTTTTGGAAAGATTCATAATTCACGATAGAAGAGATTATATTTTTATTAGATGAGAATAATCGGCAGCTAGATGGGATACATTAATTTACATTTGTGGTAAAAGAACTGCAATGGTTTGGAGTAACAGGGATGTTTTGGAATGGAACATTAGGGCAAAGTGTAAGAAGACAGAGGCATGCACCAGGTAGTCAGTGGAGGTAACTGCTGAGAACTGCGGACCAAGAACTTGGTATTTTAGATTAAAAGTAAGCATAATGCTGCAAAAAGGGTAATCCTGCAGAATTAATGATTGCATGAGAATGAACCAGCAAGCCAGCCGAGAAAAGTGGAGTATCATTTGCTAGCTCCTGATTAAGTCTCATGCTTATATTTCTCTGTTGGTAAAAAACTGCTTAAGTAAATAGGTCCAAGTCTAATTCCTTCTTGAGTGTCAGAAACTGAGCATACCTTTCACGCTGAGGAAAAACAGGGCCCAGGAGCCCTGGGAGCCTTTGGAACAGGAGGTTCCAAAGGCATCAGTGATTAATGCCCTTTGCTAATATTGTTATTTTCTACACTGTAGCAGCAAAACTATGAAAACCCCTCTCCCACATGTCTGAAACAGGTTGTCATCATCAATGTAAAAACCATGCTAATATCATCACAAAATAAGTCTTGCAGGATTTATTGGACTGGTTTTCAAGGGGAAAACAATCTGTCATACAAATCAAGTTCTGAATAATAAAGTACACAACACATCCGCTTTCTGGATAAACATTTCCATCAAAGAGAGAACAGCTGCCTTGTCATGGTAAAAAATTGCAAATATTCAACTCCTTAATACTGAGTTCAGTCCAGTAAATTATAAAAAGCTTATTTTAGAAAATCTACAGGAAAAACAATCAAACACCAAACACAAAGACTACATAAATTATTGCAAAGATGCAAGAATTATCATCACAGAAAAAGAAAAAAAAGATGATTGTGCTGGTCAGACTGTAGAATATTGCACAACTGAAGAAGAGTGAATAACATCACCAGAAGAAACTGGTGATGCAAATTTCCTGAAGAAACTGGTGATGCAAATGATAGAGTGATCACCTCAGTGTATCAAAATCAGCTTTGATTGTGTCAGCACTGTTCCTCCCTACCACCACAGTTACGCAAAACACTTCTTCAGGCTTGTATCAACACATCAGAGAACCTGCAATTATGCTGAAGCACATAAGTAGAGATTACAACAGGCAATCATTCTGCAAACAAAACATCAGGATCTGGTGGTCTGAAAACTTAGTGCATGATTTAGTGTTTCATAAGAAGGGCTCAGTGTTTTCTCTAGCACATATATATGTGCCCATATGTTAAGGGACAGAACAAAAGTGCATAACATTGAGCCACACTGAAACCTGTAAGGTTTGTGACCTTGCTCCCTCAAGATCACAGTTCCAGGAATAAGAATACATCACAAAAAAGAAACAGTTAAAAACATGCTAAGAAAACAAACCATATCACATATGTAAGGAAAAGATAACACCACCTATAGGACAGAAAGAGGTTTATGTGATGAGCTGTTCATAAAAGGGGGGAGTGCTTATGTCTCATGTCTGTGAGATGAATGCTAGGAAGCTGAGAGAAAAACTAGAGAAGAAAAAAGAGAAAAGAAAAAAGGAAGGAGGAAGGAGGACACCTGGAGGTATAGGTTTCTAGAGTCAGACACAGAGCAAATTGCACTCTTGTAGACACAGCACATGGATTGTGATCTGTATCTTAGAGAGGTCATGAGAAAAAGAAGTCGTTGAGGTTACAATTTCTCTATGCCCCTCTCTGAAACCACAGAATACTGCTGGTGTCTGTATTTGATCCTATAGTATGCAATCCATATTTGAATGCAAAGATGCCTTTTTGCAGTCTTCAGGCAAAACTGAAAAATGTCCATACATTTGCAGAAGCTCCAGTGTGACTTTATTAAAAAGCCTGACCTATTTAAACTGACATACATTCAGCATTAAGAAATTAAGCAAAATTAAACTTCTATGCAGTAGCAGAAAATGTGAAGTTGAGCTAAAGGAAAGAACATGAGAATTTTACCCAAGGATAAAAGTGAAGCCAGGAAAAAATCTTCATGTTAGCATTAATCATAAAATGCTAGGGAGGGCATTGCCATGAGGGACTTGTTTGTCAAACAATAAATCTGAAGCAACCTACTAAATGAGTCCTCTAGGGAGCCCTCTCTAGATTCATTATTTTAGTGCTAGCAATACTACTACAGGAAACTTTCAATTGATATTCATTACATTACATTTCTGTAGTGATTTTTCTGGCCTTTACAAATAACAAGACTAAAATTGTTGCGTTTGTAAGGTTTTCATTTAAGAAAAAAAAGTGCTCCTTTCACTTGACAAAACAAATGCTACCATTTTAGAATCAAATTCTCCTCTTATTCACAGAATAAGCCTTGATCCTATATCTCAGAGCAAAACTTAGCCCACAGTTTGTCTTTATATGTTCAAAATAATGTCTCTAACAAGTTACATACTTGTAAGCCATGAGTTTTGCTTGATTAGGGGAAAATAAGGATATAGATCAACAGAAGTATTTACTACAACACCTTCAGGAGAGTGCTTTTAAAGTCTTCTGCAAATGTGAAATAATTTCACATCACAGTTGAGTGTAGCAGAGATGGAAATTGCTACTAAGAGGCTAAAACACAAATAAATACCTGCTTTAAGTAGGTCTGCTAGAATTGGAAACCAGTAAAGGTTGTTTCTGAAATTAAGAAATGGTAGGTTTATGGATCTCTAATCATGAGTAAAAGTCGTATATCAAGTTCAAAGAAGAACACACGTACTTGAAACCCAAGGCTACATTAGAAAAAATCAGCTACATGTGATTTGGAGAGGGTCACACATCATGACCTTCACGGTATGAGGGGAAAAATGTGCTATCTGATTGTTAGTCTCTAACAGTTATGTACTATTTGGGAAACTGCAATCAAACACTTAAGGAAGGAGAACCCTTCATGTCATTAGCAGCTTCAAAACATTTATCCTTGAGGAGAGTCTTAAATGCATTTACTTTTGGGAAGGAGGTGGGGAAAGCCCTAGGACTAAAAGGTGATTTTATTAGATGTCTTTTTAAAGGAAACTAGCAGAGCTGAGTGCCTCAGTCGAGAGGATCTTCAGAGCACCTAAGTAAACACAGAAACATCTTTCACAGAGCAGGTAACACTGGCAAGGGAAAATTAAATATACCTTCAGGAGCTGAAGATGAAAGAACAAAAGCTGAGCTAATAATGATATGTTGTAAGTTAGATGGGGAAGACACTAGTGTTTATTCTGCCCTTAGACAGTGCCAGTGCCACTGAGGTATAGACACCAAGCCAACCAGCAGCCTGTCAGGTGATTTTTGTGTACAAACAAGAGTGCAAACATTTTAGGAGTTTCCTAAACCAAAAGTTAGTACAATAAGTGACTGTAATTAATGCTGCAATGCCCACTACAAGCTGCTTTTGGGGGGACAGAGACAAGTTTATGACTTTTGCTGATGAAAGGGTTCCAGTTTCATGTCAATTCATTTTTCATTGACTGCTCTGGTGACCTTGGCAGGTTGGCACCACAGCTGGTTCCATTTCTGACCCTGCAGAATTCACAGCATGTGGAACTGTCTGGTCTTCTTGTTACCCTTGCTGTGAGTGAGTTTAGCGTCCTGAGCAGCTCCTAAAGCACCTTTAGACTCACAAGTTTAAGGGTAAGGGCCTGGATGGGATTTTATCCAAGGGTATGGAGGCAGCTGGCTCACTAAGCTGCTCTCCATCATTTATTATCAGTACTTTGGGAGCTAGAGGTGTTTAGCCTGGAGAGGAGGAGACTGAAGGGTGACCCTACCACTCTTTACAGCTGCCTGAGAAGAGGCTGAAGCCAGGTGAGATTGGCCTTTTCTCCCAGGCAACCAGTGACAGAGAGGACGTAGCCTCAAGCTGCACTAGGAAAGCTTCAGCTTGGACATTACAAAGAATTTCTTCACGGAAAAAGTGAAGACATTGGAACGGGCTGTTTGGAGAGGTGGTGGTGGTGTCACCATCCCTAGAGGCGCTCAAGAAACAACTGCACGAAGTTCCGCTAGTTCACCTGGTGGCGTGGTCTAGCTGACAAGGTGGTGCTGGGTCATAGGTTGGACTCCGTGATCTCAGAGGTCTTTTCCGACCTTAAAGATTCGGTGATTCCCGAACACAGCTCCGCCTGCTTTTACCGACAGCGCAGAGCTCCGCCTCGCCCGGCGCAGTCCCGCCCTCAGGCCGCCCTCAGGCCGCCCTCTCCGCCATGGCCATGGAGGCGCCCATCCAGCCCCGGCGGGGCGGGGTTTGCCGTCTCCTCCCCGCTCCCGCTTTCTCTTCCCCTGGCTATGGCGTCCCCGGCCCTGACCTTCGTCCGGAGGCTGTGCTGGCGATTGCCGTGCGGGACAAGGTGAGTGCCGATCGCTCGGGGTTGCCCGTGCCGGGGCCGGGCAGCCGCAGCCGCCTCCTGCCGGGCTGGGCGTGCGGAGCGGTGCTGCCCTGCCCGAGCCGCGGGGTGAGCCGGGCTGGCGATCCCTGCATGGCCCCGGCGTCAGTGCACAGGGCCGGGCGCCGCTCTCATCCCACAAACAGGGCAGGTCGCTCTCTGCTAAAGCTGGGGACCCCTCCGGCCGTACCGAGCACCTCTAAGTGTTTGAACGCAGCTGGGAGTGGGGAACCTCTGCTTGATGCCTTCCTGAGGCGAATATTTGACCACCAGAAAACTTGTTGGTTAGGCTAGGGGTGAGGTATCCAAAACCGTACTGAAATGTGTAAAAGAGTGTGTGTGTTTGGGCCTTTTCTTGTTTTCTGTATTTTATTTTATAAGTCCCATATATGATATAATCATAAATGGTTTGGGTTAGAAGAGATCTTAAACTTCATCTAATTCCAACTTTCCTGCCAGGGGCAGGGACACCTTCCACTGGACCAGGTTACTCCAAGACTGTTCTTAACAAAACCAAGCTTAATTGTGTGTCCAGCTAATTAAGGCTTCTTGCTAAGACTGTTCTGGCCTTCCAAATAATCCCACAGTATCTTCTACACGTTTATTTATTACATACTGCCTTTAAGCTGTTTCCAAATAAAGTGTCATGTGCAGGAGTGTGCACTGCAGCAGCTGTGCACCTTCAGGGTTAGCTGGGCAGTGGAAAGCTGAAGGGATGGCTTGAGTTGCAATTACACGTGGAATTTTATGATACACTTTTTTTTTTTTTAATGGTTAAATTGGAAATTCCACTATAAAGTTGTTTGTATATATTGCTTGTAAAGTTGCTTGTATACGAATAAGAATCACAAAGTATACCAATTCATAGAATTTACTCTTCTGATCAAAAATAGCTTAACAGTCAAAAAAAAGCAAGGTGTAAACAAGTTTCTAACTAGAATAGTGAAGCAGACATCATCATACCAATAGATTTAAAGATGTGTGCTACTCTGATTGGTAACAACATTCAGATTTGACTGTTATAATGCACACTTTCATAAGTTAAATGCTTTTACTCAAGTATCCATGTCTGTTAGGCATGAGTGCATCTTATCTAGAAGACTGTAAGACATTTATGCATTAAATTGTAATATTTTTCACCCAAAGCTTTGCAAGAAATTATTTGAAGTAAATACATGAACATCATAAGACAGAGGGAGAAGCAAAGTGAATTCTGTGATTTCTGCCCTCCTTTCAAAAAAAGAACTCTCTAGGCAAGCTTTCTCAGCTAAATAATATTAATTTAATGTAGCTAAGTTTTACAATAAGAGTGAGGGAAAGCAGTTCTAGATGGGGAAAACACATAAAAGACTGGTTTGCTCATCATCATTAGGCTGGTGGACTCGGAAGTATTTGAAATGGCAAGATTCTGTATGAGACAGCAGTTCATAAATCAGTATTCATAATGGGTTCATGTTTTTAGTATTTAATCAGATATAATAAAGAAAAATAGTGCAATGTTTCTGATGCTGTAGCATCAGAAAGGTGAGCTTTATTTTTGTTCTTAGCAGTATTTTACCAAAGAAACTGGCAACATTGCTGTGCCAGTGAATTTAGGAAGCATTTTTTGCAGTCTAAACTTGGAAAAAAGAGTCATGTCCTTGGAACATTGAAAGAGAAAGACTTGCACAAATATAAAGGCAAAATGCAAGAATTGCTCTTACTTTATTTTGGTTTGTTTGTTTTTCTAAGCAAGACGTTCATAGTTCTTTCAGACATGGAACTGTGGGTTCCACAGACTCTTCTTGCCCCGTTGCAATATATAATATTTCAAATTTAAATTCATCTGAGGATGGGGGATGCTGACACAAATGCACATTCAGAAGAGTCTTACTGTGGCCTAGTGTGTTCCTTTTTCCAGGTTTGGTACAGATATTTCAGCAACTTTAAAGGAGGTCAGATCTTGTCAAAGACCAATTTCCCATGAGCTATTGTTTTATTTCTCAGAAAAGCCTTTTTCATAGGAGCACTATTAAATGCTGGTCTTTAAGTAAAGTGAATTGAAAGCCAGTTAATTTTGTCTTACAGTGTTGTCTTCTCCTTGCTTCCGTAGTCTTGTTGGTTTCTCCCTGTGCCTGGAATACTTCCTGCTCACAGTAAATCTCTACTACACTGTCTGGTTTTCAGCTTGGGAGGCAGCAGTCTTAAGAGTTCACGTTCACTTCCATCTGTCTCTTTTGCAGCATTCCAGATCTCTTCTTGGCATCCCCTCATCATCTCATGACAAAACATCTGGATGTTTACAGCCCACCCACATGGCAGGAGCTCAGGTGTTCCAGCACAGTACACAACAGTCCTTATTCAGTCTCTACAGCCTTTTTGTACTTCTGCCTGGGAGTTAATTGATCCTGCTCCCTGAACAGCATGCTTACTCTTTACTTGTCTTTACTTGGTAGTGCAGTTGCATTTGTTGGTCGTTATATCAAGCACCCTTTAACAGATTTATGACAAAGCAGGATGTTATTACCCTTCCATCTTTTCCTTTACCTTTCTCTGACTGCAGACCTATAGACCCACAGGAAAGAGCTATGACTCTTTCCTGCCTTGCCTCCCACTAAGCCAGTCAGATGTCAAGCCCTGGGTCTTTAGGGCCCAGAGGCTTGGCTTTGCCATGAAGCTGTGCTTTTATAAGGAAGTTGCTCCACTGAGGGCAGAGGAAGAGCTGATCTCTTGCAGATGAGATTATTTCTTGCTTCATCAAATGATTGTGCTCCGAGGCCTCCTTCGATTAGGAGCAGTTCTGTATTCCAGGTCATTCCCTGAAAAGACTTCTTGATTGCTGTTAATGATGTATCACTTGCATCACAGGTTTTTGTTTGCCTCTTTTTGATATGTGAGCAGCATGTAAATACATTTTTCCACTGCTACAGACAAGCAATAAAGTTTCCTGCATTTGAGAACTGTGGATGCCAGCACACCCAGAGGACATGTAAGCTTTGCCTTGTGGAAAACCTCTTTGGGGCTACTGCCATCCTGGAGGTGACCAGTAAGTCTGGTGATATTCCCTTTTCTGTTCTGTTTCTTTTTTCCAGGTTTGGCCATGAGGACCTAATTGGCCTCAGAGAGAGTCTGCCTTGTATCCCTGTGGTGGGAAATGTCTAGTGCTTTCTGTCAATCCTATTCAGGTAGTTGTGGTTGGGTATGGACATGCAAATTTTGGGAGCTTCGTTCTGATGTTCTCATGCTGGGTGGGGCAAAAAGGGCACTATTGTCTCTTCACCCACTTTCCCCCCACCAGGCCATTTTTCTGTGTTGTAGCAGCTTTCCTTTTCTTTCATACCGTCTGCTGACACCCCTAAGCCAATTTCCTTTACAAGTAGGAAGACTGGATTTTTTTAGTGTTGCTGTCAAGTAATAGATCAGACTATATCCTTAAAAAACCCTGTGTGCAAACACTCCTGAGTCGTCTGGGGGTCTGTACCAAAACCTGTGGTGCTGGCAGTAGAAGTTGCTTTTATGCCTAAAACTTTCCCCCGATGTAGGTGAGTTGGGTTTCAGGCTACACTAGAGTGCCTTGCTCAGCTCTTTCCTATTCCCTATCAACCAGCAACCTTTTCTTTGACAGATTTCCATTTATCAGCTCTCCTTGGCTTGTGCTGGATTCTGTAGTGCTCAGGTACTCTGCTTTGCTCCTCCTGCTCAAGATAACCATGCTTATCTTTGCAAACTTCCCTTTGGTAGGTCAGATCTGTAGTTATAGTTGGTGTTTGTGATCTAAGTTATGTGGGTCACAGACCTTTGCCTGGCCACCAGAAAAGCAAGCAAAGCACATATCTGCCTTGATTTTAAATCTTTTTTCCCTAAGCTTAGTCTTTTCTGCCTTGGTGCAAGTCAATAGGAAGTTTAGAGAGCTCATCATATTTTCCTTACCTTTCAAGTAGTAATTTTTTTTTGTTTGTTTTATGTATTAAAGAAACCACCTTCTTTCCTTTCTTGAAACTTTATGCCATTTGACTTTTGGAGTAAGTTTTTTGCAAAATACTGGTAAAATCAGCTTCCCCTACCATTTGTAAGGTAATTTTCAGAGTCTTTCAGAAAGATTCTTCATACCACCAATTTATCTTTTTCTTTAAGGGCCAGGATTCTGAAATATAGCCAATGGACTAAACTAATCCACTGTGTTTTGAATACTTGGCTTAACTAGTCAAAGGAATGAACAACAAAATGAACAACTAAATCTCTTAATGGGAGGTTTTCTCTGCAAATACTCATATTAGTTGCAGGGGTTACTACATCTTGTTTGCTCATGCTGGTTTACCAACACAACTTAAAAGACAAAAGGTAGTGGTAAAGTGATTGGATAGTTTTCCAGGAGAGTGTCTTGGTAAACTTCTGTCCTTCTATAAGCACACTCATAAACTGTTTTGAATTGAAATACACACAGCAGTTAAAATCAACAAAATGTAATCTGGAGCAGCAAGCTGTATGTAATTGAGCTGGATTTCACAGTTCATAGCTAATATCAAGCCCAGGTGTCTGGAAGTCCTGAGGATGGATTGTCATGGAGCACAGCTCTCTGAACAATCCCAGTTTTCTAGGACTCACTTCATATGTGAGATGCTCCATCTTTGTGGTTCTTTTCTGGTCTCATTCCAGTTTTACCATGTCTCTTGTGCTATGGGAACTCAGGACTGAATGTGGTGTGGCCTCACCAGTGTTGAGCAGAAGAGATTCCATTCTTAATTATGAATAAAAATTATTTGTCGAGGATTAGAAATACTGTGTTGTATGGATTCTTTGCTGATTCTTTGGCCCCCCGAAAGAGTGGCTACTGTTTTTCTGGTAAGGTGTTCTGATAATATTTTTTCTGGTATAAGGTCTGGTGTAAGAGGTATGTAGCTTATAGAATGATCAATAATCCTTGAATAATTTGGTCCTTAGAAGCTAACCATTACACAGGGAAAATTTTTCAATTCAAATATGCTGTCATTTCATACCATGATACACATGCTTGTAAAATTCTTACTGCTTCGAACATGTCAGTATAGTCAGCCTGTTTCTGAAACAAAAGGATCTGTTTGGTTTTGTGTTGATTTTCTTAATTGTCAGTACAATGCCAGATGAAACAAACTTTTATTCAGAGGAAGAACTTCCAAGTTACATGGGTTGTCTGCCGCTTTCCCAGATCAATAATTCTTCATAATCTCTAGAATGATAGCAAAAGCCAGTTTGACTCTGCCCGTGTTGCATCCCCACTTATAAGTGGCACAATTCAACACAATCCTCAGACCTCTGTCTTGAGAGCTGCTGCTTTAGGTGCAGCCTTCTAAATGCTATAACTTAAGCTTTTTACACTGTCTTAGTAAGACGTGACATGAAGTCCCTTGGTATGTGTGTAATTTCCATTTCAGATTGTCAGATTTTTGTTGAATAAATTGCCCCAGGTCTTTAAGGACAACCTGTTGTTCTGTTTGATTGTGGGTGCTGGAAACACTGACAAAACCAAGAACACTACTTTGTGTTTAGACCTAAAGTATTTAATTCTAAGCTGTCTCAAAGAGATCTGTATTTGGGCAGGATAAGTCATTGGCAAATACTGCTTTGTTACTGTTTTGTTCTGTATTCTTTTGTCCACCCCTGTTGTATCTAGGTGTCATGGATTCAGGAGAGAAAGTAAGCCTCAGACAAAATTTTTGTTTCCTTTCACTGATTCAGCTGCACTATGAGGAGTGTCAGTTCTGATGTGGGTGGAAGCTGCAGGAGCTGGTTGTACCCTTGTCAAGAAACCTACCTATGTTGGCCATGAGCCATAAATATTAAAATATGCTTTCTTGGTCTCCATACAGCCAGCAAAATTTGTCCCTGCAAGCCAAATCAAAATGGCTTTTTCCGTTCTCTGTTGATTTTGACTATTTGTTCATAACTTTTTGTTAAGTCACCTTGGATAACAATGTGTAAGGAATGTGTTTGAGTTTGCTGCACTCCAAATGCTGCAATAAACTCTCAGTGGTTCTCAGCAAATGTCACATGTATGAGTATTGCAGCTGTATATTTTTTCTGCTGACGTTCTTATTTTTAACTTTGAAATGCATTTCTGTCTGTAAATCTTCCTGATTTTGGAGATGTCTTACACAGACTGAACATATACAAGAGGTTCTTTAGTCATTCACTGTGTCCAGTCAACTTAAGTCTGCTGGAAAGAGAGAGTTCTTGTGGAGATTTCAGGAGATGATCTGTGTCCCTCCCAGCAGCTGTGATGAGAGCATAAATAAAATAAAACTGTACATGTACAGAGCACAAAGATCAGACCATGTCATATCTCAGTGAATGGTAATCTAGAGCCTTCATTCTTAGCTATTCTTTAGTATTGAAAAAGAAACTATCAAGCACAGCTGAGCCACTTGCACTAAACAACAGTGATTCAGCACTTCAATTTGCCAACGGACACATAATTATCCTCTAGTTTTTATGTGTCAAAACAGTGTAGGAGTGTAAAACAGTAAAAGCTGATAAGGATTTATACACCCAACTTGTGTTTAGAACAACTCTTGAAACATTCTAATGTAAAGGGGAAAATAATTTGACTTTAATTTCTTTCTGTTTGTTAAAGTAGCAGTAAGTAAATTGTTTATAGAGTATTTCAACTGATGTTTTCTATTAGTAAGATGCATTGGAAATATGAGAACACTAGAAACATTCTTATTGCCTACCAGCAATAAATTTTAGTTACTCCATACTGCGGTATAGTGGGGTACTGCCATGGACTGTGCTGGTGGAACAGGAAGGGGTAGTTTTTTCCTTACATCTTGGGGACTTTTTAGGAAGGCTGGAGTTCCATCTACTAAGTCATCAACTCCTTCATGGTGTTGCCGTGGTTAATAAAATTTGGTATTTCCCCAAATGAACCAAATGCATTGATTTCTAGAGAATAACTTTGATGCTGATAAGACCCCATGGATGGGAAAGAGACTGTGAGCACACGTGCAACAACTCTGAGCAAACAGAACAGCATTGTAACCAGCAACTATTAAACTAATTAAATGCATCTAAGAAATTTATTCTAACGTGCTGTGGTTAGATCCATTGTTATCTCAATCCTTTGTGCCCCACATTGGGCATCAAAAAGGATGATTGTGGTTTAACCCCAGCTGGGGTACTGTGCAGCCACTCAGTCACCACCTCCCTTCTCCTAGTGTTGATTCCATGTTTCCCAGTATAAGAGAAGAAACTTGAAAGGAAAGACCTAGAAATAAAAACCTGAAGCAATTTGCCTTTATTAGTGTAACAATTGTCGAGCTGAAGTTTCTTTTAATATTATAATGTCACTGCCCACTACACAACTCCTGTTTGTAAGAAAGTCTGTCTATACAACTTAAAGGAAGAGTGCTTTGCAGCTAAAAGTCTAACAACAGCAGCAGGCATCGCTGATTTGGTAGGCACACATGACAAAGTAGTTGAGTAGCAAGAAAAGAAAAAAAAACTATCTGAAAAGAGTATATGGTGAGAAGTGTATATAGGTAAATGATCTGAATTTCTTCTGTAATAAGATGGCATAAAGAAAGAAAGGTTTGCTTTTCTTCTACAGCCAGAAGAAGCTACCCAGAATTGATCTGTAAATTTACCATCTACCCTCTCCACAGCTCTCCTTTTTTTTTTCCAACAGCAAAGGATCAGTGAGTGTTCCAAACATGCCACAGGATGCTCAGATTGCTTTAGCATTTTCAGATGCCTCTTCTTTCTCCCAGCTCAGGTCTAGGTAGAATAGGGAGAATGTATGAGGAGAATAACTGGAGAGATGTGGCAGAAATGAGCCCTCTCCAGTTTAAGAAGTATGAGGAAAGCTCTTACATTGCTGAGTAAGTGCTTGGGCTATGTAAAAAATTTATAAGCTCTTAATGTTACTTTATTATCTGTTTGGTTTCAGTAGAATATAACCAATGGCATGATGAATGATAACTTAGGGAACCTGCAGATTAAAATTTTCTAATCATTTTTATGTTAACAGCATAGACAATAGCTTCCTCCTGTCAGCAAAACAGAGTGAAGTACAACTTTAAATTTACTGCGTGCAGAAAATACTGCAAGTGAATATGGAAAATGATAAATATTATTTTCCTGATTACCAAGGAAGCATGGTACTGCTAATGCTTTGCTCATTGTCATTATTTGGTAATTAAACTTTCTTTTTTAAAATCTTGTTAGAGATTCTGATATGAAGGCTTGGGGGTGGGGAATCAGAGAAATTGGTGTGCCAGGTCAGACTCAAGTCATTCTTTTTCAGATAGATCACTCATTTTCTCATGGTTACAGTTTAGATACAGGTTTTATTCCCCTCACACTCCTCAGTTGCTACAATTGCCAGTGGTGACAAGCTTTACCACCGGCTCTGCTCCTGCGCCCCTTGATGTAGCTGAATTAATGATCCAGAGTTGCTATTCCTTCTCCAGATCCCTTTTCCCCTCTAGGGAGAAAAATCAGGATAATTTTAAGGCAGGATCAAAGTGAGAGAAGTGCTGCTGAAAGAAGAGGAATGAAGCCTGAAACTGGTTGGGGTGCTACTGTCCAGGCACCAGCAGGCAAGGACCACCCCAGTGACCTTGGCATGGAGCATGCTGGTTCCTCACTGCAGATGGATGTGTCCCCACAGCAGGAGGACAGGGAGCAAGGAGGTCTCATTTGGTTGCTCTCCTCCTGTGTGAGTTCACAGCAGTCTCTAAGAGCAGCACTTGCTGGTCCTGGAGCAGGTGAAGCTCTTGGGATAGGTTTTAGGCTCCTGAACCTCGTAGAAAAATTGGAGGTCTGGCTGGCACATGCAAATCAGGTGTGGGTTGGGCTGGGAAAAGTGTGCTGTCACTTCTTTGCAGGGATTCAGGAGAGGCATGCAATCAGAAGCTTGTTTTAGGTTATAACCAAACACTGAGCACCTTGAGGTTTGTGGGAATTGATTGCTTTGTGTCATAACGAAAAAAAAAAACAAAACAAAACAAACCCCAAAAACAAAACCAAAAAAAACCAGCAGAAACCACCCCATACAACTCTTGAAACACAACCAGCAAACCAGTATTTAATTTAATTTTCTCTTACGATGGAAAGAACATGAGAACATGAGCAGAAATAGTGCCATTTTATGATGCTGTAAAACTCTTTGTGTGCAGGAAATGGCAAGGGGTGGTTACTGTGTCCTTTGCTGTTCTGCATGAGGAATGTGTGGAAAGAGCAATGCAAAAAAATGACAGCACCTTGAGACCATGGCAAAGAGGGATGTTGTACTCATGATCTGAAGTATTACACATAATGGACAAAAGATGTTGCAGGAGTCATCCATGTGACAGTTCAGTGTGCTTCTTGCTTCTGTCTAACAACACTTCTGTTCTTTTTCTTGCTTGTCTCCCTAAAGGTACTTAAAATAATGTAAAATGAGTGTTTTCCATTTCTGTCAGGAGTTTTAAACCCATGTGTATCTAGCACCACCCACTGCTTTTAATCCTAATAGGATTTTTAACTGCTTTTCTATGTGCTTTATTTCCCCAGGATCTACTAATGTTTAAAAGAAAACTTGTACTAAGTAAATGGAAGATAGATTTCAGGTATAGCCATCCCTTTCTCTCACTGAGTGTGTCTGATGTTTCCTGTGCAAAGAGATCTTTTGATTTCTGTTTAATCTTTATGAGGAAGCTGCTATGTTGCTTTTAAAGTTAGAAAGTGAGTAGTCAGTATTTTACAAAATGTTGGCATTTTTAACTCTTCTGAAGTCCTTATGCAAGGGACAGAACTACACAGAAGTGAGAGCCCTGCCTTTAAGGTGCTTTGCAGTCTTTTTGTGAATAATATAAACAGTGAGAAATTAGTTTCATTATAATTGTGGTCCTAAATTTAAGAGACATTTGATTGTTTATCAGGATAAGGGACATTTAAAGGAACAGGTAGAGTGAATAGGATGAATGATGAGCCTGATATCCTGAACAACTGAATGGCAGCAAAGAGATCTCTGAACCAAGGGAATAAAGACAAAATGGTTGTCAGCCTGGATGTTTTAGGTTCAGCCAGTGATGCCCAGGATTTATTTCTTTTTTCAGAGTGTACAACTTGCGAAGTCCCCAGTGACTGATCTTGCAGGAGAGCGCAGGCATTTGTCATGGACTCTGACTGCACTGCCAAGTTGTGACTCGTCTTGCTTCTGTCTCTCTGGTGGGAGCTGGCTTTTTACCCAGCTGGGGGAGGTTGCCCAGCCCTCACCACTCTTCTGTGAGTGCCACTACAGCAAAGGTAATTTGTAGCAGTGGGGCACTGGCAGCTGATTCACCACTGGATGCGGGCAGTAAACAGGAAGCTTTGTGAAGGAAATTATTTCACTTTGTTGCAGTAAGTAGATGAGAAAGAGAAATACAGAGGGGTTTTGATTGCCTTGCCTAGGCTTCTTTTCCTGCTTGGATTAAAAGCTTGTATGTGAGGTTCCAGGCTCTCTGCCTGCCTTGCGTGGTTTCCACAGTCTTGTGTGGCTGCTGAAATGGGGCGTGGATTTGCTCAGTGAGTGACTAAGAAGGACTCAGTGTCACAGCAGATGGAAGGAGTAAGTTGTTGCACACTGTACTGCAGCAGCCTCTCCTGTTCCTCTGCCCTTGGGAATATGACATGGCCCCACTGTGCAGTGCCAGAGGTGGCAGCGCTGCTGTGCATGCTGAGAGGTGTTGAGTCATCTCCTCACTCTGTGTGATCTGCTTGGGATCAAGGAGCTTTCTTACTGCTGTTCACATGTGCCTCTGAAGAATGAAGTCCTGCCCAAGATAAATTCATTGTGAAATAACTTAATTTTTCCTTTGTGTTTTCATCCTTTGTTGTTATTTTAATAGAGAAATCATAGTAATCAGCTTAACCTTAGGCTGTTGAGAATTGATGAGCATCTCTGATCTGTAGGAAATGTCTGTAGAGATCAGAAGGCAGACGGAATGGGGTGAATCATCAATGTCCTGCAGAGAATTGAGCTACAAGCAGCAAGGAAGAATGAAAGATAAAAGGCCTTTTCTTATAAACAGACTTTAATAAACACCTAGGTTGCACAATTTCCTATTGCAAATCAGTAGGTAAGGAGGAAAAGAAGAATGAAAGATGAAATATTTGAAGTAGATGGATAACAATTTTACCCAAACGTTTAACTAAGAAGCAAAAAGTGAATATGACCAAACAGCAAAGTGTCTCTGAGCCTGGACTTACTGAGAGATCATTGCACTTTTCCCCAGACAAATTTTTTTGGTTCACCTAATTGTTTTCTCATCCTTTTCTAACTTGTCTACTTTGCATCCTTAATAAGAAAGAGAACTGTGACCTGCTAAATGCAAAGAAACTCAAAGCAAACCAACCTTAAACATAGATGTATGTGTGTACATACCTTCAGACCTGAAGGTCTCCTGCTGTGGCATCTTCCTCTCCCCAGCTGCTCATCCTCAACTTTTGTTAATTTATGATCGTTATCAAATTGTATATAAAAGAGACTCTTAAAGCCTTTTTATGATACTGACCACAGCCAGGCTGGAGTGAAATCCAGATTGTCGAACATGGTGTAAACCCAAATCTCCGTTTTTAAACATGGGGTCTACCTCAGACACTGCCTAGAATGACAAGAAAATTTGTAGCAGATACACAGATCATCTTGGGGACAGTAGCATTCCAGTAATTCCAAAGATGGCTAGCAAAATTGGAGGAAAAAAAAAGACAAATTAAAAGAAACAACTACTGTTCCTGCACTCTAATTTCTTCTTCCTGTAAATATGACTTTAAAAACACATTTGGGAATAGGAACTGAAAGTGTCATGTTCTGGGACCCCAGGACAGGCTAATGAAAGAGACGCAGTGTTAAAAATCTTGTATCCGTATCCATTTAGGTGCACTTTTTCCTGTTGGAGGTATTTTTTTGATGCTAGAAACTGAGACCACAAGTTGGTTAAATACCTCCTGGCTATTTAAGGGATGAACTTGTTAAACTCTGACAGAGTCTTCTGAACACACCAGCTGAATGTTGGTTACAGTGAGAGTTGTTTGCCCCGTGTTTGTCTGGGTGCGCTGCTGTCTTAATAAAGGCTTACAGCTCATCAGCCTAAGTAAAAGGACTTTCTGTTCCTTAAACCTTTTCTGATAGCCTATTCCCTTTTGTTCAGATAGGTTTCTTGCTGCTGGCATAAGATTTTGAAGCAAACTTGGAAATCCTTTCATTTCAAACAAAATTCTGTGTATAACAAAAAATATTATTTCCATGTCTATCATTCAAACTTGGTATCTCCAAAATATCTGAACTCAGATTTTATTAACAAAGAGGGGTTGTAATAGGACATAAAATCAGTAGGTCTTACAAATATTTTTACAAGACACCACCTATCTACATAAAATAAAAGAAAAATAAAATCAATGGGGACCAGTTCACATTCTTCATACTTTCAGCCTGCAACTTTTAGGCTTTCAGCAGAAAATAAATTTTCTTAAAGAAGAAATAAGAGCAATGAGGACATTTTTGAGGTAGACAGTAGAACATCTTTTAAATTCTCATTAGGCATGTATAAAAAGGCAGCATTTCCATGATTTTTAAATGATTGTCCTGTAACTGAAATATTAACATTAAATTGATTAAGCATTCTGTCAGTCTCCATTTCAGATACTCATTAATTTTTCAAATGAGACTGATTATAAAATCTATCATATATGATGTTCTAACGTGACAGGTATGTCTGTAAGTTAGAATAGGGAAAGTTGGGCCTTTTTTCTTTTTACTAAAATAGAGAAGGAAGGTTCATGCATAAACTGCAAACATTTTAAAAATAGTAAAAATGTTTTAAGTATATTGCAATTTAACAAAAAAAAAGTGTCAATATGCTTTTGCCTTCTTGAAATAAATCAAAATTGTAAGACTTCTTGGCTTTTGATTCCAAACTTTACTGAAGTAAACCTGCTTTTATGAAATATTACAGAATTGAGTGAGGTTTGCTACTTTTGGGGGAGGTTTTGGTGCACCTGCCTTTTTCTGGTGGGAAGTTGTTCTCCCAGAATATTTTGACTGCCTTTTTTTTTTCCTCCAGTGTCTACAAGGTGGTTTATTGACAGTCCTTTTCCAAAGTACATTTTGAAATTAGTCTTCACTTGTGCTGCCTTGAAAGGAGCACAGACTTTCAAATTGAAATGTTTCTAGCTAGAAGCACACACATTTGAGAAGATCACGAAGAGCAGACGGGCTGCATACTCATCTTAATTAATGGAGGTATAAATCTGCTAATCATAGAACCATTTAGGTTGGAAAGGGCCTTTGAGATCATCAAGTCCAACCATTAACTCAGTACTGCTAAGTCCATCACTAAACCATGTCCCTAGATGCCACACAGACGCATCTTTTAAATACCTTCTGGCATGGTGACTCCACCACTTCTCTGGGCAGCCTCTTCCAATGCCTGACCACCCATCTGGATATTAGGAGGATTTTCTTTGCTCATCTAAACTTCCGCTGGTGCAACTTGAAGCTGTTCCCTCTCATCCTGTCAGTTGTTACTTGTGAGAAGAGACCAACCCTCACCCAGCTACAGCCTCCTTTCAGGCAGTTGTAGAGAGTGACAAGGTCCCTCTGAGCATCCTTTTCTCCAGGCTGAACAACCTCAGCTCCCTCAGCTGCTCCTGATAGGATTTGTGCTCCAGACCCTTAGCCAGCTTTGCTCCCTTCTCTGGGCACATTCCAGCACCAAAATGTCTGTCTTGTAGTGAAGGGCCCAGAACTAAATGCATTATTCAAGGTGCTAAGTACAGGGGAATGAGATTTAAATAATTAATAAAAATCAATAATTTCCAAGTTTTGCTGTGATAATTATATCACAGCAAAAGCAAACTTCTAAAGCAACTTTCTTGTTACTTTTAATATCTTTCTTCTTGTTGTTTTGATTACTGTTGTATGTAATGTTTCACATTTACTTTAAATACCTTAAAAAGCAGTGTATTTGTTTCTCCTCTAGTCTTTCACAAAAATCAAGTAATGGGATTTTTTTTTTCCCCCACTTACTCCCAGGCCAACACAAGCTGTTTGGGTTCCAGTGATTCCCCTGCACATGACTGCAGTCACCATGCAGGTCAGCCAGAAGGACTTCCAGAAGGCTCAAGAGCAGCTGAAGCTTTTGAAAAAGGATCCTGGGAATGAAACTAAGTTGAAACTCTATGCCCTGTTTAAACAGGTAGGCTTGACTTGACTTATTTTGTTTGGTAAGGAGCATTTATAACCTGAGAGGATGGGCCTGTAAAATTTATTTAAAATACAGGCTGTTCAAATGTATTGTGTGTTAACAGGCTCTTCATTTTATGTGCTCAAATTGTCAGCTTGAAATGTCAGCCTCTTAAAATGCCTAAATTCTGAGGGAAGCCAAACCTGTTTTTTCATGCTTTGAGTAGGAACCTTTATTCAAAGAAATAGAGCAAAATTACATCCATTGTGTGATGCCTTCCATATAATAATTTTGATTCAGCTTTGGAAAATGGCTTATGCCTAGGAAAAAAAGAATAGGCTGAATGCTTCCTCAAATTTCTTGTATCTACAGTCATCTGGGCCTATAATATAATGGTGTTGACATTTGAAAGTTGATTTCTGGGGTTTTTTCCCCTCTCTCTCTCTCTCTCTTTTTTTTTTTTTTTTTTTTTTTTTTTTTTTTTTTTTTTTTTTTTTTTTTTTTTTTTTTTTGTTTTAGTATGGTCATTGCAGGTTTTGTTTGGGGTTTTTTGTTTGTTCATTTTGAATTCAAGTAACTGTTCCTCCACAGTTCAAGTGAAGGTTATTCTTTACCACATCATGAAAGGAGACCTTTGCAGAAATAGCTTTATGTCCATAGCAGGGCTTGTATTGGTATTTCAGGAATATTTGTGGATCAGGATTGACTGCAGGGTCAGTACAGGCTGTGGCTTATTATGTTGAGGGAGGCAATCAGTAACTCATTTAAAAAAACCTTGAAGACAGCTGATAGTTCCAGGTAGATTTATTGATTAATAATAGTGAGATCATAAATGGTTTCTTTCTCTCTCTTTCCTTCTCTTTCCTTCTCTTTCCTTCTCTTTCCTTCTCTTTCCTTCTCTTTCCTTCTCTTTCCTTCTCTTTCCTTCTCTTTCCTTCTCTTTCCTTCTCTTTCCTTCTCTTTCCTTCTCTTTCCTTCTCTTTCCTTCTCCCTTCCTCCCTCTTGAAAAATTCCTTTCCAATAGTTTAGTTTTCTTCTTTCTGATCTGTGGAAAAAAAAAAAGAAAAACTGATCTGTGGAAAACTGATCATAGAGTACTTCAGGATAGCTCAGACTCTTGCCATCTCTTGCAGTTCAGCTGGTCCAATGCTCTTGTTCATGGCAGAGCCAACTTTGAAGTAAGATCCAAATTAATAGCTCCTATTCAATTGTCTCTTCACACAGCTAACAAGTCTTTAACATTCTTTTTAAGTATTAAATTTTCACAGTTTTTGCAGCAGGATAACTTAACATGCATAGGTGTTTTTGGAAACCAGTCCCTCATATTTGTTAGGTGCTTCTGGAAGCCCAGTATAATAACAGAAATAGCAGACACTGAAAATCTCACAGTATGTGAACTGTCAGAACATTGTCAACCAGTATTCCTTCTCTCTCAGAGTTGAATTCTGTATGCTAAACAGATAAATATTCAGAACAGTCATCATCTTTTCTACCAGATCATCTGAACTTTAATCAAAGGTTTAAAGAAGTCTCTTTCTCTCTCTTCTCAGGCTACTGAAGGTCCCTGCAATGCTCCAAAACCAGGTATGCTGGACTTCGTCAAGAAAGCCAAGTGGGATGCATGGAACTCTCTTGGCAATTTGTCTCAGGTGACAAAACCCATTATTTCACTTAGATACTTGGTAGATTACTCTGTCTTGAAATGCCCGGTCTTTTACGTGAGTGGCTGATGACTAAAAATATTACATGCTAGTTGAGCATCTCTCCTTCAGCCATCAAAATGTTTCCTACTGTATTCCTCAATCACTTCACTGCTTCAGTGTTTGGAGATTTTTTTTTTTAGTGTGTAAGCCTGGTTCTGTGTTATTACTGCCAGCTTGTATCTGTGTAAGAGATCCTATGTGGTGACTTCTGTCATGCTAGAGCATGACAAGAACCACACACACACACTGCTTCTTCTCTCAAGGCAGGAAAAAGTCAAGTTTTATTTACACTTAGTGTTATATAGGGTTTTGGGAACAACTGTGGATTGGAGGATGAGGTTACCACCTCTCCAACCACGCTGTTCAATGAAAAGGTCCATCAAACTTTCTCTGCCCAGGAGAAAGGAATGAAAACAAAAAGAGAGTTAACAAAACATGTGCTGTGTTTACATAAACCAGTGTGAGAAGCTCCATTACAAAAATGAAAACAACAAGAAGGTTGTAAATCAGGGTGACAGACTTCCATTATGGTCCATTCTGCTCTTCTCTTTGAGAAAGATGGATTGAGCTTCTCAGTTCTTACAACAAAACACAAATCTCTAAATTCAACATATTCATAACTTCGCCATTTTTAAAAAGTCAGTCTCTTATGCTGTTGAATAAAAGACTAGAAAAAAATGGTGTATTGAGAGCCTCTCTTCGTTCTTTCTTTCTCAATATGTCTTGATATGTTTAGTATCTTTCATAACCTTTAGAGAAGTCAAGTGAAGCAAGCGGGGAGAATAAAGATGCAGAGATACATAAGCATTCCTTTTTCTTGCAGGCTTTAGAAAGTCTGACTGCATAGAGCTGCCATGGTTTCCTCAGCTGCTATTAAATGAAGGAAACAAGCTTTTCAAATCAGCTCTGTCAGTGCTGCATTAGGCCTGCTGCTCAGTAGTAGTTGCTAAGCTCAGTCAAAAAGATTCTTTAATATAGAGGAGGGGTTTTGTATTTTTCTTCTTTTTTTAAAGAAAACATGGTTGCATAATTTCATGAATATAAGATATTGTTCCACTTTGGGTTTTCTGGGGTGCACTTTGATCTTTTGTTTAGTTTGGGGTTTTAGGGTTATTTTTGAGATGGCCCTACAGCTTTTAGGAGTAGTCCAGAAATACTTAAGGAAAAAAATCAGCTCCTCAAGTTAGAGTGGAGAGTGGATAGACAATTTCATGTGTTACTCATTATGGATTATAGAATTGTTCAGAGTATATTATCCTTTCAAGCCAATAAGTTGTAACAACCAAGTACTTAAAATGCTTTTAAATTGCTGCTTACTTTAGAAATAGGGAGACAGGATTCTTTAGGCTTCTGTGTGTCATTTTAGTGCTAAATGAAAACTATTGTCTTCAAGCAATTTTAAAATGCCATAAGATCCATTTCAGTGCTCTTATTTTCAGCAACACATATTCTAAAATAAAAACTTCTGATGGAGAAATGTCTGACTGGGAAGCAGAAACAAAGGATCCATAGAAATGTTTAAATGCTGGGAATATGACAAAGGTCTCTCTGGTAATCTTAATCATGGATGGGGGCACTCTTCCAGCAAAATAAATGTCATCATCCCAGCATCTATGCACTTTCATTTTGTAAATCTATTGCTGCTGCATTTAAGATGACTTGAAGTGTGTTCTGCAGTGCTCAAATACAACATGTTCCCCTACTCTCCCCCTTAACTGGAATGTGTTATAATTGAGATTTTAATTTTCTTTTGTCCTGAAATAGTCACCTTCCCCTCCCCCTCCACCCAGGTACCCATTTTATTAGTACTGTAACTGATTTCAATTTTAGCTTTTCATAATCTTGTGTGTTATTTTCTTCTTACTTTTTTAAAAGTATTTTTTCTTTTTTTTTATCCTTTTTTTTCCCCTATTTTTAAATTTCTTTTCTTCTATTGCAGGATGATGCCAGACAGAAATATGCTGAACTTGTCTCAAGTCTGTTCTCTGCAGAATCTGCTAGCCATAAGAAAGAGACTTCTCCAGAAGAGGGCAGACACGATGGCTATGAAACATTAATAGTTACTACCAAAAACAATATCACAAAGATAATGTTTAACCGACCTGATAGGAAAAATGCCATCAACCATCAGGTAAAGAAATGAACTTGGGAGGATTACTGATTTTTGTCTTTCTGAAGAAGCTACTTTCATCTTTAAAGGGTCCTTATTACAGGTTCAACAGAACCGACTGAAGCACAGTGGTCTGAACTTTGTGAGGGATCCAGCAACAACCTAAGGAATAAATATCCAGTACAAAATTACATCATTCAGCTGAAATTTTACAGATTAGGTTTTTTTGTGTCTCTCAGTTTCTTTCAAACTTAATATAATATTATGGTCTACACTAAATTAAGATAGCAAACTGCAGGAAGACTGGCCTGTGGTTTGGATGCAAGATTTGACTGCCGTGTTAACAAAGCATTTGTGCAGCCTTTGGCTCAGTACTGCTGCATGTATGTGTAGGTGATCTTCTGTTTCCCCTCAGTTACCTTCATGAGTAAAATCCATCCTGTTGGAAGCATCACAGTCATCCTGGTTCACAGCTGCAGAGATACCAGAGCAGGGTCTTCACCCCACTGCTGCTAGTTCTTTAGTATGTTATTTTGTCCACTTAAACTGCTGTATTGAAATTAGCTATTTCACATCAGTGCTTGTTTTTCCAAAGGACCTTATTTTGTCCTTCAGATTTGCACTGCAAACTTTCAGTATTGCAAGCGTGTGTCTTTATGGTCAGAAGTAATTCACATGTAATACCAAACTTTCTGTGCATGACAAATTTTTCAGTAGTTAAAAGGATCATAGTTAATCTATCTCTTGAGTTCCTTGCTGTCAGTGTCAGTCTCATTTTTATGTTCTTTTGCAGCATCACATTTGTACTTTTTTGATTTTCCTTTTATGCAGATGTACAGAGAAATTATCAAAGCTCTTGAAGAAGCTGGAAAAAATGATTCTACCATAGCAGTTATTACTGGTATGTTTTATATTATACCAAGGTATAATATTGACATGTAATACCTGCCTGTGTTTAGACTAAGGTAAAATTAAGTAAGGAAATCCTTTCCTCTGTTATAGACCAAAGATTTTCCAAAGTGTTTTGGCAAATTTTCTTCAAGCTTTAAATTCTTAAGCAAGCTTGCTGTTACATCAAAACATCTTTCTCAGCTGAGAAGATGGACATGGAGTACTCCTAAAAGCAGTATTACTTTTGAGTAGCTGCCTGTCTGGCCCATCTTCATTGCAGAAAAGTGTCTTTTTAGGAAATCAGCCAAAAGTTGAGTTTTGGCTGGCAGCTAAGTTGTGTGAATTCAAGGTGAATCTGGGCTTGAACCTGTTTACTCTGAGGTAATTGCTTGCAAATTCTTCTCCACTGTCTGCTTTACCAACACCTGGTTCTTATTCCCACGATGCTGGATTTCCTTTCTGTAGCAATGACTGCACCACAGCCCTTACAAGATAAGAAAGGCGATTCACACAACTGAAGCTGGAAAGTCTAACACATTATATAGCTGTGAGTCAACAGCAAACACCTCTGCAAAACGTTTCTGTTCCTTTCCACACAGTGAACAAGAGCACTGCAGTGTTACGTAGGTCCCATCCTGTGAATGTCCTCATGGAACACAGGGTGATTTAGGCAATTGAGTCATGCAATAGTCAGCTTTTAAATGCTTCTTGCTTTTTTGGTGGTGCCTTAAACTGACATTGAATACCAGCTTATCTGTTTCTCACTGAAGAATCCATCTTCAGTGCACTGATGTCAAATGCAGTGCTGTCAGTCTTATCCTTAGACTGCTATGCCTTTTTCTAAATAGATCATAGAAAGTAAGAAACTCTACCACATATTAAGTAGGTTATTCTGTCTGCTTTTGATTTCTTCATCAGTTTGAAGGTGGGTGAAGTGGGACTCATCAACTTACATTTTCATTGTCCTGTTTAAAAAAAAAAGTTTCTCACGTCTAATTGTTAGAATGGTTGCAAATGGACAGAAAAAAAAATGTGGAAGTGTGCAGGGAAAGAAATGAAATATTTTTTCTGTCTGACAGTTACAGAAAAAAAAGGAAATTAATTTTCCCCATCAAATATTTCACAGCTAACATTCATTGGCTTTTTACTGATTTTTTTTTCAACAAATTGACAGTCAAAACCCTAGATATCCTTTAAGATATTGTGTATACTTTGAGAAAATCCCTCTAATTACTTAATGTTATTAGACACTTGGGATGAAATTCTTTTGTAAATGTAATAAATGAAAGCTTCTCTTCTCCTTCCTACTCAGAAACCATTGGTGCATTTACTCCTGTGTGTTCTCTGCAGGAAATGGAGACTACTATAGTAGTGGAAATGATCTGAATAATTTCGCTAATGTCCAGCCTGGTGAAATGGAGAAGATGGCAAAAGATGGAGCAGTATTACTCAAGTAGAACATCTTGGTTTCATATGTGCATAAGTTTCTGTAATGGGAAAAATATAATTTGCAGGCATTGTTAGAAAAGGCAACAGCAGAGACCCAGTTATGCTACGATTCATCTATTTAGGTGACTGTGTCTAAGGGCTCACCGTGTTCATAAACACAAAGATTGTGTGGGAGGAAGTGGTATTAATGGTATGAAATAAATGGATTAATATTAGAAGTCTTTTTAAGTACAGTGATGCTAAAGACCTGATTTCCTTGTTTAGTCCCCAAAGTACATAGAGGTATAATGACAGAAACATTGTTTTAACTGTATATGAAAAAATTATGAGTTTTTAATATCCAACAGTGTCTACACTAGCAGGAAATGCCAAAATACCTTCACTGGCAGACTTCTTTGAACAGACACGGGTGTAATGAGCCTTGTTAAAAACTGCCCAGTAATTCTGGGATCTTGGTTCTACCTTTACATTTTAATTTACCTGTTAATTTAATTTATTTTCTAAGGCCGAGTAGATCAGGGATATCATCTCACATAAGGGTTTGCTTCTTTTTTTCGCTTACTTAAGTAGATTTTGTCTTCTCTTTTGCTTCTGGATGTGGTAATTGCATCTGAGAGATGCTTGCAAATTGGATTGTTTCCTTAGGCACTTGCGATTGGTGAAAAAGCGAAAATACACAGAAAATCAGTGGTTTTGGTTTATGTTTTAAAGATGAGCTGCAAGTAAAGTATTCATTTTTGCAGCTTTGACTTAGGTGAGCTGTCTGTGGATCACAGTTGCCCCTCAAAGTGATAATGATGCAGTGTGAGCCTGTGTGAAGATGTTACTCAGTGGTGCTTGGCAAGTGTTCCAGCCTGCAGAGTTTTGTAGGGTGTTTGGCAGAATGCAGAGTCTTGTGTGCTTTATGGTCTTTAACCTCGCTCTTGTGAGAAGCCTGTGTTGGCCTGTTACTATTACACTGGCACAATACTTCACTACAACCATGCAGAGATGGCAGAGAAATTGAGTTCTTACAACACTGTTCTCTTTTGGAAAATGTTTTATTTTGAGAATGCATTTTGCTCCTCTTGGATGGAGAAGCAGCTGTCAGATGAAACAAAATGCTGTTTCTCAAACCTGTGCAGAAGAACACTAGGGAATTCTGTGTTGTGTAACCTCACAGTTTTGGTGCCTGTTGGGGCTTCACTGCACAACAGAGTCTGTGAAGGGAATTGCTGTCTCATGGGTGGAGTTGGCATGGATGTGTAGGCAGAGGGCTCTTGTCAATGAGCTGTTTTCAGCAGCTGTAGCTGAAGAGGAAAACACTTCCATAACTTGATCACAGGAGCTAGGAAAGCTC
This sequence comes from Dicaeum eximium, assembly GCA_013396995.1. NCBI lineage: Eukaryota > Metazoa > Chordata > Aves > Passeriformes > Dicaeidae > Dicaeum > Dicaeum eximium. Next base: position 524,702 of record VWZP01010561.1, read on the forward strand.
TGCTGACATGTACATGTTTGATTCTTAGTTGCTAAGGAAATGCAGCTGTTTCAAATAGTTCTTATTTTGTCAGAATTCATTTCTGAAAGGCTCAAAACCCATACATTATACAGTTTCCATCTAGCTCATGGGTTTTGTTGTACAGTGTCTAATTATGTGTTTTGCAATTTGTTTATATTGGGTGAAAAACACGTGAGGTGTGTCTCTTACATCTTGCATCTTCTGTTTTCCCTTCTCTCTAGAGAGTTTGTGGGTCGTTTTATTGATTTTCCTAAGCCACTGATTGCAGTGGTAAATGGCCCAGCTGTTGGAATCTGTGTAACAGTCCTTGGTTTGTGTGACCTTGTCTATGCTTCTGACAGGGTAAGTACATTACATGGCCTAACCCAAGACAGTCTTAAAGCCTCTTTCTGAATTAAATACTACTTGATTTGGGGTAATCTGAAAGAAAAGAACACTTCACAAAAGTTTAAAGGCTTTGTGTAACACATCAAGGAACACCTACCTTTATTAATAACCAACACAGGGGTGCATCAGCCAGTGGTTAACGTGTGGAATTTCCTGTGCTGTAGTTATGCTTATCAAGTTACTGACTCCAGCTCAGAGACTCTTTTCTAAGAGCCCCTCTTCTGAGCTGGAGTGAAATGATGTTTGTAAGTCTCCTTTTAGGTGTGAAAGGGGAAGCAAAAGTTTATGATGGCATGGAAGTTCAGTAACTGACTGAAGTAATTCATTGCAGATCACTGATGACTGTGTCACTCCTGATAAATGCTTCTATAATGTTCATGACTTATTCAGTCAATTATGGCCCATAGATCTCCTTTTTTTACATTTACAGAAAAATGTTGGCTTCTCCCTCTTTCACCCCTCTCATCTGATCTTTTTTTGCTAGAGGGTGAACCTATTTTTCCTTGTTTCTCAGTTTAGAGAACAGTCTATATTCATCCTCCCTTGGAATAACCTTAGCCATCAGTATACTTAGCCTATTAGATATATCTCAGGTTTACCTTCTCATTATTTTCCTTTTTTTGAGCTGAACAGCTGCCATTTGTTTAGCTTTTCCTCATGTGGCCTGCAGTCACATTCCTCAGGACTCCTTCCATTTGGTTTGTGTCTCTAAGCATAGTGGTACAGGCTGGACACATCACTCCCAACTCATGTCTTACTGACATGAAAGGGAGCAGAAGAACTTCTCCACATTCTGCAGGCTGTATTTCTGATTTTGCATCCCACTGTGTTACTTGATTTACATACTTGTGATCTGATCTAACACCCGGATCCCTTACTGCAAGGTTGCCACTGAAAGAGTTTTCCCTGTTGTATGTCACATGCTACACACCAAGTTGTTCCTGACAAACTTTAACTTGTCTATCAGTACTATCATCTTACTCACACCTCTCCATTTTATCAAGACTATTTGGAAATCTAGTCACTTGCCCTCAGCATATCATCTGAGCCATGAGTTAGTATGGATTTAGTTGAAGTTTAATCCAAATCCAAGTTAAATGTTTTGTCCTGTTAACATTATCCTTCTTTCTTGAATGGCTTGAAATTCATACTTGAACTTCCTTTTACTTTGTATATATAATAATTGATAAATGCATCTTATTTTTGCCTTGTGTTTTTTGAAATCTCTGCATTCTTATATTAGTTGCATGCTTATTATCTGATATAGTTTTCACTTTCTGTATATTTGTGTTTAAACTTCATGGCAAGGTCATTATTTAGAGTCTGCTAAATAATCTTGTAGCTTCCTACCTGCACTGGGACAGCTTTTCCTTGAACCCTTGGTAACAGTTCTTGGAGGATTTCTGTAGGATTGAACCTATCCTTTCACTTAGATCATCCTTCGTGACAATTTTCCTATTACCTTCAGGTTTATTGAAGCCTTCTCAAAGTTGATTGTTCTAACAGGTTTTTCACTGTTCAGTTCTAACTTGCAATTATGGTATTATTTTGTATGACTCCTTGCTGCACTTCTGGCACAGGCTCTTTTTAGATTTGCTTAAAATTTGGTGAAAAAAGATTCAGTAACTTGAATTTTTCAGAAGAATAAACTTGGTGTGCCTTCAGAAAGGCAAAAATGCTTTTTGCCTCCTAAGTTATTTGGAATAATATTTATTAATATTTATTAAATATATTTAATAATATTTAAGGCAAATGTGCATGAACACCCTTTGTGTAAAGATTTTGCATATACACATTAGTTTCCCTTAAGTGCTGTATTCAAATTTAAATTCATCAATAGGGTTGTTGGATGTGGGAACGGAATTATACAAAGTTGGCTCTGGGGTGCATTGAGAGGATGAAGAAATGTTACTGGATGGTATTTGAAGGTTATTATGGTAATAGTTTACATGTGTTTGGTGAACTCTGTGTCAGTAGAAGATTTAAAATGAAAATTAAATCCAAGTACTTCAATTCCATGCTCTGATGTAAGTGTTCCTTTATTTTGTTCTTTTTTTTTTCTTTTTCCAGGCTACGTTTCACAGCCCATTTAGTCAACTTGGGCAGAGCCCAGAAGGATGTTCGTCTTACCTGTTTCCAAAAATAATGGGCTTAGCCAAGGTAAGAATGTCTGCACTGCCTGTGGGATCATCTGTGTGTTGGTATCCTCTGACCATGAGAGCAAGTGTGGTCTTCTGTCCATACTCTTAATTTCTCTGTCTATTCTAGAAATGAGAAAACTAATTTATAGTGAAAAGAAAAAAAAAAAAAGAAAAATAACAACTAAAAAAGAAAAATTAAGAGACAGCAGAATCAATTTTTTTTTCTCAGAACAGCATAAATCCTTTTTTGCTTCTTTTGATATCCCACAGAAGAAATCTGGGTGGTTTTAAATACTTATCTGATATTTCATGCATTAAGATAATGTATTTTTTTGAGCAGGGTTTAAATCTATAAAGAGCAGAGCGAGTGCTTCATAGACATCTAAGTACCAAGAGTAGTCTGTTCAATGAGGCACAGCTGCCAGTACATGTTCTAGAAATCTTGGAGTCACTGCAAAAGTGAACAAACACATTTATTGTGAGGTAATTTCAGACTGCAGCCTTGGAGCTCTGCTCAAAAAGACATGCACAGTCCTAGTGAGCAGTAGGACCTTTGGCCAGTCCCCAGTGGTGAAGCCCAGGGGTTGATTCTGGGTGTGAAACTTGCTTAACCTCTTCTTTATGGCCTGGATGATGGGACTGTGTACCCTGCTCAAGCAGGGCCTTTGAAGTAGATAGTATCTGGAGGTTCCTTAATAATTACAATAGTAATAATCATCATCTATTCTGTGTTCTTTTCAGAGGGCAGATATTAACAAGCAAGAGAGTAAAGTGAATGTGACATGGAGGCACGCAGCTTCCCTGTCAGATAACTCAAGTTTTGTGTCTTGTTGAATCACACTTTATTTTTTTTATATAGGCAAGTGAGATGTTGCTTTTCAATAAAAAGCTGACTGCAGCAGAAGCCTGTGCCCAGGGACTTGTGACAGAAGTCTTCCCTGACAGCAGTTTTCAGAAGGAAGTTTGGGCAAGATTAGAGGCTTATGCAAGCCTCCCCAAAAATGTCAGTATTTTTAATTTTTCTCCACCTTGTAAGCCTGTAGCATTCCCAATTCTTCTGCCAAACTTATCCTGTCACTTGGTTTCACTTCATCCTTAATCAAAATAATGAGGCTCAATATATTCTCCTTCAAGCACATTTCTGTCCCTCTGCTGCTGGGAAACAGATCCTTCTCTTCTACTCTGTCTGCATCTAAGACAGTGCACTGCCCACAGAGGTGCAGTGACTGAAAAGCCTTACAAATTAATTGATTAATCCACCTGTGCAGTGCCTCTCTGAGTGCCTTGGGTGGCTTCTTTTAGGTTTTTATTTTGGCAGTAGTTTATATTTAAGAATCTTACCACTGGTTCTGCAGTATTATTAGAGTGTGTGCACTCTGGGTGCTCAAGATGACACTGAGTGGCTTTAATTTTTGCTGAACTCAGTGTTCCTGCTCCCTAGTTTAAGGTGTGCAAAGCAGCTGAAGTCATGGTGGTCTTGTGTTACTTTGGACAGCAGGAGACAGCTGTGCCAGCTGCTGATAATGTGGGTGGCATTTGACACTGCAGACAGTTGAATGGGTTTTGTTTCCTTTGCCCATCTACTCTGATTATGAGCACTTAGGGGATTGCTGGTTTGCTTCCCATGAGCCTTCTCCATCTTACTAGCAGTCTGGGGATTAAATGCAATAAATATTTACAGCTAAAAGGTTGACTAAAAGCTAAGAGATCTGATGTTAATGCAGTTGGGTTAGGATTCCAGTGTGGGTCTTGTATTATTTCCTGAAGCAATAAAGTATAGAAAAGAAAACTTACCTTCCTAACATTCCTCTCTTTCCCCTCCAGTCCTTGGCAGTGTCCAAGCAGCTGCTACGAAGTATGGAAAAGGAGAAGCTCCATGCAGTCAACAGCAGAGAGTGTGAAGTGCTGACGGAGAGGTGGCTGTCTGATGAATGTGTAAATGCTATTGTCAGCTTCTTCCAGAAGAAATCAAAACTCTGATCTTCACCAGGAGAGTAATTCACCATCTGGCAGTAGCCTAATCTGCCCTCATCATTAATAAACTTCCTCTTCAAATAGTAATTCCTATACCTTTTCATGTGGTATATCTCTGTTCTGAGTACTAGGGTAAACCTGGTTCCCAAAATTAATACACTGTTATGTGCCTTGGATCCATTATGGATATCTAGGTTGGGGAAAAAGGTTCATTATTCTGAAGGCATCAGTGATGTTTCTGAATAATACTAAAGCAGATTGTCTTCTAAAAGAAGCAAGAGATTCTATAGCACTCTATTTTCATAGCTCTTCAACAAATATCTTATGAATGATCCTTTTTATTTGTCTGTGGGGAAGGAAACACTGTATTAATGAAAAAATAAATAGAAATATTTAATTACTGTTGTGGTGATTCTTATTCTTTCTGTGAAACATCCTGAGAGGGAAAATAGTTCCTGGGAGCCCTATTAATGTAATAATCCTACAAAAAAAGCATTCACTTGACTTCACATTTAACTGAAAAGATGTTTGCTTTGAGCTTTGTGGGTCTAATCTCCAATGTATTTTTCCATTAATTGCTTTATATGACTCCTTTTCTGTGGAAAAGTGTGATGTGTCTGCTTTCCTCATGGGAAAATGCAGCCTGTGATAACCTGTGGATGGATGAAACAGCAGAAACAGGGATGCCTTGATCAGTAGATGCCAGTGTACCTCTTACAGCAATGGGAGATAAACCACTGCTCTCTGTGAGTAATGAGAATAAATCAGCATTGCCTATAGGGAATGGAACTCCTGTGTGGTTTTGGTTAACTTTTAGAAAAGTTAAATCAGTGTCTCACATCACTTAGAAAGTTCATAACTTTTATGTTCACAAAATGTTTGTTTCACATTAGCATCTTTAGTAATTTATACACATTTTTTAGCTGTCTGGTATTAGGAGCAATGAAGTCTGATGAATCTCTTAAGACAATTTCTATTTACTCCATACAGCAAAGCAGCAACTTTGGATAATTTCTTCTGAAATACAGTCACTTATTAATTATATCTATTACAATTAGATTGTTAGAATTACATAAGTGTTCCTGAATGTTCCCTTCCAAGGTATCACTGTTGGATGGTGTCCATTTTCCTGATGGGGGTGCAATGTACAATGGGATTCAGGTCGTGCTTGGCACAGTTGTACACACACCTAATATCTGCCTCTGTGTTTGTATAGAATCACAGGTAAATAATCAAATGGACCATGTGAATACCAGAGGCAAGATACCAGCACCAAGTTTCAGAAAATAAGGTGTCCTAAGCTTACACTGATTGGACCCACAACATTCATTGATTGTATTCATTATAGTTACTGCTAATACAACACCTGTTTGACTAAAAGCACATTTGAGACCAACAATTAGAAATCCAAAGTCTGTCAGAACCCACAAAACCGTCTATAAGTGATATAATCAGCATTTTCAGGCTGCATTATGAAGCCAGCTTTTGTGTTTCTAACATTGAATTTACAGTGAAAATTCATAATGACTGTGCTGTGTTGAAGTGCCTCTTCCTTGTTCCAGCTGTATGTGAACACTTTCATGAAGGTAATGTCATAGATCTCTGATCTGAACAAGGACATAAAAAGTTTTTGAACAGGTTAGAATTTATGATGAAAAACTAAACTATGGTCATTGTTGAAAGGTTTCCTGCACCTAGAAACTTTCCTGGGTACTTACGATTATGCATGTTATATAATCTTGTAGAAATCAAGAAAAATGTTTCCATTTGCAAGATTTTCTTTGAAGATTATTTTTCTTCGATTTGCAAGTGAGCAAACATGAAAATGCACTCAATATTGCCTATAATATATATGTAATGTCAATATCAATCAGTATCAATACATTTTAGGTAAGTAGGCAGAGTAGGTTTAGAATGCAACATCTAAAACCTGGGAAGGAAAAAGCAAGCCCAAAACCTTTGTCCCTTCCTAAAATCCCCATCTTGTTCATGCAGACCCAACACCTGAGGTATGTTAAAAGCCAAGTTCAGCTCACTGAAACGAAGTTACATGCTTGTAACAGGTTAAAATTTTCTAGTAAAAGATAAAATAAAAAAGGCAAGTAGATAATTTCAGAGAAGTGTTTTCACATGCACTATATCTCAAATTTGTTTTCTTTTTTTGCAGGACTCTTGTGGACCTTTTGCTAAATTTGAGGTTATCTGAACATCAGTGTAATATAACAGAGGTGAACTTTGTTGGCCAAATAAATTAGGCACCCTGTCTTATTTCATATGCCTTGTGCTTATTGTGCAATAAATTTCTGATATTTGAACAAAATTTTCCTTACTTTAGCTAACTCAAAATATCAAAAAGAATGAATGTTTTATGCCTGGAAGAAGACAAATGAAGGTAAAATTGTTCTGAGCAGTTAAAATAATGTTTTAATAGTTATATCAAGGTAAATTGAGTTGTTCATGTCACAGGTACCCACCTAGGCCAAACAGGGACAGCAATGCAGTATGGACGATATTTCTGGAATGAAATATCAGCAGGTAATTATGTTTATGCACTTTCTAATTGGAGCACTCAACATGTCAACATTAATTCATGTCATTTTTTTGGTCATTAAAGTTAAGGAAGGGCATTTGGGAGGGAAAAACCAGTATGTTCCAGTAAAAGCCTTGAGTCTTCTCTCGAGCATGTTAGTCTGTTGCACCCTGAAGATTCTTGTAGACATCCAAATATACAATTAATTAACCCCATTATTAGTATAATTTCTTCAGTATATAATCTTTATTCTCTGTTTGGTTGTTGGTTTTAGTTATTGATGAAGTAGGATACAGCAGGAAGGGGGGTTTTGCTTGGCTGTTTGTCTCTTATTGATACTGGGCTTTCTCTTCCAATTTAGTTAAGATCCTAGAACTGCAAAAACCACGTCAGTACTTTCAATTTCAAACAACATTTCTTGTGCACCATGTATTCTAATTCATAGGAAACATTTATGCAGATTGAGAACTCCAGCCTGAATCTTGGATAATCACTTAGCTTGTTTTCCCTGAATGTATACACAAATAATGATATATCCAGTTTGTATCCCTCATGATAATTAGGGATATGAAATGTGTTCATCTTAATTAACATTTAGTGATGTGTAGAGTTTCATGATTTTCAGCCAGTAAAATATCTATTGCAAATGTATTTTTTACCTTGTCTTTCAGATAAAAGTAGTGTAACTAATTTACAGATATGAAATAAGGAATTCTTTACCTATTTATATGAATGTTAATTTAAAAATCTGTAAAATATTTGCATAGCTTAAAAAAACAGGAATTAAAATCCATGGAGTTTGTAACAACATACCTAAAAGAAGATAACAAAACAATTTCTAAATTGCTGCAATTTGCATTGAAGGAATATTTTTGATGTCTCACAGCACTGCTGAATGTTGTTCTATTTAATTTTGACATTTAAAGTGATGACTGTGGAACGTTTTAAAACTTTTTTTTTTTTTTAAAGCATCTGAGCAAAAAAAAGCCAACTTCTGACCATATTGTTCTATTAATCCTGATCTTTTGAAAATGTGACTTTTCAGTTCTTTTGTGATACAAGTACAGAATGCTGTTTTTTTAATGAAGGTCTGCTATTGTAAAAGAAGTAAAAGAAGGTACAGGTAAGTACACAAAATTAGTGGAGAAATTGCTTGGAAATCCCCAAGTAGTAATAGAATCCACAGTAATAGAACAAAACATTTTGCCAAGGACAAACAATATCAGATTGATGTAATTTCCTTCATTAGTGTGACCTGCTTGGTGTGGAAGTGGACAGCAGTGAATGTCATTGAAGTTTAGTATGGGTTTTGTACTATTCTGCTGTGCAGCTGCAATAAACAATTGCAGGAAATGGGATCTAAATTAAATCATAGTTGTAGGGTTGTAGAATTGGCTGAAACACTCAACTGAACAGCACTCATCAGGTTATCAAAGTGAGAGGGCATAGACTGGGATCTGCAGGAATTACAAAAGAGTTTGGGCTGGAAGAGATGTTTAAAGATCTAGTTCCAACCTCCCTGCAATGAGCAGGGACATCTTTGACTAGATCAGATTGCTCAGAGCCCCATCTAACATCCCCTTGAATTTTCCAGACATAGGGCATCCCCCACATCTCTGGGCAACACTGTTCCAGTGTTTCACCACCCTGATGGTAAAAGACTTCTGTCTTAATATCCAATCTAAACCTGCTCTCCCCTTTAGTTTAAAACCATTACCCCCTGCATATCACAACAGGTTCTGCTAAAAAATCCAAGTGTGGTAATGGTGTGTATCTTCACATGTACTTTTACCTGGAAAAGCACAGAGAGAGAATTTGCTGCTGCTGCTTTTGCTGAGTTGGATGTCAGAAGAAAACATTATTTTATAAAATATGTGGCCAACACCAAGTTTTAACAATCATGAGCTGGATTGTTCATAATCAAAAGGATGAATTTCAATGAAGAGAAGCTCCTTTCCACACATACTACTACTGTTGTATTTTCTTCTGATGATTCTACTAACAATTAAATTATTGTCTAGCAATGCTGAAATTAGATACCCCAAGAATGGACATAATTGCTCTAAAATTGTTACCTCAGAACAATTTCAATAATTATTAACTTTGTAGCAAACCTTAAATAGGTTTGTTTCAATTTTAGTTCTTGCTAATCTATCCATCAAGGACAAACAAATTCTGCAATATGAAGTAAGAAATCCAAAACCTCTTCTATTAAACATCTCCCTTTCCCAAACCCTGCCCTTTCCCAAACCCTGCCCTTACCTCATAGTTCTTCATCTCTGAGAATGTGCTCTCCTTTGCTCTTGCTGGAAAACATACAGAAAGGTGATACTAATGGGGTGGAGAGGGGAATTGTCCCAAGTTTTGCTACTATGTGCTGTAGCTAGCAGAGAGCACGTGGCCAGATTTTGGAAGGTTTTTCATTTTTAATATGCTTTTGCAAGTTTTTTGCAAATCCTGTATTTCAAAAGATTTAGGAAGAGTATGTGTGATATTACATTTCCTGTTACAGAACAGTCTTTTAAAAGTTGTGCAGCCTTCTTCTATAGTAAATCAGGAAAGCAATGGATCTATGTGTGATTGCTTCGTCAACTAGAAACTGGGAGAACCATGATGGGGGCTTCTGCCACTCTCTGCTTCCCTACTCCATAAAGCCCTGTGGAAGTCCAGTGGCTTAAGGAGCACTCAGCAAAGACAGATAGTATTTTACCTCTGTGATGGATATTAAACCAAGAAACCACTAAAAATTTTAAACTGCTGCCCCTTGCCTTCACTATCAGCTTAAACCAGACAGTTTCCCTTGTGCCTTTCAAGCTTCATTTCCTTTTATCATTCCTATTGCAGATAAAGACCCTGATAACACTTTATTTTCTTCTGGCCAGTGTATTATCACAGGGTATTCATCACAGGGCACTTGGCTGCTCATGGTTATAGGAAAAATTAGATTGGAGCTAGAACACTTTTTAGGCCAAAACCAGACTGCAGTTTGTGATTTTTGGTTTATTTGTTTATTTTGCCTAGCATCTGACTGTGTTATGGATGTTTGGACAGCTTTTAACTCATAACATTGCAGCACATACTCTGAACAAGACTCTGCTTTGCCACAGTCAAATTCCTGCCACTGAGGTCCAGCTGGGAAACAGGAGGGAAGCCTAGATGTTAATTCTGTTTTGATGTCTTGGTTTATGTGTTTGTTCTGTTCTGTGATCAGTGTGGTAGAAAATCAAAACCACGTTGTGAATCCAGCAGGAACAGTACAGAAAGGGTCCTCAGCCTCCCCCTGGCCCTAGCAGCATGCGAAGGTAAAGTGGGTGTGCACCTTCGTGTGGGAGTCTGGAACAAATCTGGAAGTTGGTTACACAGGATTAGTTGCAGTCTTTGGAGCAGATCGTCTGTGAGATGTCCTAAATTGCTCTCAATTTCATGTGTTCAACTACTATGTAATTTACTACAGGAAATGAGGATTTTTGGATTATTTTTAAAGAAAACCCTCAAGAAAAAAAAGGTTTTGATCTAGGCATTATTTGGGATTTTCATGTAAGCACAGCTCAGGTTTTTTATTAAGACTTTATAAACATAAATAGATTGCAAATTACTTGCAAATAAGAATGGACATGGTAAATTAGCTTTAATGAGCTACAAAGCAGTTTAGGTCAACTTATGAAACCATCCATTTCCTACCCTGTCAGCGAGCGCTGGATGTTCTCTGTAAAACAAGAAGGAACCTCTATGCCTAAACTTGCTCTGCCAGATTTATTTGAGCCTCCTAGGGGGAGAAAAAGGATAGGCATTCTGTGCATTTCAGATTTAACATAAAAACTCACCAAATTGTGACCAAATTGTCATTATTCTGTGTGAAGGAGATCACCCAGAGGAACACAGGTTGCAGGTAGTCCTCACTTGCAGTTCGGCCATGATGCTGCATCTTCATCAAGAGGCTGAAAGGAATGCACCTTTACCAGTTTAACCCAGCTGGCCTAATCTGTCTGGATATTAAATCCAGACTAAATTTTATTTACAGAATTCTGTGTGTTGCCTTCCTAGCTGACTAGTAGATACACAAGTAATCATGGTAGGGAGGTCAGCTTGGCTTTAGTTGAGCAAATTCCCATGGAAAAGCTGCAGCCCAAATGTCAGGTTGTTTCACATGGAGTACCTTATCTGGATAACATTTTTGGGATGAGCTTTGTTTTAACATAGGAGAAAAATTTGTAGAATATCTGAGCTGTCCCCTTTACACAGGATTTGCAATCAGTAGTTAAGAGCTGTTTGAAAAGTGAATATGCAGAATGTCAAACCCAGACTATTAAATACCCTTTCCTGGCTAAGACAGATTACTTAAGGTGGTTACCTGTCTTTTCACTAATGAATTCAACTGCATCCTATTAAAAAACGATGCTTGTGTCTGATACTGTCAGATTCTGAGACAGATCTCCCTCTCCAAAGGGAAAGGTCTAGTGTAGCTGCAGGTTTAAATTTGCTCTCGAAGACTTGAACATATCAGAGTTTCACTAAGCGTCTGTGAAAAGGTCTACTTCCTCTAATACAGAATTGGGGTTTTAACACTTACTGGCAATCAAGAGAGCTTTCTTCTCTGCCTTCTTGTGCCCAGTAACCTTTGCTATCAACTCCTTTCTTTTTAAAGCTGTACAGACTTTCTTTGCTTATTGGTCTTGGTAGCTACCATCAGTCCCATTCTTCAGACTGGGTGTACTTCAGGTATCCTCAGGGACCCCCTCCTGGTTTCTTTTGTTGCACTCTCACTTATAAAGTCACTTCTGAGACTGAACCATCAACAGTTACTCTATCAGATATAGGCTATTTGTTTATACCTTCCCATTAGAAGCTTAAAATTATTTCTCAGTAACTTAAGCCAAACGCTGAATCTTTGTAAATATTTAGGTGTTTTCATTATTTTATTAATAACTACCTTATACCTACTTTATAGAAATATCTGGGCCACAATCATCAAAATCAATGTTTATGAGGAAATAATTAAGACAGTGAAGAATTAAATAGATGTATGATGGAAGGAAGGCCAAGATTTTCCATTTAGAGTAAGTATTGTCACAAGTTAAAATTAAATTTTAATTATCTACATACTTGGATGAACAAAATTAAGAAAGTGTAGAGCACATGTGGTAAGTCTCACTTCTGTACCCCCACACAAATATACTTAGTGCTGTGATATATAATTTACAAGTTAATAAATGAAAACACACATTCCCTCCCACTTCACCATGCTGCTACTCCCCACCTATTTTTTTCCCTTATAAAGATTAATCTGTAAGTACATATGGCTTCCCTTCACTGCAATACAATGCAATTCTTTCATCCCCTGATTCAATACAGGTTAATACCTTGCTATAAAAGATAAAAAGAGACACAGTGAAAATAAAAGTGAATTCACATTAAATCTTTGGTGCTGAGGGGGCTTCCAAAACTACAAGGGGCAACTTAACAAAAGCTCCATTCTACATGTTCAGGAAGAGTTTTCACAGAGATTCTCTAATGCCTCTGATATCTAAGGAGACAACCCCGTTCAAAGAACTACACTTAATTTCTAGTGCATTTAAAAATTGTTCATACATTTCACAGCCTTGCAGTAGGATATGTAGACACAACAGAAGACAGGATGAAGGCAAGTTTTAAGCACAGTTTATTACGTTCAAGCAGTTGCCACTTCTAAACATCCTCTACCCACATTACAAATTTACACATGCTGTAGAAGATCCCTCTATCTCCAGCAGTATCACAGTCTGGTCTGCCTTCTGTATGGGGGTCAATATACACATAAAGGTTCTTCAGAGGTTTAATGCCACTTACCCTATGTATGGAGATAAAGTATTATTAAAAAGGTTTTAAAGGCATCATTATCTTCTGTTAAAAACTCTTGAACAGTAATTAATTTTTAAACTAAGTAGTATACACCAAGGTAATAAAAACACATTTAACTCCACTGGGCTGCAATCTTGTTTTTTCTGAAGGCTTGGAAAACTGAGTATGTTAAATGTGAAGCTCCTTGTCACCATGAGGGAGAAGGAAACAGAAATCAGCACAGTAGATTTAGCCAAACCTCCTGTATGTAGGACCTCTAGCAAAGACATAAATTAAAAATTTGTGCTCAGGAGGAAAAGGAAAGTCATCCTCCCTATTAGATAAGCTGAGAAATTGTTCACTCTGTTGCACACCTGTTCTGTTTGCACCCAGCCACAACCCTGAGAATTCAGCTGACTGTGGTGACAGCCACAGCTACTCTCCTCAGAGTCCTCAGGCTACAGGGACAGGCACTGCCAAAACTGGAGAGGGGCCTTAATGGAGTCAAAAAATCCTCAAGTCCAGAGGTTTTTGAAGCCAGAACTAAAGAGTTTTCTACTGATGTCAACAAGTATCAGCTGGATGGGGGCCTGAAATCCACTTTTTAAAAATAACTCCTGCCAGCTATTCTCTGTATGGATAATTAAGTTTGACAGAATTTAAATAAATAATGAAACTACTGAAGTTAAAGAAAAAAGTGCATCACTGCTTAAATGTTTTCTGGTTAACACATTTATTTTAACCAAATATAATGGCCCATTTTTTTTCCTAAATGTAATAGATTTCATACTGCTCATTCTATCATTTTAAGAAAACTACATTTAAAGAATAATGCTAGTTTAACTACATTTAATTACAATAAAAAATCTCTTCAACCAGGAACAAAACAATCTATGTAACAAATTTAAATACAGCAAGTATGTTTCAGGAATTATCAGTAATGCAGCAATGTTAATCAATTCTAAATTGAAATGCTGGAAACTGAAAGATTAAGACAGAACTAGATGAAGAGTAATTTTCATATCTTTTATAGGACAGAAACCTTTGGTCATGTCTTCTGGTAGCCTTCATCTTCTTTTGAGCTGCACCTACAACACAAAGAACAAGTAAACGAGCAACTTTATGCTTCTCCAGAACAGCTTAAAACAATTCTGTAGGCATTAAGGGGCATCTTTTCTACTGCTTTGTTTCTGCATCACCAACTCATTTCATTGTTTCATATTCCTATTTTAATAAAGTACAAAGCAACAGAAAGAATAAGCTATTACTACATCTGTGTAAAAGCGCCCTCAGAAGTGCTGCCTCTGTTGCAAAAGCGCAAGTTACACTTGCTGTATTTAACTAGCAAGCAACTAGTGTTTCACTAAACATGAAGCTAACTTCTTTCATTTCCTGTATGAAAAAGATACCTCAATATGTGGAAATAGGGAGAGATTGGTTTTTATTAGGAATTTTACAATATAAATTGAGACGAGACAGGTTGAAGGTTCCAAATAGGTACACAAAACCACCCATCTCCTGCTTGTTTTCGTAGTTAGTTCATTACACCTCCTTGGTGGGGTATTCCCCACCAGCAGAATGACCTGCTTTGTGGCACTTTTCCTCATTCTTGAGTGCACTAAGAGTGCATGACTGTTGCCATTATGTACCTAGATGGATACAAAAATCCTTCTTAGTTCAAAGTATTATAAAGTACGTGAAACCAGTGGGGTTTTCACAGCCTGCCAGAATAAATTAATAAAAAACGAAAAGAGAACATTAAAACTTGCAGTATGGACCTGAAAAGGTTGTTTCTGTTTTCCTCACCCTGTATAACCAACTCAGTTGTCTCAAGCTCTTTTAACTTGTTGCTAAATGTTTATCTACACATGCTGTCAGAAATAACCTTGTTAGGAAGGTGAAGTTGGTGTCTCAGCAAATCAGACCCATGGAGTAGGCGTTGAGTGGCCTGTGACTCGCTTTCCTTTTTTCTCTTTCAGCACCATCAAAAAGGAAAAGTGAGAAAAACAGCACAAACATTAGTTAAAGCCTGAATTTAATCCCATGTCCTACAGGAATAATTTCATTACAATGAAAGCAGACAGACAGTATCTGTAGGGTTTTTTGCTTTGTTTTTAAGCAGTGATAATTATATATCCAATTAATATAGCCTACAGCACTGCCAAAGATCATAACATTTAATAATCCCTTTAATTAAATGATTAATAGGAAATGCAGGGGCGGGTCTTACAAATTACCTGATTTACCATCACTGAAGACAGATTCTTTTAAAAATGGCTACAAATGCCTTGTTCACAAAAGACTTTATTATCTAATGATGCATACTGAAAACATACAGAAATCTGCATGGTCCACTTTACATGCAGCAGAACAATCTTCACTTTACAATAAGTAAGTGTCAACTGTTTTATGCAAGAGACAACACTTTAAAGTCACATTTCTTAAAGAAAAGCTTCATTTACAAAAGAAATAAAAGGTAAAGAAGCAATTACCGCTTTTAAAAAGCAGCTGCTTTGTTCAAGAGTGGAAGGTTTATGCCTGTATTGAAAGACAACATGATCACAAATAATGAAAACAATGAACAAATGAAACACTTTTAGCATAAAGCAGTACACTTTCAAAATGACATACAAATAGTTAAAAATTTCGTTATGTTGTCTATCTATCCTTTAGATATAAGGTCTTTCGAATGAGATCCCAACATATGTAATTACTAAATGAAAACTCTTCTGTAAGTATTGGTTCTATGTCATAGTGAACTGTATTTAACAAAATGTATACAAAGTCTATAGCAAGTTGATTAAAAAAACTAAAGTAATAAGAAACAGTACACTGAAGGCGCTCTATCCATCAAGTGCGCTCTCTCCCAGTTTTAAATGTGATGAACAGAACAGAAGTTGTAACTATGCCACGGTTGCAATGCCAGAAAATAAAACAAGATCATTTCTCAAACATGCAGGGAATTCTGCCACAATGCTATTGTCTCTCATTTGTCAGTTGTTCCAGTAAAATAACAGCTTAAACACCGGTGATGTTGATGGGTTAGCTTACCTTCAGTGTACTGAAAGTTGTACACAACCTGCTTTAAAAGAGGAGACCATCCCTGCGGGCAGGCTCAAGAAGGAACAGACCCCCTTCGGCACTGACTACACCAAGGGCATGCTGCTGTGGCCTGCACACACACACCTAGGAAAATGTGAATATAAACACCATTTATGCTGGCCATTTTGTAAAGACAAAAATGAAGCCAAGTCTGCTAAAAACAAATCAACCACCCAGTATTACTGCTCTCTTTTTTTTTTTCTTCTTTTTTTTTTTTTATAACAGATGCTTTTTTTCTTTTTATAATATATACGAACTGCAACCATATACATTAGCATTGTACTTTTGTGCAGTCTTGGCAATTAAAACAGTTCTACAGTGAAAATTTTCACGTAAGACACAAAACAGAATTACTCTAACATTTCTAAAAGAAATATCAGCCTTGATGTTAATTCAAATGTATCATTTCTTCCTCAACTTTGCAGGGGAAATATTTATGTTTATATACATTAATAACTGCTGTGAAATTTCTTCAGTCTTTGTATCTTAATTAATCAAACCCTTTGAACTTCTTCATCTGGTTTAAATTTTCTCCTGTATGAAGGCGTGCTGCAGAGCCTGGTTGATGCTAATCCGTTTAGCTGGGTCTAGCATTAGAATCTGGTCCAACAAGTCCTTAAGCTGGTGCACTTTTTTACGCTGGTCTTCAGGGAGTCGTTGGCACCCAATCAAGTCTGCTAATAGGTCCTTGGTTGGATTAATGGTGCTCATAACAGTAACCTTCTCCTACAAACACAGAAATGGCAGCCTTGTAGAACACAAGTAATGCACAAACCCCCTATCCATCCCTTTAACGGAGCTTCAGCAGCAGCTTTTCTGCAGGCTTGTCTCCTACCTAAGCGGCAACACCCTGCTGGGTGTTGGCCTCATAAATCGTCATGTGCAGAGAAAAACACTGTGGGGAGGAGGCCACCAACACAGGTTCACACATGAACCTAACCTCCCAGTTAATGTTTGGAGGTACACATGGAAAGTTCCCATATTTGACCACTATTTTGTGATTCTTCTTAAATATAATATGTCAAAGTGATACTAAAATTAACAGTGACCTCATACAATATAACCATATCATATTGAACATCCTTCTACAAAATGAAGGCAGAATTTTTTTATTAGTAATTTAAGGATAGATTATATATACAGGAGACACCCTATATATCTACCAGATTAAATTTATATTTTTCTTAATTGTGTTCCTACACCCTAGGAAAACAAAAATCTCTTTTGCCATTTTATAACTATGTAATCTGTCCATATGGCTGCAAAAGGACTTTCTAATAGCTTATAAAATTTTGTTTTTAATTAGAAAGCCAAGGTACATTTGAAAGACCACATAGTAGGAAAGCCTGGAAAAAGTGATGGGTTAGTCAACACGTGGAGGAGGACTTACCCTTTCCGTCACTTTATCTACTTCTATATACATAAAGTTGAGATTTTGATCAAAGTGCTGATCTTTGAACACACCTTTTCGAATCATCTGGAAAATGAGGAAGAGGCAAGAGTTTCAGGCAAGTTCTCTGTGTCTTATACATTTAATAATTAACATCAATGTCTATTAATTTACTGCAACATAAGTAATTTAATACTAATAAAAAAATACCAAAGGACAGGAAGAGATGTTAAGATTGAATACAAAGATACAGTTCAAACCCTTTGAAAAAGGACACAGTATCTTTTATTGACTTACGCATTTTTTTTCAGGTCAGTGCTTAGGTTTCTGCTTTCACTTTATACTTAGTCTATGAAAAAGAAGCTGTATACTTTCACTTCATAAGATTTTAAATCAGTATAAATTACACAGTCAGAGCAATGTCTAGTACTTACTGTTAAGAAAAGATGTATATCATAAGAAACAGAATTCCAGGAGCACGAAGACTGTTCTAACAAAGTATGTTCTACAGTTCATTAGAGTAGTTTCATATATTAAGTACTTATTTTTCTTACCTTGTTTGGCATCTTTCCTTTGAGATCCATGGCAAGTTTCAACATATGATTATTGGTTTTGCCAGGAAACAGTATTTTTCCTGTATAAAGCTCATATAATGTGCAGCCTACAGACCACATATCTATACCATAGTCATAGATTTTTCCTATAACTGAAACAGAGCAATTCCAATTAATTCCATAGACAGACTTTGACATAATATCACAACAGCAGACAGATGAAAAAATTCTGATTTGCAAACTATATTGCTGCTGTTTTTCTTAGGAATAAAAAGCTACCATAAAAGGACTTAAACCATTCAGCTTTTAAAGTACCCCTATTTTAGAAAGGGAGGCTTTTACCTAACACCTAAACTGATCAGCTTTAAATTAGCAAAAACCAAGACATCAGAACAATACCTCTAAATTGAAACATAACTATAACCCATCAGAATGACTCCTCAGTGAGCTGATCACCAACATACATGAAAAATAACATGAACGTGCCTTCAAAGCCTGAATTTTTGACAGCCATCGTATTTCCAGAATCATGTTTTGCCAAGACTAGAAAATAAATTCAAGTCAAATTTTCATCTGCTAGTAGTGGCACTTGCTACTATGTGATAGATGTAGCTAATCCAAAGTGTACTTACTGATTTCTGGAGCTCGATAAAATCTACTGACTAGATAGGGTGTGATGTCATTATCTGCGACATGTGAAGCTGAGCCAAAATCACAAAGCTTTAGTATCGTTTTAGACTCATTCACCTGAAAGTTAAACAAATATCCATTAGCACTATTTGTGGACAGAATTGATAACAGAACTGTAAAAGTGACAACACATTTAAGTCAGAGACAGGAAAAACATTCAGCCTTTAAATTGGAAGTTCCTTTCTCTCTGTATTCTAAGAAAATCATAAAACTTGCTCAAACAGAGTTAATACCTTCAGATCCTACAAAATACAAAAAAAAGTCACTTTCATGTACTTCTCCCATAACAAAATATCCTTGGTGGACCCAGATTTCATTCCAGGTACTGAAATTTTACCTATTTAGACTTCCAACTCCAGCATCTAGAGTACCACTTATAAAACAGCATATTATTCTCATGTTTACATAGTAGATTTTACTGCTGATATAGTAATAAGAGAACATTTTACATAAATTAAAAATCTGAGTTTGTCACAGGGATGATGTCCAAAAAAATGAAAGGAAACCTCTGGATTCCTCTGATCTAGCTCTCATGCCCTAATGGAAAAGAAGCATTAAGGATCTTTCCCCATCATCTGACTCACAGAAACAAAATCTCCATTCAGACTCAAACAACCTGCTTCCATTTTGCAGACAGCAAGAGCATCTCCCAAACTATTGATGGGAAAATTTCAAATATTGCTCCTGTAAGAAAGACACTGTGCTGCTTTGGAAAGTCTGCTTTCTATAAAGAAAGAAGGGGATGAATGTTTGTTTGAAAAAGATTTTATTTAGATGCTGTGTTGTACTTATTTCTTACTATTTATACCACAGTATCATTTTATATCAAAGTGAACCCTTAACATTTTCAATAAATTTGACTTCACCTAAATTAACAGAATTATATGAATTTCAAATACTTTATTTTACACTACAGACCATGCAAAAAGAAGTTTTAAGTATTTGTTACTTACCAAAATATTATCTGGTTTAATATCTGCATGTAGGATATTGCATCTTTTAAGAAGTTTTAAAGCCAGGAACAATTGCTGGCTGTAGGAACGCACAGCTTTAATGTGGAGTCCAACATCTTTCCCATACTTCTTCAACACCTCTCGTAAATTCATACTGTTAAGGGAAGGGGGGAAAGAAAGAATTGGAAAGAGCTTAACAGAAAAACCAATAGTGGCCTCCTAAATTCTAAGACAAACTTGAACAAACCAGTTAGCTTTAAATATTTTTTGAGAATGTAGCATTCAACATTCCACTCTAAGCCATGGAATTGAAACAAAAAGGCTTGTCAATCAGATCTGTCTTATACTGTGTAACTACTTACTACAGTGGATCAGAGCATATTTTTAATCAATATTGATATGAGAACATTTCTTTGCACATGAACAGCATTTTCTTAACAATCATAAACACTTTGTACTCATTTTCTTCAGAAATAAATGAGAAAGGAAGCATGCAAAAATAAAAACTGAAGGGATTTTTCTGGTGACTTAAGCAGCAGATAAAAAGACCATAATTCCAGGACAAAAACATAACTGGACATAAATAAGGTACAAGTGTGTTATCAAGAGACAGTGTAACACAAGACAATCATTTGTTCTACAGCTTATTAATGAAATATGAGAGTAATCTCACAAAATCTGCATTGTTTCAGTAGATAACTTATCTTCACCCCAAATATGGCAAGATTTTAAATATGACATACACAGAAAACTTAGGATTTGAACAACTCATGTCCCTAGGCAGGAATGGAGACTAGGGCAATTGATGTATCTGATCTGCCATAAAACAGGATCTACAATCAACCTGTCACAAGAGCTTAATTACTTGAACAGAAAGTGAGCATGCAAAGAACCACTGTAACAATTTTCTCTCTAAGGCTGTTACTGTATGTGTACTCTTTACAGAATATACAGCATTTCCTGAATCTCTCAGGGAATGCATCTTAATACAAACCGTTAAAATTAAGAACTATGAAAACTAATAAAAATACTGACATATGCAAAAAAACCATTAAGGGCAGTTCTAGAGAGATCTAGAAATCTTTAATATATTATCTTGTTTCAAATATTTTCCAGACAGAAAACTCACAAAAGTGCTAAAAATAAATCAGAAATAGTTCAGTAGTCTGTGAATTTGTGCCTGCAGACAATTTCTTTTTTTGTTTCAAAGTTCCTTGCATTCTTAAATCTTGGCACTAGAACAAGGTATCAAAACAACAGCCAAATCCAGAAAGGTAAAGAACACACAGTAGTACTTTACCTTTTACAGAGAACCCCAAACATTTGTCCTCTTACCTGAGCGGCTCAAATACCAGACAGAGATGTTGTTTGTGGTAGAAATGCCTGAACAGCCGTAGACAATGGAACTTGTCATCAGGATCAGCATCATTGAGCTTCTTTAAAAATTCCAGTTCTTTTAAGCCAGTTTTTTGCCTGAAAACAGAGAAATGTGATTATAAAACTAGATAGTTGAATTCTAGTATTTTTTAAAATCTAAACATTCACTTGTGTGGCTATAATTATCCAGGAATGAGAACTGTCTTGTCATTACTTAATGTACCACAGCTAAAAAACCAGAATCACAACAATGGTTTGCTGTCAGTGACTACACACTAGGTAAGTTTATTTAATTCCTGGATATTCACTGTACCTTTGCAATCTACTTATCCTTTCCTCTTCACTCTCAGTTGCATGTAAGGCTAAAACTGGATTTTGTCCTGTAATGTGACAAATTTTAAACAGCACTCACTTGAGAAGTTTACTTGTTTTAAAAGGTCCTTCACCATAATACAACAATATTAAAAGATTTAAACTGAACTATGGATTCAATTACACATCCAAGCTTATTACCTGTACAACACACCAAACTAAAACAGGTGTTCACGTAACTAAAACAAATCCAGTTACACACTCAGTAAGACAACCTTTAAAACTTCCAAGCTAAATTACGTGGAAAATATTTTCATTTAAGTTGTCATTAATAGAAGAGGACACAAGAAATTACTGTATAAATACTGCAGGACATGGTGAAAACAAGTATTGTAGATAAGTCCTTAAATGACATATTTTAAGAGATCTTACTTGTTAATGTTTACCTTTTTTTTGTATTTCAACAGTGAGGGCCCATCTCTTTTTATGTATCTTATATACATGCAAATGTTTAGAAGATATACAAAAATAATTAAAGGTATGGAGATCTTTTTGTAAGTTGTAGATGATTGACTGGGATCCAACCCACAGCCTGCCAAACACATTTGGTCCATTGAAACAAAATTTTTACAGTCCACAACTCCCATCTCAAGAAACTTAGGGCTCATAATTAGCTGTAACCTTGTTTCTTGCTATTACTGTTCCCTGCAGTTTTGCAAATGAGAAAGTGCCTGATGAAAATGAAAGTACCCTTCTTCCTGTAGAAGTGTGGATACATATTCCTCAAGCGCTTCCCATTATGTGGCTCATATTAGCAGAAAAGACAGCAATCACAGCTGTGATCTGTTACTTCACTTGAAACAAAGGGAGAATCAAATCACATCATGAAAAACTTCCAACGGTTCCACATGCTTTACTGCCATCAAAAAAACCCCATTACTTACATAAGTTCATTGTTCCTGATGATTTTCACAGCTACTTCTTGGTTTGCTCTGGCCATGTCCCTGGCCCGCACTACGTTGCTGAAGACTCCCTGACCAGTGTAACCATAGACATTGTAACGTTTATCTAGAACTTCACCTATATTAACACCTGAGGGATAAAACCAAGCAAGTTCAAGTTACGAGGGATAAACCTAATGGAACTTTCTAAGAAAAATAAACCATTCTCTATAATTACTAAATATGAGGGTAAATAGTAGCAAAATCCTTTAATTTCATTGTGTACAATGTTTTGTATCACCTAGCTTTGTGGAAGTAATGGGGAACAAGGGGTGATTCTCTAAATCTGGAGTCCTTTCAAAACTGAGGTTAAAACCTGCCTGCTTGTTTCATCCAATACATTACACACTCAGAGAGGGCTCTGGGATACATCTACATTAGAACAACATTTCAATACTTTTATACATGAGGATCTTCTCCACTGAGCACCCTCACTCTACCTGTCCTTGCAGATTAACAAACACAACTTACGGTAATAGCCTTCTGCATCTGTCCAGTTATCCCTGAGATTGGGGTTTTCTTTGAAGTCTTTTCCAAACCCAGCAGCCCTTAGACGAGCACTCTGAAGTAAAAAGAAAAGTAACAGTGTTACCTGTGTGCTCTGTATTTTTCTTTGACATTTACTTCCCAAAGCCCTTTTTCCCTATGGAAAAACTGTTCTCTCTACAATACAAATTTACATATTTATCTTACAAACACATTTATCTTGCAGGAGAAACAATTTAATGTTATTTACATACCAGTATCTAAAGACTGATGCAAGGAAGGGGGATGAGATCAACCAACAGAATTATTATTAAACATAAATGGGCGAAGTTCCAATTAATACTCACAAGGAATTTATATAAGTTAGAATGTACATTTTGGACCATCTGAATAAGACTTCTAATTTAAAGTAAGTTTACAGTAAAAAAAGTACAGCAATTTGCAAGGAAAACACAACTGTTTAAGCTTTGAATTCATCTAAGTTTTCTTTCATGCTGTTGTACATACTACCATAATGCTTCTACAACCGCTGTTGGCATCTCTTAAAGACTGGGCAACATTTTAATCACAAATTCAAAACTGTGAGTAATAAAGTTTCTCTTTAATTGAATAACAGTTTCTGGAAGAGGGAGCTGCTCACTTACAAGCTATATAAATACCCACTTGTAACTTCTGAACTTTTAAAAACATACCCTCACACACACACTACCCTTCAAGTAGTCATCTTTTTCCAGGTCAGAGGGATACCAATGTTACTAGAGTAAAACCACAGCCTATGTTATATCCACCAGAAAAATTCTCCAGTTAATTTTGGTTTAAGTTAAGAAGAAAGTTCTTGTCTTTACTTATTTCTCAGCGTTTTGCATCAGCAACAATGCAGAGGATTTATAGAAAACGGCAAGTAAAGTCTCAAAAGCAGTCACTGGACTGCCAATATCTGAGGGTCACTGCAGCATATTTGGTGAAAAGCTAATGAAATAGTGTTAAAGTAAAACCAGGAAATGTATCTTTCATCCCAAAATATCTCCAAACAAACCACCAGATTACTCCAACATAGCATCCAATTAGCCAGTTAGAGTATCTTACACCTTTTTTAATTAGCCATACATGAATCTCTGGAAAAAGCTAATATTTAGAACATCGCAACATGGTAAAAATAATAAAAAACTTTTACCATGTTTTTACCATGTGCCATTGTATTCAAACAGCAGGTGAATTCCCCAGTTGCTAACTCTGGTAAAATTGCCACTAATTTCAGCAGTTTTTATTTCACTGAAATACTAATTAAAAAGCAGTTTGCCTGCCTTGGCTGACCAAAAGATTAAGAACATATAAGTCACTTAGCAGCATGTACTTTTACAAATCGAACTTCTCACAACCCTCAAGTGACAGCGACTCTAATAAAAATCAAGCACAAAAAAATCATACATTTCATCTCCAAGAATTACCTACATCAAAGTATGCAGCGAACATATCATCTGATTCTGTGAACATATCGGGAGCTAGCAGCTTCTTCTGAGATGAACCTTAAAATGAAACTCAGATTACTCAACATGAAAAAAGATGCCACAACGATAACTCTGTTGCTGGTATAATTTGGCACTTGGTATCTTTACAATAGAGTCTAAGATCAGTACATTGGCAAACAGGTAGCTCTACTAATATTTCTAGCAAATACCATTTCACATTCTAGAATATAAAACTCAGACTAGTTAAGTTCTTCAAACAACTCAAAAATTTTTATCTCCTTGAAAAACTACGTGCAACAGCTTTCAAGTAAGCATATACTACATGTATATATAAAAAAATACAGTCATGTTTTCAATACACAAGTTCAGGCTTTCTGCTAATCACAAGATATTTTACTAAAAGCCAAAGTTCTAAAGCCCAGATATTCTTTCTTTGGAAAATGTTTTCTCAAATCCTGATAAAAAGCACCTGGTGTGCAGCTTTTTGTCAAACACGTTTACTATTGTGTTAAAGAGAAACATTTCTGTTATGGGCAAGATTATCCCTTTCTCACCTTTTAATCATCTTTACATCCCAAAGACATTTTACTTGGTTGATAAGATAAAAGCAAAGAAATATAAATTAAGTACACATAAGTAAAAGCAAGCAACCTTCAAACTATTTTATTCATACACACATTATGGCAGCCCTCCATGAACACGGTGAACTGGAGACCCTCCCTTCAACTACACAATGGAGAAAAATAAATGGTTAATTCAGCTCAGAGGCTTCAAGTCTCGTGATGCACAAACCCCTTCCATACCAAATAACCAGACTGAAATCTGACAGCATAAAAAATCATCCAGCATGCTGATATCATTGTTTCAAGGAATAGAACTGTCACCTGACACTTGTGGGGAGGCAGTTTATAACACTGTTTTGAGCTACAGACCCTTCTAGAAATTTCCTCAAATTTTCCTTTTAGTTCCAGTTACCTACACTACCCTACTGTATTGGGCTACTGTATTGGGCTACAGTGAGTTATTGACTAGTTTCTTAACAACTTACTTCTCTGGCCCTATAAGACATCAGGATAGAAATAAAAATCTACTCTTGCAGAGGAAGATAACCCACTAGCTTCAGCTGTTGTTACAGCCACCTCCAACCCAAAATCCTACCATTCTGATGTGAATGTAACTTTAAAAACCTTTTTTACATGTCTATGTGGAAAATGCCCATGTAGTTAAGACTTAAATTTTCATATGCTTTAATAGACAACATTAAGAGAGCAGTACCTGCTTTGACAAAATAGGAAAAGCATATTGTCCATTAGACATAATAAGCCTAAACCTGTGGTATGCAAAGAAAAAGCTAAAATGGTGCTTTTCACCAATGCTGCAGGAGAACAATCTGAAAACACACGGCTCAAGGGAACGCCAGGATAAACTACAGAGCAGCACAGCAGTCCCCAAGAGATGCAGCTTTATTACTTTGAAGAGAAGCATCCACTAGAGACAGCGTATTTAGCCCCCAAAGATACGTGTGGCGCAGGACATGAAATACAAGCTAACTGCAACTCTCCCTCGGAGGGGTTGGGCAGGCTCCACAGCCCTCATTCAACATTGCTATTGCAATTAAACTGTAGAGAGAAACCAAAGCAGCTTAAACTAGCTCAAGTATGACCACACAGCAACTGCACACACCTCTGACTACTTGGAAGATGTACAGTAATCCACTTTCAAAAGACAAAAAAAAGGCAGCAGACTTTCAATACTACAGGGTGTGCTGGTAGATGCTCCACGTTCCTTTTGCTGCCGCTGGCACAAGCAGGTTTTATATCAAAATTTATTTCATTTCAACATGGCTGTACAATAGAGTACATGAAGGGGAAGAGAGAGAAAATATCCACTTCAGCAATTAGCTATGCTGCTAAAAAGGACTTACTATCAATGACCCTCAAAAGCTTTAATCATTCTAAATCACTACAGACCCACCTACATTCTTCTGTCACAGTGGCTTTGACCAAAAAAAGGTATAAAAGTAGCATAATTTCCAATCCTCAGAAAATAAAGTCTAGGACTATACTAAGTGTCTAAGAAAACAACTTGCTTAAGTGAAAATAAAAATTTGGAAGGGTAATTCTTAACCATATAGACAGACATTGTTATTTGCTCTTCCAAATGTAAAGCACAAACTGTGTTAAGAGTTACTAGAAATATAGATAATGTGTTCCACTCATACTTCCTAATGAGGAAGCTTTATTTTAATGCTATGCTTTAAGTACCATAATATTTGCGAAAACGTTCACAAATTCCATCCAGAAAGTCAATCTGCTTCCTAGTCTAGAAGTCTGTAAGTCAACTAAGCCAAGTGTCTGACCTTTCACAAACTGCATTAGAGAGATTTCAGAATCTTACCATTGTTCTGTTCAACTGTCATGAGGTTGTGCTTGGCTTTGACTGATGCCTCAAATGTGTCCACATTTTCCCGTTCATACTCCTTAACATCAGCAGCAACTCTTTCTAGGATGTCATCAGGAGAATTTGAGCGGCTACGTGTACTACTTTGAGGGCTGCTTGGTTCAGATGGCACAGATATGTTACTGTCTTCTGTCTGGCCTTTGTATTTCTAAAAAGAAATTTAATTTTTAATCTCACTGTTACACCTTATCACAATTTAAACATTTTCCTATCCATAGGATAGGAATATTTCAGTATTTCCCAATTTTATTAGTCTTATGCTACAGAAAACTAGCTTTTAGATTCAGGTTTTTTAATGTGAACTATAAATCCTATTTATTCATTCGTGTTGAAAAATTTCAGAAG
This sequence comes from Dicaeum eximium, assembly GCA_013396995.1. Taxonomy (NCBI): domain Eukaryota; kingdom Metazoa; phylum Chordata; class Aves; order Passeriformes; family Dicaeidae; genus Dicaeum; species Dicaeum eximium. The sequence goes on from VWZP01010561.1 coordinate 551,711, forward strand.
CATTAAAAAACTTCAAACATCATCTTTACAATTTTTGTCACCCTAAGGTACAATGAAGTACAGATCTCACTTCCTATTCCAAAAGGTAAAAATCACGATGAAGAAATGCTGCTACCACTCAGTTGTCTAGCTTGAACTATTCAGTAATAAAAGCAGAGGTTTTTCCATTTAGGGAATTCAGCTCTGCAATTTGCTTCCAGCCTGCACCAACATCAGGTGTAACCAGTCTTTAATATGAATTTATATGGTTTGGCTGAGTCATTCATGGAGAATTTTACAGTGGGCTTTGCATAAAACTCTAACCATGAACAGTATTTTTAGTGCTATGCAAAATAAGCAGTACATTAAAGGCAGTAATTTTGTACCTGATACTAAATAAATAACGCTGCAGCATTTTGCTTTCTATGTTCTAATCGTGTGCCAAATCCCATCTTTGGAAAGAGATAGCTGACTTGTACTGTACAATGACACTCCCTTTAGCCACACATATTCAAGGGTCTTGATCACACATTACACCTGTGATTACTGTTATCTTATTATCTGGAGTAAGAACTTCATGCAACTCACACGTACTTTTAGGGAAGAACCCATGACAGTGGCTTGACAAAACTTTGGAAATGGACAGGGACAACTTCTACTTGAAACAAACTGACCAGTTAGGTTAATCGATACATAACTTACTGTTATGATACATAACTTACACTGACATTATTATATCAATGATACAGCTACAGTGAAAACCTACAGATGAAGATAACTGAAGAACATTTTTAACATGTCTTAAGACCATCAGAGAATGTTTAACTGTAACAAAAAATGACTCACAGAAGAGTCACTTCAGTTTTAAAAGCAGTGCTGTGACAATAGAAGTGTAGAGTTTGAGAGAGCCTAACATGTACAAAGAAGTAACTGGAGAAATACAGCAATAGGTATTACTATTGTAACACAGCAATAGGCAAAGAGCTTTCCATTACTCTGACATTTTACCCTAAAAGCACAGAATTAGTTCCTGTAACCAGGTACCTGAACAATTGCTTGCCGCTGTAATCTCCTTTGTCTTATCTCTGCTTCTTCATCCTCTTCTTCCAAATCAAAGTCTTCAAGACTACAAAAATATGACTTTTTAATATAACTTCATAAACATGTAATTATCAACTGAATTTTACCAAGTGCATTTGCTTGGCGTATAAAGCACAGAATATATTAAACAATAGCTGTTCAAATGACTCAGAAAGCAATGGTGTATTAAATCCCACTGCATATATTTACATTTCCTTACAAAGAAAATTTCTCTCTTGGTATCTCATTGGGACTTTCGGCATTCTATTTTTAATTGCAAACAATTAACAGCCCTCTTCTAAAAGACAACAAACAAATAAAAAAACCTTGTTCCTTTTCACTGCAGCATCACTTTTCCTTAATAATTCAATTAAGAATGCATACTCTTGCACAACTGAATAGACAGATGTTTAGGAAGTATAAACTCAGCTTGCAGACAGCAGTTAATCCTTTCAGCTATTAAAGCTCTTCCTCAAGCAGTAAGCTTTAGTAAACAGACCAGAAGTTTTCACAAGATACTGATCAAGTCGAATTTAAAAACCTAATAATACATCCTCCCCTCAGGTCTGCCCACTAGCCAATAGGTCTTGGTATTTTTTGCATATTCCAAAGTTTTTCAGATTCTCATAACACTAATTTGACAAGACCGCAAGTACAAAGACACGATTATGGTTTTAGGTGACAACTCAAAACTACACCATGAAGATAAATTTTAGTTCATCCTTGGTATCAATACAACTGCAGGTTATAAATAATCAGTGTAAGTTAGAAATATAGTCTTACTTTTCATCTGATGAAGACTCCTGTTCAGCTTTCATGCCTTCAGAAAGACTACCTTTAAATTTGTCTTCTTTAACTTTGCTTCTGCTCCGACGTCTATGGCCACCACGTGACCTGGACCTCCTTCGAAGGCGAGATCTACTTCTCCGGCCTCTATCCCTGTTTGATAAGAACAACAGATTTGATTTTGGGGGGGGTGTTGTTTTGGTTTTTTTAAGAAAAGAAGGAAGATCTTTTCAGAAAACATAAAGACATGCAATCATTCCAAGTAATAAAACAATTTAATTCATGGAGGACAAAATGAATATAACTGCACTAGCACATATTAACATGGACAAAAAAAAAAAGCATGGTCTTTTTATGCTATCATATCTTATATATTATAGCAATCCTTATTCTCCCTGTAATATCTTACAAAATACACTTAAAAACACAGAGTGTCTTTACCTCCTCCGAGGAGATCTACTCCGCCTTCTGGGAGATCGGCTCCGGCGAAGGGGTGTCCGAGATCTCCTCCTAATGGGGGACCGAGACCTTCTTCTGGATGGGGACCATCTGCTGGGTGGGCTGACATCCTTGGATCTTTCACGCCTAGACAAAATGTCGTCCCTGGTCCGGGTTCTTAAAACAGAGGAAGAGAGTGGTAGTAAAAATCAGGAGCAAACTGAAAACAAAAGAAATCCACTCCCTCTAAAAACTCACTTGAAAAATCTTACTGGAGGTGAGAGACCACCAGATGGGCTTCTGAGGGAGGGATGGATGGATAAGTAGGCTGCAGAGCTGGCTGCCCTTCCTGCATGTCTCTTCCCCACCCTGGGAAGTGTGTGCCCATACAAAGATCTAGTTCAGGACAAGTCTGGAAACAGCTCATTAATTACTACCACAAAGCTAAGAGAGGTTTTAAAACAAAGCTTGTGTTTAGGTCTTACATAAACAGTGGCCTGTTTTCATTTTTACCAGAAACAGTACCAAAACAATACATAAACCCCAAAATCTTATTCTTGAAAATTATTTCACCAACTTCCCACCATGCTACTGAAATTTAGGCTTAGGATCATGCTACTTCACAGTAATGACAATAATGTCTGTTTCAATTTGGGCACTACAACTGCATGGCTTCAACATTTCACACATTCTAAAACAGCAGATGAAAACTAGAATTCTTAACTGAAATGTAAACTATGCCTTCTCAAATTAAAGAAATAATTCAAGTCTGATACGATATAGATTCCCAATTATTCAAGAAAAAAAATCCTTGATGGGATTAAAAAGCTTAACTGCATGACAGCAAGAGGTCAGTCAAAAACTGGAAAGAATATAAATTAAAAATTAACAACTACTCTAATGAGGCTGCATTAGAAATTGGAAACTGTTTTCACACTATTTCAAAGGAAATGTTGCTACTCTATTTTTTTCCTGCTCCTTATTTTTGATTTTTTTTTAAAAAATCAAGTTGGAACAACTCATTACAGGTGTTATATCTCATCAATGAACAAAATATCTTAGGTCTGAAAGACTAATTCCACCTATTCTGTGATTTTTAAAGTTTGTTTGGAGACTGCTACATCAGTTTCAATTACTTTAACTACACACAATGATCAGACATACAGAACTGATGCAAAATAGTAAACAGTGATGCAAAAGGAAAATTTATGCATGTGCAGAGTACTGGCAGTTTCTACAAGGAATTACTGTATTCAAATGCTGGAGTAGGCCAATTAATTATACGGCTAAGGCTTTAGCCCAATTAATTTATATTATGTTCTTGTGAACAATATTACATAAAAAGTGGTTGTACTGCTAAAACCCAATCAAAAATATGCGTTACAAAAAATAAATTAGTTCAGAGATCACAGGGATGAGATAAAAAGTGGAAGATGATTAAGAATTAATAGTAACACCACATAATGAGTAACTCCAGTCAAAGACCTGAGAAGTGTCTTACAATATTAGAACACTGGAAACAAACTTGAAAAATGAAATTACTGGGATTTTTTTTGTTGAAACTGTTCATTAAAGCTCCTGAAATTCTCAGGCAGTTTGAGTAATTACAAGTAGTTAAAACTTGAACACAGGTGGAATTAATTCAGATGTCTTACAAGGAAAGATTATTCCTGCTGATCTGCAAACACCTCCAGCAGAAAATATTTTAGTAGTCCCCCACTCACATGCTGCTCACCACGCAGTTACAGAAGTATGAATTTGACAGCAAAATTCTAGACACATGCATCACTTGAAATAAGTGTCTAGACAACCAATTCAAACTGGCTGCAATGCAAGCTGTCAAGAAAAATGAAAACTGCAAGATGCAAAATGTTGCAGAGGAGAAGTCAACTACTATGATAGAAAAACTCAGTGGTTGGGCCGACACATTCCTGACTCACCCGAAAGCAGCCAGATAAATAGAAGCATTTACAGTACTTGATTGGGTTAGCATCACTGGGGCTATTCTCCAAAGTACCCAAACATACCCCATACCTGAAACCAGAGTAACCTTCAGTGATTCAGGCTGAAACTTCCACATTTTTAGGTGCCTATTCACTAAGCTTTGTGGTTCCAATTCATTTTAAATTCGTACTTCCTAGTTCTCAGACTGGGTGAAGCTAAACCCCCTGATACAAAGTATTAAATTTTTTATCACCCAATGCTGAACTCTTCTGACTCCTAAACTTCTTACAGCTAATGAATAAACTTGCAAAAATGCATACACTTATATTGTTCTCTTCTTGGAAACTCACCACCATTATTAGCTTTCAAATTTCAAGGTAATTGCTTTTATAGGCTAAGTCTGTCTTTTTAAAAAATGCCAAGACTACATTAATACAATAAATAGATATCCATCCTTCTACTTTAGGTGTATGCAAATGTAGTGTATGATAATTAAATATGGCAGTCCAATTACAAAGCAACGTTACCATCCCACTAGCAAATGAAAATCCACAATATTTTAAAGAAAAAAACCCAAGACTGTAAAAAGGGCATTTTGACATAAAAATTTGCTTACATTCACACATACTGACTCTACCTATCACTAAGGCTTTTTTTGAGTGGAAAGAAGGGCTAACTACCCACTTTTATCCAACACTAATAGGTAACACTGGAGAGGATTCTCACTCCACAGAAGTTTTGGAAAGCAACAAGAACTGACAAAGAAACAGAATCCAAATTCTGAATCCAACCAGCGATAAAAAGGAGAACAAGGTTACAAAATCTGTTTCCAGTACCGGTGTGAGCAGCAAATAATTTAGCACTTTAACAACCACAAGATGAATTTGCATATCTGACAGCTGGCAAGAATAGTTTTTTTTAAAAAATGGAATAAATACAAAGTAAGCTCACAATATAATGTACAATCTGATTACATTTTTTAATACCTATTTTCCAAATAAAACAAGGAGATAAACACTAAACTAGAAGATAGTTAATCCGGTAACGCATTATTGTGATGGTTCATGACACCTTTAAGTTACCTGGGAGAAGAAAGACGCCTCCTTTCTGATTCTCTTCTTTTTCTTTCTGCAGATCTACTCCTCACTCTTCTAACTGGAGACCGGGTTCGAGAGGGGGATCTACTCTGTTTAGACCTACGATCATTAAAGAGAGGGGATCTGCTTCTTCTTGACTTTTCACGCTGTTTGGGAGATAAGCTTCTCCCTTTTGGGCTACGGCCAGGTCGTCTAGGGGACCTGTTTTCTTTCCCTGAAGAAGCATCTTTAGAAGGAGATTTAATTGGCTTTTTTTCTTTGTCAGCCTCTGATCTCCTAGGTTTTCTATCTTTGGACCGTGATCTTCTATCTTTGGATTTGCTTCTTAGTTCTGCTGGAGATTTAGATTTTCTACCACGATCTCTGCTTTTGCTTTCATTAACAACTGGAGACTTTCTGCGGTCTCTTGATTTACTTTTATCATCTGCCTTATTTCTATCCTCTGGAGGAGACTTAGACTTTCTGTTCTTCTCCTGAGATCTCCTCTTAAGTATTGGAGACCTAGATTTCCTTGTCTGATCTTGAGACTTACTTCTCTTATAAGGACTTTTGGATTTCCTCCTTTCTTTTGACTTGCTTCTAGTAGTCTTCTCTTTGACTCCATCAACTCCTGCCTTGGCTTTCTTTTTGTCAGACCTGTGCCTAGTCCTTTCTTTTGATTCACTCTTACTTGCTTTCTTGGAACTAGTTTTATTGTCCACAGGTTCTAATTTCCCCTTAGTATTTGACTTTGTCGTAGGTCTTGTTCCATTTCGTGCTTTTTCATTAATCTCCCCCTCTTCTTCAGATCCTGACTCATAACCTTGTAATATTAATCCCATCCCAGACTGGACTTTTCCTTCCATTAATTCATTTTCAAGTTCAGCTTTCAGCAATGCTCTTTGTTTCTCTAAGTCTTCCAGAGGAGCCAAAAAATCAATTTTAGTTCTTTTAGCTGGTCCATCTTCTTTGTCAGAGGCATCAGCCACCTCTTTCCATTTATGTTTCTTATGTTTGTGTCTGTGTTTATGTTTTTTGTCCTTGTCATCTTCTGAAGAATGTTTGTGTTTCTTGTGTTTACTTCGGTGTTTGTGTTTCTTTTTTTTGTGTCTGCTGTGCTTGTTCTGAGGTTGCTCTGCCTCTGACACTTCCCCATTTTCTTCATTCACACTTTTCTCAGATGCCTCAGCATCCTCAACCCTGCAGAAAATAAAGAGATCAGTACTATAAACTCACTGTAGTTTTTTATCTCATGTTAAGTAGACAACCTTTTATGATAGAAACTAACTGGCATTTATTCACCTACCTTTGGGAGAATTAAAAATGTACCACTAATTTAAGTAAGTTATAACAGCAGATACACTTCCTCAGGAACAGACAGCAATGGCTGCAGAAAGAAATAGTACGGCAGGAACAAACAGCAAATGCACTGACAAAACCAAATGTGTGGATGGAATCAATGCTTACGCCTTTACATTCAATTCTGATCTGTCTGTTAATAGCATACAACAGTGCTGAATATTTATCTGTCAGTCCATCACCATCGGTGTCACTTTCTGCTCCACTCCAAAGCCTAACCCAAGCTATGCCCTTTACAAGTATTCTCAAGCAGCAGAAAACAGTTGTGGTCCAAAGATTAAAATTTATTTCAAGTTATAATGCTGACCACCTTATGAGACCTTCTTGCAAAATCTCATGCAGAGCTGACTAACTCTCTTAGCTACAATTTTTTCCTCTAAGTGTGCACACCTGTTAGAAAATCAAGAAATGTTCTTACACATTTATATTATTTATGCAATAGAGGGAACACTATTGAGGAACAGGATAAATTAAGGATGTCTAATTTCACAGCAGCTTTCTGATAATATGCAGCTTCAAAAAATGTGGTAATCTTGACACCTGTAAAATGCCATTTTTGACACCAAAATGCCATAAAATGCCAGCTGAAAATAAGTTTACAGCAGGTTATTAAAAGAATAATATACAGTGTTTCTTCTAAAAATAATATTTTCAATTAACTATAATTTCTCCAAATAGTAACTTCTAAAAATATAAAACTCAGTCCTGGTGTTACACATTTCCTTTTGTATTATCTTCCATAGCCACTGAAACTGGCTTAGCAACAGGGGTTTTCACTGTGTTTAGCAAACACCTCCCCGTCTCCTCCAGAAGATCAATTAAGTTACTGTCTCTGGTAATACAGACATTTGCCTTTTGAAATATTAGAGGTGCCAGAGCTCACCTTTCTTTCAAATCACCCCACCTAAACTACAGTTTTAAAATTTACTAGTTACCACTTTAATAACTTAAAGATAGCTCTTTGCTGTATATACTAAGCCTCATTAGGTGAAAAGAAAGCCCTCAAACATGACAGTCAGGAGCAGGGAGTGAATGTACACAGAAATGCAGAAATTATCTTCTGAACACCACTGGTTTCATATGACAGTTGCTCCTGAAGAGCATGATCAATAATCTGATCCACTAAATGTATCAGAGATATTCTAAGCCAGACCTACAGGACGGCACCTCACTATGAATTTGGTTAGTGTCTTCCTAATTAAGGACAGGATCTTCAAGCAGTGCACATTTACTTCCTCCTGCCTGAGTTAAGGCCAATTCTTGAGCTAGTAAATAAAGCTGACTTTTCTGCAAAGTACACTAAAATTATTTACTAAAATTATTAGTTAAAACTTCAGTACTATAATACGATGAACTTCCAAAAGGAACAAACCATGGCTTAAAAAGAGCTTAATTTATCTTCCACTTGGCATTAAAAAAAAATTTAAAAAAAGAAAAAGTATTAAATGCAGAACTTCTTTAACTGGGATTTGCCATTCTGAGCAAGTCTACCTGTGACATAAGTGGGGAAATGTGATAAGGAGAATTTAAAGGAAACTATGTGCCTTTCAAAATTTCTTTTAGTTGAATCGAGGATCCTGTGTAAGTCCCCACTTAACACATTAAAGGTACTTTAAAATATTATAAAAATATTAAATACAATACAAATCACATCTCTTCCAACTGTTCCAGGTTAAGTCTTCCTTCATTAACAGCAGAAAGTGATACTAAAATCTTTAAGGAAGTTATTTTGCTGTTGTATGTATTGTGAAGTTATGTAATAACCTCATCTTAATTCTGGAAAAGGCAGCTGGTAGCTAAGGTGCCAGACCAGACACATCACCCCGCAGCATCCCCGGCCACTACAGGCTGCCAAAACAACTGCCAGCTCTCTTGGTAACCCAACAATAATATTAGGTTCATTAATATGCAAAAAATAGTTCAAATTTTTTACATGTACAGGAATACATTTATTTCAAGTAATTTCAATAAACTGTGAATAAACTTTTACTTCAGTTAAATGTTTGAGAGGTATAATCACATGGATGAAAAAACCTTTTAGGAGTATTTCAGAGGCATGTCTACATGTTTAGGTGCTAATGGCTTTAAGTAGAGAGGAACTGTAACATGAACTTGTTACACCACTACTTTTTCCTATTTTTGAATTTAAGGAGAATTACAGGAAGTTCATAAGGATGTGCAGTGATTTCACCCATCTTTTCCTTCATACAGGGTTCCTACCATCAGCCTCTACCTTATTACTAAACTTGCTCTCTGTAATACTAAACGCTATTCTTCATATGCATGTGTTTTACACGGCTCACATGTACTCCCACTGCTTTTCCTCACCAGTTTTCTACTCCCAGGATAAACAATAAAATCAAGCCTCAAATCAAAAGTCATTGAGGAGAAAAAAAACCACAGAAAGCAGTTTATATGACTAAAATATTAATGTAGTAAAGAGGAGCCTAGATCAAATATTATCGTTAACTCCCAGCAGAATTTCCAGAAGATTGTGTTCCCGCGCTCCTGAGCGCGGACAAACCCAAACCCCACGGCACTAACCGGGGTGCCTGGGAAACGCACGCCCGGGAGCCCCGTTCCGGCGGGGAGGCGGCAGCTCGATCTTCGCTTCCCAACGGGAGCCGGGACTTGCCAGTCATTTCGAGGGCTGGAAGGAGGGGCTGGCGGCAACAAATCACTTTCTGCTTCCACCAGCACGGGCACTTTCTGCACCGCGAGGGCGGCCGGGGCCCGAGGGAAGGAGGGAGGAGGGTTCGCCGCAGGGCGGGCGGCGGCTCGGCGGCCCCAGGGCAGCCCCGCTGGCCCGGAGCCCCGCGGCCCGGCTCGGACAGGGTGTGTGGGGGTGCGTGTGAGCGGCGTGGGGGGCCCCGGGGAGCGCTGGCCCGGGTCGGCCTCAGGGATGCCCGAGCCCTGCGCGCCGGGCGGGCAGCGGCCTCGCAGCCGCGCGGAGGATGCGCATCCCTGCCCCGCGTCCCTCCGTCCCACGTCTCCCGCACCAGGGCGAACCCGGCGGGCCGGCGGCCGTCCCGGTTCCCCGCGGCCGGAGCGCGGCCGGGGCGGGAAGGCGCACGCGGGACTCCCGGGGACACGCGCCCGCCGCCGCTTCCCTTCCCCCCTCCCCCCGCGCGGCCCTCCCGAATCCACGGGCGG
>VWZP01010561.1:562070-660250 GCA_013396995.1 Dicaeum eximium
AGCGGGGTTGGATGAGGTATTGGGAGGGAGCTCTTCGCCGTGAGGGCCCTGAGACAGACGGACACGTTTCCCAGAGAAGCTGTGGGTGCCCCGTCCTTGGGAGTGTTTCAGTCTGGTTTGGCCGGAGCTGTGAGCAGCCTGGTCCAGTGGAAGGGAATCCCTGCCCATGGCAGGGGGTTGAAATTGGGTGATTTTTAAGGTCCCTTCCAACCCAAGCTGTTCTGTAGTTCTGTGATCCTGTTGAAAGACGTTGCTCCGCTTAATTTGCCTTTGCAGGCTCGGCCGGGCTGTGCCGGGCTGCGGGGAAAGGGTCGGCGGGGTTCGGGTTCGGATTCGGGTTCGGGTTCGGGTTCGGGTTCGGGTTCGGCGGCTCTGGGGCTCCTGCACTGGAGCGTGCAGGCTTCTCACCAGCGTTCTCGCCTTTTAAAATGAGTATTGGATTTAAGATCACTGCCGCCTGTCTGCTGACGTGAGCTGTTAGAAACTTAACGCAGAAATGCCGTAACGTTGCTAACCTGTATTTAATTTTTGATTCCAACAGGTGATTTGAACACCTCAGATAGTCCTAAAATCTGCTGACATCCCTAGGGCTGGAATCTGAATCTGGCTGCCGTTGCTCCCCACACTTTGGATAAGACACTCGAAATCATGGAGTGGATTTTAACTTTTTTATTTTCTTTTCACAGATCCACAGACTATTCTGAGTTGGAAGGGATCCACAAGGATCCTCGAGTCCAGCTCTTAAACAAATGTCCCCTATGGGGATTGCACCCACCACCTTGGTGTTACCTGCACCGTGTTCTAACCAAATGCAACTTCAGAAAATTAACAAATTTAACTACAAATACTGATGTGTTCTGTCAGTGAACTCACACATCACCGTGACAATATCACAACATCCCAGCTTTATGCTGCTCTGCTTGAGGATTTTGAAGCCCAGATTGCCTGGTCTGGTAGAAATATTTCTGGTGGAGATATATAGGTGCAAGCTCTGCCATTTCACAAGCAGGATCAAAAGTAAGGTCAGGATAGACCTAGCTCAAATGCGTGAAACTGATATGGCATGTTGAATTTCGGGCTGCCTAAATGGACCAAGGTAGAAATAAGTTATATAGCATTGGAGATGAAAAGAATGAAAACAAAGAAAATCTTGAAAAAATTACTTTCTTGTTGACAGTGTCAGATGTCTTAAAATAAGAGTCCATGCTGTTGTGACATGAGCCCAAGCATAATCCTCATGCATCTCACTCCTGTGAAATGAACACCTTGTTTGGAAAAGCAGCAACTTATTTTCAACTTGAGGAACCCTGCAGTGCTGACTTCTCTTCCATATTCCAAGAGAAAAGACAGATAAACCTAGTCTATGCCTCTTACCGTCTGTCACATTTCCAGTGTTAGAACCCAGACATTTGCTGGGGAAATTAGAAGTCCCTAAGGCTCAATCAAGTTGTAAACATCATAGGAAAATCAGTTGAAAGCTGTATCTAAAGGCTCAACTCGCCCTGTAGAATGTGTTTGTGCCTTAAAGCTGGGTTCTGAGTCAAAGCAGCATTTCTGAGTGTGTGGAATGTAGCACTAGAGCTGAAAGATGCTGAGAAAATCCATTTAAAGGGCCATGATGTGGATCATGCCTTTGAATGTGTTTATTGTCACATGACTGAATAGATCTTAATGGAAAATCATTGAAAATCACACATGTGGATAAAAGAAACCTACCAGTGCTTCATCTGTGAAAGTGCTTTTATATAACTTCAGAAGTGCCTGGGAAGTGCACGGAAACAGCCATCAGAGGAAACCTCAGTGCGTATCATCTGCAACTGAGCAGATAAGCAATCTTAATGAAGCTTGATTGGCAGTAGGATATAGTTATGTGCCCACACAGTGATTTTACCAGTAAGTCAGGTTTTATTTTTCACTCTCATCCAGTTGCCTCCTCAGCTTAAATTTATTGCTGCAAATAACTTTGTTTGGTCAATGCAGAATGTATTGGAGCCTTTCAGTATGAGCAGTAAATGCTATCATCAGAAGCTACCATAAAACATCTTCATGCTGGTTTGAGCAAAGAAAATGGAAGAACTGTAGAAATTCTAAAAATGTGTTGTAAATGTTCACATTTTGATGGTGTTCATTCTGCAGAATCCTGTCTCATATTTTAGATTATGAATATTTCTATGAGTAGTTGACCATTGTATTCCAACAATTTCAATATTAGTAGCTTTTAAATTACTCCTAACATTACTGTGAAGGTACTTGTATCTAAGTGAATGCATTTTAGCTCTACATTTTGTGACATTTCTAATAGCTAAATATTATCTCTGTTTATAAATGAAAGACCTTGACTAGCATAATCTGTCTCCTAAATCACAAAAGGACATTGCTCCAGTATTCTAATTCTGTTGCCCTTTGCATTAAATGTCACTTTTGTACCAATTACACTTTTTTCCTCCATTATTGCTTAAATTATGCATCTGTTAGTAATTTCAAGTGCTTTGCCCTCCATAAAACTGCATTTAGTGCTCACCTTCATGTCTGTAGGTAAAAATCTTGAATTATAGTGCACAAAGGTAGTCTGGGCATTTTTCTGTTTAACCATTCAGTATTGCGGGTGGTTGCAGTGATTAATTGATTTTGTTAAGGTTTCCCTGGCTGCTGCTGGGAAATAAACCAAATTCTTGCTTCATAGGTTGAACTTCTGCTTTTGTTCTGGTTGCTCAGTATGGCCAAGTGAAAGAACAGGTGATGGTGAAATAAGGTGATGGCTCACAGCTGTGCTCTGGAGTCTGTGGCAGCAGTCAGGTAAGGAAACAGGCAAGGTTTTGTGAAGGAATGTGGAATGCCAGGGCATCCTGTGGTTGTAGCCAGGCATCTGTGTCATGATGTAGGGTTTAGATTAGATTATGAAGGGTTTTGATGGAAAGGTTTAGATCGCATTACGTGTTGTGCTGTCTAGTTTTGATGCCTTTGTTGTCTTTGGGATACATGGGCTTGTTCTAAGGTTTTTACTGCTTGATGGGGAGAGGGATAGAATTTTTTAAAAGGTTATAGCAGAATTTCTGGAGGAAAAGTAACTGAGAAAATGGTAATTTTTAGAACTAAAAGCAAACCAGCTTTTCTGTTGGCTTCACAATGACTTACAGTGTCCCCTTAATTGTGACTGTGTAAGCCAAGAACAAGGCTGCAGTCCAATATAACTTTTCCTCTAAGGGGGTAGGAAAGAAAGCACATGGAAAGACAATTAATTCACAGTATTTCAAAACAAAGATGACTACAGCAGTGAAAAAATTTATGAGTGCTTATACAAACTATTGGTTTTTTAAGTGAAAGGAGAACTGATTTGTATTAACAAATTATAAATTGTCTCTTGAATGAATAATTTCATTCCTTTTGGGTGGGAGGTGTGGGGATCAAAAATCCATCTTCCTTACAACTAATGAGAAAACCTGGGACTGGGTTTTCTGAGATGTTCTTTTGACAATTTCCATTATGTCTGGGGGTGATGAATTTTGAAGATTATAACTTACTATTCATTGTTATGTTAACATGCAGGAAGTTACTTAATTTTAGCTTCCTAGTGAAAAATTTAATAGGTTAAATACTTAACAATTTTTAAGCTCTTGGTAGTATTGCGACATTGTAAATATTTTATATTTTTTCTGAATATTGCTTACATTTTTGTGGTAAATGTGAGCAAAGGAAACCTTTCTAAATATTTATTTAACAGCATGCTAATTTCTATGCATTTTTGAGGTGCAGAAGAAACAACAAAGAAACGAAAAAATTTCAACTTGCTAATATTTTTCAGATATTTCATTCCATTAAAGGAAGCTTTACTGTAAAATTATAAGGAACTGTTGTCTGCTGATTTATTGTGCTTGTGGAGGTGATACTATGAGAGCCTTCCTGCTGGCTATGGGGATGGTTTTTGAAATAGTTTTAAACACAGCTTCTTAGCAGTAAGCTTGTGTTTAACTTAGTGTCAGGTTCTCACTGTAATGAGATAACATTGCTAATGTTATTTGGTACAATATGCTTGTTGTAGTTTTTAACCTGCATGAAAGCCTAACTGGTTAGTGGAAAACAATGTACAATTTGAATCTTAAAAAGAAGAGTTCAGAAGTTGCTGAAAAGTTGAGTTATTTTATATTAAAACCTTCACTAGAAAGGGTTAGTGGTCTCGATTGCATTTCCCTTTAACCAGAAATCCTCTGTGCAAAATCTGCAACCTCCTACCACCGCTTTCTCTAGACCAAATTTAGGCTGTCAGCAGATGTGCTTAGAAGAAAATGGACGCGTAAAGGGTGTTGTGTCTGCTGCTAAAAATAATCCTTTGAAGCTTGGGTATTCTGAAGTATCTGTTCCTTCAATGGTTTTCATATGCTCCATGATTCACAACAAAATAACTCCACCGCAAGTGCATATTTTGCTAACTCATTTTTAATTGTGGTTTGAAATCTTTGAGAGCTCCTTGTTACTGTGTTTCGGTTTTTGTTCTGTTTGGGCATTGTGAGTGCACTAAGCATTCTTAGAGCTGAGCTAGCCTTGGACTTGCTCCCAGATTCCCCATGGTCAAATTATGTCTTCATAATCAATAATCGTTCTTTCTTCTTAAATGCTGTGCATTTCAACCAAATTTGGCTGACACAAAGTACTTTAAAACTACATAGGAGTTGAGTTTGAACCTTTAGGTTCATAACTTTAATGTGGGTAAATGTCTTTCTTCTATTTTAAATTAATATATTTGCTCTGGTTTTCAGCTATAGTAACAAACCATGGCTTTTAATACAACTAAGGAATGGATCCAGGTCTGCAAGCATCTGTGCAAGCACAGCTACTGTTTCTAACTGTACTGAATGCAAGATAGGAGATTTTTTTGCAGTTATTTTTCTTTTCCTCTTTCAGTGCTAAATATTCACTTAATACAAGTGTACATATAAGTAAATTTGTTTTAATTGATGGAAGAAGGCTTTAAAACTAATCAAGATAGATTAGAAAAGTGGTTTGAAGGGCAGGGAGGAAGGATTAGGGACTTCCTAGAGTTTGCTTGAAGGTACTGAACCAGGATCCCCATCTTTCCAAAGCAGTAGGTGGGCTGGGATGTGGCAGCTGCATTGACCTTGCAGCTGAGCAGCTCTTACGAAGGTAGAGGAGAAAAGAAGGCAACATTCAGTGCAGGAAATGTGGATGGCAGGACATGGCGAGATGCTTGGGTTTTGAATACTTCTAAGATTGATTTGAGTCTCTGATGGGCTCATTTTGGCAATTGATAATTGCTTGGTTGGATAACTAGCTGTTAGTTTAAAAGGAAATTCTGCCTTGGTAAGTTAGTAGCAGCAAGTCTATCTTCCTTTGCCATGTGTTGCTTCATCTCAGTGAAGCTTTATTTCCATCTGCAAGAAGTAGAGATCTTTACTTCATACATCTATTACCTTATCATTTTGTTGTTTGTTGTGTTACTAACCTGGGGGTGGGGATACTGTACTGTTGAGAATGTCAGAGCTGAAGGATGCTTCATGTCTGAAGCTTTTCTGGCTTTAACTTTATGTCAATGTGACTGGAGTAAGACCAGAATTGTAATATTCTCCATGATGACTGTCTGGGTTCAATATTCAGTTTAGATCTGTTTTGACTCTAGGGTTTAGTCTTTCTGATGTCTTTTTGGACATT
The DNA here is from genome assembly GCA_013396995.1 of Dicaeum eximium. Taxonomy (NCBI): domain Eukaryota; kingdom Metazoa; phylum Chordata; class Aves; order Passeriformes; family Dicaeidae; genus Dicaeum; species Dicaeum eximium. The sequence goes on from VWZP01010561.1 coordinate 567,735, forward strand.
TAATGATGTCAGACGTGCAAATCAACCAAAATGATTCAGCCAATTTTCCAGAAGGCATATGGGGAAAACTTTCTGTTCATAATGTTTTCAAGTGGAACCCCCAAGTGGATACCATTTATTTAAAAAGCCCTAATAGTCTGCAGCTTGAAGGAAAAATATAAGCATTTTTCAGGAGGTGTCTTCTGTTAGAACAGCTGAAAGGCCACACTCCTGATGGAAAAATCCGTTGAGATTTGGCATTTTCAATGTCTCTGAAAAACAGTGAACAATGACAATACCTTACTGCAGGAAGCTAATTGTGACAGACTGTTTTAGGGAGGCAGGGACAAGAACTAGGAAAACTTGCCTGTTTCCTTTGGCACCTGGCTTGCAAAGGTCTTTTGTAGACAGCATATAAAAGATGTTGGATACTGAATGCCAGTGAGGCTGGAAAACCTGTGAGCTTTTCCCAGAGATACAGATGAGATGAGATGAACTTAAGCAGAATTTGGCATGTTAGGAAAAGTGATAATGGGTCATGGTAACGTGGGCAAATAGTAAAATAATGAGGGGTATTAGAAAATGAGAATATCTTGGGCCACAGCTTGGTCTGAAGTGAACAGAAGGATTTAGTCTCAGACATGTGAACCAGCATTAAATTAACAGGGTGCCACAGTCACTTCTATTTGCTATTGCTGTCATTGCTCAAATGACAGTTCAAGCATCAGAGGGTTTTGGTGTGTGTATGTGTGTGTGTGTATATATATATAATTCCCCATTGTGAAACCTGGCATTAATGTTTTAACTTCTTAGGTATTTTGATTCCAAAAATGAAACCTAAAACTTGTCAAATGTTGAAAAGAAAGCAAAACCACAAAAAAAAAAAATATTAAGAGAACCCTCAATACAGGTCAAAGAGCCAAGCACTCATCATCTGTGTGGGTGGATACACTTGCAAAATCTTCAATTGCCTGATTTGCCTGTGTACAAATTTCTGCTCCCAATGATCCTTTTGAAATTCAGTGTGTAGAATGGGTAGTGCTTCATTAGCCTCGCTTTATTCTTTAGAGAGCAGAGTAGATACACAAAAAATAATGAGATTAAGGTTACCAAGGCAACTTTGATTTTAGCAATTCAACTTTAGTTTTGGCGATATGTAATTTTTATTTCTTGTCTTAGCAATCTTAATGATTTGAGGCTTTGTTTGAGTTTCTTAATACAGCTTTTATTTTATGTTGTGGGAAATAAGTTGAGAATTTGCCTTAATATACTAAAACAAATGACCAGAAATGCTGTCTTGTTCAGCAGTTGTACTGCTGTATGTTCTGAGTTACTAGGTTCTGCATTGCTCTACACTATGTATGTGCCATACAGTACGTGGCTGTATAAAAGTTCACATATTTCTTCCTTACATCCTGTGACATACAGACCTTTTAGAGTTCCTGGCTTCAGCTCCATCACAGCATCCTTATGTGTGTTGGTGGTGTCTTAGCTGAACCACGCTGGTGTACACTGAATTGGAGAGTCAGGTAAGTGTTTATTTATGCTTGAATAAAGCAAATGAAAAAAGCAGTAAGATTCTTAAATATTTTTTAATCTGTACCTGGTCACAAAACTGGCAATTTATCCACCCTTTTTTCTTACTTATCCACCCTTTTTTCCACTCCAGAATCCAGCAGTGTTTGTAATCTGATGCTTGCTGTGCACTCACATTGAAAGGAACAGGCCATTTAATAAATAAGGCTTGCTGACACTGGATGAGGAAAAAAGTCTTTAATTTTTTCTTTTCTTTCTGTAAACAGCAGTCTGCTGAAATGTCTCACATTATCAAGTTGAGCTTTTTACAAATTATCTTCAGAGTTGGTACAACTGTTCTGAGATTGATTTATTTATGTAACAGTTAACACCAGCTCTCATATCTTGTTTGTAAGCTTTTGGGAGGGTGGTGAAAGGACAATATTTGGTGTTTTGGTAGTTTCTTGCTAGTACAAAAGCAGTAATATATAAACTATGTCAGGACCAAAAAAATGGAGTCAAGTCATTCTGTGCCAAATGATACTTGCATGGTTGAAAGTATTTAATTTACTCTGAAACAAGCACTGGGTATCTTCTCAATCATGTAATGGGCTTTTTTTTCCCCCTAGTTTTATGAAGTATGGTATATATTTAAAAGTGTATGCAGCACTGTATTTCTTAAGGTTGTATCTTGGTTTGACATTTCACTGATCTTTGTATAAGTCTTAACAGCATAATTAGCATTTTATGTTATTTTAACAATTTTTGGATATTTATAACATATTGAAAGTAAGTCAGTTCCTTGTAGCATGATAGCTGTATTATGTAAAAAGGTTGGTTGTTCTTTATCTGCATGTATTATGATCACTGGAAGTTTAATTGAGGAAACTTAGAAAAGATAGGAATGTTAGAAATGTGCATTGTAGAATAAAGCTTTTATATGATAAATACATTGTGATCTGGTAAAACAAAAGGATTCAGGACAAATGAGAAACCTGAAAATCATGTTTCTCCTTCCTGCATTGTCACTTTTTAAAAGAAAGGTATATTTATTGCCGTGGCAAGTGTGTCAAACGCTGTAGTAACTTTTCAAATGCTGTCATTTTTATGATTATAATTTGTGCTTACCTAATTTTATTTTTATCTTTCGTTGTGCTGTGCAGTGCTTTAGCAATTTCATAATGCAAGTGTGCATCCAATAATGATAATCTGTACTTCCAAGGTGTGTGTGGATGGCAGTTAAACATTTCTGTAAATCACTTCATTGTATTTGCAGTATACACAAAAATAAAACAGAGCAGTTCTTTCCTCAAAATTACTTATCTTTAACTTGCATCTAATTTTGCCCCACAGGTTAAAAAAACTCCAAACAACACAACAAATGAACAAACAAAAACCAACTCAAACAAATGACTTTTCTGGAGAAGCTCTGTTTTATGTGTGTTTTACAAACACAACACAGAATGAGGAGCAAGGTTTATTTTCTCTACAACTTTGTCTTTCATCACCTGAAAGTTTAGTATCTCAGATTTTTAAGTCTTTCCATCACTGATGGTATTATAAAATATTAGTATAGTGTATTTTGGGTTTCTTTTTGAATTAGTTTACTTAGCTTATTTCTTAAATAGCAATCCAGAGCAGAGTTGAAGGAATGTATGGAAAATTACAGAACTGCTACTACCCTTAGTCTTCATTTTGGGATCAAGTATTCAAAACCAGACATCAATTTAGTGGCCATCACAAACAAATCATGAAGAAACAGCAAACCCACAAATGAAAGAGAGGAAGAGAAGAAAGAAGCCTGAAAATAATCCTGTGTGTTTGAACACAAAAGCAACTTGAAAGAAGGATTCAAGGTAATTTAAATGCATTATGTACAGTAGGTATGCTCTGTATTAGAGCAAAACCTGCTATTTTGTTTCTTAATTGCAGAATATTTGGTAAACTAGCAGATCTATTAATTTGCTGATTTACTTTCATATTTTTGTAAGAAAGTTGCTCTTAGATAGCCTGAACAAAAATAAAAATAGCTGCCTCCTACTTGGTTTGTGATAGTACCAGTCTTGTGAATAAATTACGCATGTGCTGATCAAAAGGTGCAGTTAAGGTTTTCTGCTATAATTTGTTACAGGCAATAACAAAGTACAGCCACTCAAACAGGCTCTTTCAGGAGCCAAGAGACATGCTGTGAGACTTCTTGGAATTCTGCAAGTTAACTAGGTGAAAAAACAACTTCCTTTGAGTCATGGCTGCATTTTTAAGAGGAATATTAACTGAAGCACCAATTTTATCAGTCAGTGTGAAATTCCACTTATCTGCACTTGTAGGAGTTAACAGCAAGACTTTGCCTGACCTCAAGTGCATCCTTTCTTCCAGAGAGATTTTGAGAATGCATTTGATGCTATCCTGTTATTCAGAAAAGATGTCTTTTTCTTTGATGAAGAAGATAATAATCTCCAGCAGCCACCTGTCCATAAATTGATATTACAAAATATTCTGATAGCTTTTCTAATATTTAGGTAGAGAAGCTTGAGTACATCTCTTTCTCTAGGTTTCTTCAAGTATGTGCATGTGGTTTGGGGTGTTCTCTCTTTTTGTTGTTGTTTATGGCCATACATTGTCTGTTACATTGTCAGAAAACAATTTTATAAGAGTTTAACTAGAGAAGTCTTACTTTCACAGTTGTGTATCATAAATTAATTCAAATCATCAAAGCTTTTTCCCCAAAGGCTTCTTTATCCCACTGTTTTCTAGGACTTAAATAATTGTCTATACCGAATCTGGCACTCCTCATTTGAAATTGTTATTGCTCATGTGGGAAGAAATAAATGCATGTTTTAGTAGCTCTCTGAAACGAGTATAATAAAAAAGAAAGCAAAAATGGAATTTGGGTTTGGCTAGTCAAAGGCCTAATTGCTTGAAGTGAGCTAGAGCATTTTTGTTAATAAGTAGGGAGCAGACCAATGTGCTGGTGATGTACCTTGCACATAGGCATCTGTCTTCTGGGCTTTCTTTAAATCAAGTAGTCAGTTAAGAAAACTTATCTGTGTTTAAAGTGGCAGAAGTATAAGGTTAAGCACTTTACAGCATTACAACAGTTACTCGTGAAACACTGGAGTATGACAATCCAAATTTTATCTGAGTTTACATTTGAAATATGACATCTGATGTACGCACTACAGCTCTGTTTTGAAAGCAAAATGAGTTTTATGGACTGCAAAATGAGCTTTTTAGTTCCTGGGTCTCAGGAACTCTCCCTGGAACCATGCAGATTAAGAACTTGAACTTTTCACACCTACTTCTGACTCGAGCTTTGCTTGACTTTTGTACAGCAAAACAAACTTCATGTCAACACTGTTCCTTTCCTACGGTCCCCCTGAGGTGCAAACTCGTGAAACTGGCATTAGCCCTAGTCGCAGCCTGCAGCTGTCTCATAATTCTTTCCACTAAAGGCCCTGTTCCCACAGCAGAACGGGATCTGTTGGGAATCCCAGCCAGCTCAGTAATGTCCTGCGGCACAGATGGAATAGCTGATGGCAGGAGGGCGTAAGGATACCCCTGCTGTGCTGACTGTGACTTGGAGGACAGGCTCCAAAGTGCTAGAGCAAACTGCCTCATTTTCTCTTCGTCCCACAATTGTCTCTCGTTATGCCCAGATTAACAGACGCACATGGGAAGTGTATTTTAGAGTCTATGGGTACTGTAAAACTTCAAGGAATTCCTTTAAACTGAGAAAGATCTGCTGTCAGGAGGTTACCCGCAGAGTGTTGGTAGCGGGACCTGGAAATCCAGCTGTTTTCCTGGCCGTCCTGTGGCGCTTTGCTGGTTTTCCTCCAGGAGGGGGCAGCAGACGACCAGTACCAGGGGCTGTTTTTTACTTTCCAAACGCTTTTCCAGCGTCCCTCTTTGCCTGGGAAGGGGCTTCGTACCCATGGAAGAGTTTAAAATGATAATTCCTACCTGTTTGCTACAAGGATAGCAGGAATATATGAATCGGAAGTCTTCATTCTGTTCAGTATTAAGCAGTAGAATTTATTTAGCAAAATTTATCTCAAGTTTATAAAAAGGGCAGTTCAATATTGAGACTTAAGATTTTATGACTATGGCAGTAGGTATGTATATATTTTAAAGGATAAAATAACCAAGCAACATAACCCATTATTAATGTCACCTAAGTCTTACTTAAGTCTTACTTAACATCTTTAGCAACTTCATTTCTATCAAGTTGCGTATTACAGTTAAAAATAATATTCTCATAGCCTTTTTTATCCCATCAGAAAATAAAACTGAGAATACACTAAATCTAGTGATGCTTTCATTCGTTTGTAATTAATGTGCTCATGTATATTCTGTGCTTGTGCATTCTGCTGACAGAACATGGGAGTTGAAGTCCTCGATTCACTGGCAGTGCTAATGAGGCCAAACAGTGTAACCAAATTTTATTGCCTTATTTCAGCCACAAAGTGCAGGTTTAGCATCTAAAACTTTGTGGAGGTGTACCATATTACTGATTGGGAGTATAGTGGGGTCTTTTTTAAAACTTTAGGGAAAAGGCTGATTATTATCTACCGTTGGAAGTGTGTGGCTGTAATTCTGTTTAAGTTACAAGTAGTTCAAGTAGTTGACAAAAAGCCACAGAGAGAGAGCAGACAAGCCTTTTCAGCTGCTAAGTTTTATCCAGTAATTTATATAAAGAAAGGAAAAGCATAGTGGCTTTTGTGAGTATCAGCTGCTATAATCAGTGTTCAGAAGCTAATTGGGAAGAATGAAATTAATTCCTAACAGGACTGATTCACTGATAGACTTGCCTTGATGATTTTCATTAAAATTGTGTTGCAAAGCATGTGGGACCTTTATGGAGCCTAAAACTTTATCAAGTGGCTTGACTTCTTTTTTCTTTTGTGGTGATTTTTCCTTTTCAAAGCTTACAAATGTTTAAGAGAATAGGAGGAGATAATTACAAGGATTTATTCAGAATGGCATAACTTGCCTTTCAGAGTTGGCTTTCATCTTAAATCCCACTGTTTAAATCACAGATTTTTCCATATAGGCCCCATGGTTCTACTGAGGTCACTGATTTAGCACCTTCTATGCATCAAACACTTCAACAAGTCCCCTGCGTATTTAACTTCCCTCATGCAAGCTCAGGGCTTTTATTCTTTGAGCAATGTAAGTTTTATTTTTCCAGTGCAGGAATGATCCACACAAATAACTGAGGATTAAATTCCCTTTTTCCTTGTTCTTGTTTTGAATACTGTTGCATAAAATAACAACTGTATGATTCACTCTTACTTTGTGTAGTAATTAGCAGAAAGACTTTTACCAGTTGAAGTCTTGAGTGCAGTATAAACTAATTCCATAGTACTCTAAAATATTTCATTTTCAGAATGGCTGGGCTTGAATTGTCTTCACAAATATGTCATGGAAATAGCGCTGATTTCCTTACAGTGTTCAAAGAATGAGTAATCCTGTTTATTACATCTAATATATGAATGTACTACATGCATTTGGGAATAGTATTTACTCAGTTATTAATTATTTACAGTGTGATTTGAGAGGACATTGTTTCCTTTTCCTGGAAAGGTCAATAATCTGGATAGATGTGTAAGCACTTTTTAAACCTGCTATAGTTGGTTTTCACAGGACAAGGATTTTAAACTTTTATGCTTGTATTTCTCTCTTTGAAATTATTGTGTGTTAAAGATGTGACTTTACAGCATTGAAGACTTGTGTCTGAATTTGTGAACAGACAGTGCTTCCTCTGTTGTTCCTGAGGTATACTGAGGATAGTGAAGGGAATAATCCAGAAAATCAAGGAATTTGAGATAACAGATCTGTAATCTGCATTGGCCTTTTCAAATGTTTTTCTGTTTCCCTTCCTAGGCATCTTCTATTTGTATATTAGCACATACATAATTTTCATATGGAGTTTTTTTCCCCTTTTTAAATAAATTCTACTTGCAGGCCTGCAAGAGTAACAGGTCATTTAGCAGAGACAAAAAATTTCTAGAAAGCTTTGGTGGACCATTCAAACATCAAAATAGAACAATTCAATATGGTCATGTTGCATTATGCACTATTGGCTGCTAGAAAATTAATTCAACACAGCAAACAATGTCATTTTGGGAACATAAATAAATAATTGAAAGAGAATAAACTGAAGTATTTCATTGTATACAGGCCTGATAGGAATCTTTGTGCTCTTATCTTTCCCATAGAGGTATGAATTCCTAACTAATAGGCTTAAATACGATAAAATGCATTAAAAGCCTAAATTAACACAGTAACTGAGAAATATAATCCCTTCAGACCACTCACACAGGAAGAATAGATGATGATTTTCCAGCTGTGACAAGGTTCATTTCCTTTCTGACAGGAAGCATTTTGTAGTTAGCTCTGCAGAAACACACGGGCATGCATGCTGGCATCAAAGCCCTTCATTGCCAGCACTAGGAGCAGGAACAAGGTCTCTCTGACCCAGCAGGTGCCAACACATTCAGGTGGATTGCACGGATGTCCTCTTCATGTTACCACTTATGTAAATTGCTCAGGGAGGAAAAAAAGTACTCTACTGTTGAGTATTGAGTGCTGTGTAGGAGTCATTATTTTGATTTCTAGAGAAAAGGGGTGTTTTTTCCCTCCTGGTAGTTTTCTCTCTTATGTTGAATATGTGAAAACAAAAACTGTGATCCTGATTTAACAAAGCAGATGAATTTTTAACTGATGGGTTTTTTATTGCAGTTAGGGATATTGATCTTTAAGGATATGTTTGATCCTGGTTTAAATTTGTGTTCAGAAGACACCTATATAAAAATAAAAATATTGCAAAGACAAGGACTGCTTATGTTCTTGCCTTGTTAACTGAAAAGGGTGTCTTTGCTAGTTCAGAGGGATGTAGACTTTTACCAGATCTATTTTTTGTCTTCTGGTACTCCACAGCCAGATTAAAAATAGGAATGTCTTCTCAAAACTTTTAAAATGAACTTGCACATATAGGCATATTTGAAGATTTTCAATATCATAGAGTTGACTACATTGACTACACCTTGACATTGAAATGAAACATTCTGTTTCACTTTCTGGAAAGCTCCCTACTTTAGCTTTTTGTTTTGAACTTCGTTGAACCTCTGTCAAAGGCCCAGTCTCTGTGACTGATGCTCTGACATTCTTTCTGACTCAGCCAAGTGATTTGTTTAAATAGACTTTGCATTGCCATGGTCATAGTATACCCATCATTCTGGGGGTAAAAAAAAGGCAGTTACATTAGAAATTCTGAATTACACAGAAGAAGGTGCTTTGTAGCATTGTCTGGTTGGAACTGTTGGATCCACTCCATCTTGTTGGTATTTAAAAAGTGAAGCCTTCTTTCTTCTGAATTGAGCATTTTACAGGATTAGAAAATAAGGTTAAGTGAATGCATAGGTTGGAAACAGGCTATGTTGTGTTAAAGCCTTCCCAAAACCTCCTCATTGGTGTGTGTAGTGAGTGGGTGGACAGGACAGTGGGAGCCAGTTCGATGCTCATGATAACACTTAAATAAAACAGCTTGTGGAGAACTCTTCCTATAGGACCTGGCAGCATAGTGGATAGGGAATATCCACCTTGGTCCATGATGACAAAATTGACTTTCCACTGAGTTGAAGAAACAAAATACTCTTGCAGTCACTTGGCAGGAGCGCAGCGCTCCAACACTCGAGTGCCGTGGGTGGTGCTGCATCCCGCAGCGTTGGAGCCGTGGCATCGCACGCGGTGGCACAGGAGAGTAGGCAGATGTCTGGCAGGAAACCTGGCTGTGAAGGGGGCTGATAGACTGCTCTTGCTACTGGGACAGATGGCTCTCAATCTCTGTGGTAGCAAGTGTGCCATGTCTTCAGAGACAGACATTTACTCTATTAAATATTCGTATCTTATGTAGAAGCCAACTGACAGGCCTTCAAAAGTTACAGGAGAAGGAGAGTGATGTGCAAAACAGCTTCTGCTGGGAGGCTATCTGGGCACTGTTAATGGTGTTTAGGTGCATAAGTAAACTAGTATCCAAACCTCTGCAAAATCAATTAAAGTCTTGCAAAAAAATTAAGACAGTCACTGTCTAGAAAAATGATTGCAAATCTTGAACTGTTTCCTATCCTTGTTATGTTGCTATGTGTCCCAGAGCAAACATATGTATCTAGTTTTAGGAAGCTACTTATTACCTATGAAAATACAATTTGCTACCTTGACAGCTGCTTGTGAACATGATGTCAGCCTCTTCCTGTTCATTTCCCCATCGACAGTTGGAGGTAAACCTAAAGAATGTTGGGTATGTACTAGTCATGCAATGCATTAATTCTTGAAAGATGACAGTAGTAGAACTGGTACAGGAGAGATACTTGTAATAAAGGTGGAGTGGAATGCTGTCTTGAGAATTGTTACTCTATCGGGGTTGGTGTTAGGCTTAGATTCTTAAAATATGTTCACTTTTCATTATTTTTTTAAACTCAAATGTTTTCATTGGTATGTTTTATTTTTGGATGTAAAAATGAAAATAGTTTTGCTTATGTGGGGCTTGTCCTCTATTCAATCCTGACCATTTTGTGATTCTGTTTCATTTTTTCAGTCTGTGCTTTCCTCCTGATTAGGTTCATTTCAGGTCCTCCACTGTAAGACTAATATTCCAGAATTTTCATACAAATATGAAATTAAACATTGTTAATTAGATTTTTTCAGTGGGAATGTAAATGAAAGGGGTGGCCTGTCCTTTAAGAACATACCTCTCAATGTTTTGTTTTCCAAAGTCGTTCTTTTCCTTTGTATTTGTAAATGTTCTCCTTGATGGCTTTACAGAAAATTCTTTGTGTGATTTCTTCATCAAGTTAAAATTATTTTACCTTAATGTAATTTCCTATTGCTTTTTGAAAATTTCCTGTTCTGCTACATTTACACTTTCTGGAATTTGTTTGGTTTTTATTGGTGGCATAGAATACACTTGAAGTTGTCCCTCTGAACTTTGATTCAGAAAAAAAGATCAAAACTAGATTTGGAAATGGTTCTGGCCACTGTCTTGGTTAGACTTACTGTTGAAGCCAAATTTAGATGCAGTAGGTCTGCTACTGGCAAAACAGACTGCAACCTTTAATTGCCCAGAGCAGTGTCTAAGATCATGCTTCATTAGCAACAGGATCATGTGAAAGGTGAGCTGTGGCTTGGAGGACATGCTGAAAGTGCTGATCCCCTGATACTCTTCTGAATTTCCCACAAACACTTGATGTTTGCCTGGAAGATACAACATCCTTCCTATTTGCTTTTCATTTCTTGATAGGCAAGAAGCTTTTCAAATGTGAGCTCTGCTCTTGTGCCACTATGGTGGCACTTGCACACACATGCAAGCAAGAGGCCCTACAAATGTTGGCTGTGCTCATAGAGTTGGTAAGTAAATAATCCCCCTGTCAGACAAATTCTGCAAATCTGGTGGCTTTTAAAAAACAACAGAATCCCACGCTTTAAAGTATGTACGCCTACCCAGGTCATGCATTTACATATATTCTTGTTGGGCCTTGGCTCTGTGAAGGCTTTTTTGCTTAAGGGAATTGCTTTCTGGCTCTTCCTTACAGGTCTCTTTGTATCTAGCTACTACATAGACCCTGCTGGAACATGTATGGAACACTAATGGGATAAATACAAAAATATCCAGTAGGTGACAGTATCAGTGCATGTGTGTGCAGGGGTACTGGGACAAGTGGTAGTAACTTATATAAAAAAACAAAAATGTGTTCATTCACTAATTTTATGTCTTAATTTGGTGGTTTAGATTCACCACGCATCTTTTTCACTGATTTGTCTGCAACTTTGCTTGTTGTGTTTTGGTGTCCACCCCGCCCCCACGGATTGAAGAAATGATCCATTCTTGATAGTGCAAAACACATCTCATTTTGTGGGGCGTGTCTTGTGATACGTGGGAGCAGCGTTAGCTGGTCTTAGTAAAGCCGAAATACATGTTCCAAGTATGTACTTAGCAGCCTTAGAGGATGTTTAAATGTTAAATTGATGTGTGTTTGAACTCTTTACACTAAATTAAGTACTCCTTGCTTCGTTGTGGTTTTTTTTTTCCTAAAGCTGAAAGATTTAAACTAAGATAAGCTAATCGAGTCCACGAGTTCACTTCTTGAGATATGCAGTGGCTGGTGAAGAGAAAGTTTGATTAGCTTGGGTTTGTTACTTAGGTAACAAAAAACAAAAAGCTTAATCTATTCTGGTTTTTTAGCTGTCATAATAATGGAATCTCTGATTACAAAACTAGTGCTCCATTTGGAGAGTCTTTTGATACCTGAACCGAAATCTGGAAATGCATTTATCAAAAGTGATAAAATACCTTGAGCTTAAAGTAACTTCCTTCTTCACTTAGAGGTTTTCAATATCTGGTAATGGAATAACAGGCTAAAACACTTTTCCCTAGCTTTTGTGGCAGGTGTGTGAAAATGCAGAATTGTAAATATAATCCAAATGTTGTAACAAAATGTTGTAACTGGATACAACTTAACAACAGGGAGCCGGACTATTTAAGTCCTGTGCTACTAAAAATCCTTTTAAAAGTAAGAAATTCTGTAATATCTGTCGTGATATTTTGTCTCTTTTTGCAGTATTACTTTAGAAGCATATACTTTTTCATTTACTTGTCTTTCTTACAGTGACCAACTTTTTTGCTGCTTGCAAATTATCAATGTGCCTCCAACCAGCCTGCTTTGCCCTATTAGATGCATGTTAGCCATCATGATACTGTAAATACTTGCATGCTCCACTTTTGCTGTGAAACTGGTTCCATTGGAAATTAATAGATTTTTTTCTTTAATAAGTCTATGAGATCAGGAAGTGAATAATTTAAATAGTGTTCATTAGAGTAAACAATAACACTGTCTGAAAGTATTCTTTTGTTGTATGTGAAATCTGTACTTGAAAAATATTTAGTTCCTATCTGCATAATGTTCCTGACCTAAATAGTTGGGATGTTTGAAATTGCCACTTGTGAAAGAGTTTGCCTGAATTGGGTAAATACAGTTAAGGCTGGGGTTTTGTTGTGTTGGGTGTTTTTTTTCCTTAAGTAGATTACTTTAGGTCTGTGTTTGTCTTAAGATTTTTAAGCAGAACAGAATATAACACACTCTACTTCTGAAATTGTATCAAAAATACATTAAAATTTAAGAATAATAAAGAAGAAAAAAAAAAGGAGAAAAATCGAGACAAACCCAACCCAGTCCCCAGGCATACACTTTGCACCCACCCTGTCTGATTTTCACCCCACAATTGACTGATTCATTGTGCTGTGTTCAAAAGTGAGATGTAAAGAGCAGAAATAGCACATAGATCTGAGTGTAAGCACCACTAAGGATGGCATAACTGCAGTGATGAAATATGCTGAAAAGTGTAATCTCTAAACCTATACAATATTCTCATATAGTTAATGAATAAATATAAATTGTTTATTGATACTCAGAAAAAAGTGCATTTCTACGTGTGTTGATACTTGGATATATGTGTGTGAGTATGGAACTGGGCTGTTCACAAGAGTCTTTTACTTTAAGGCTTTTGTCTTATCAAGAGCTTAGAGCTGTGTAGAAGATAGGACATAAATTTGCTTGAGATATTTGCCGTACTTAGTCACTTGGAAGCAGATGACTGCTTCTGATGGCACAGAATCCTACAGGTTCACATTTTTTGTAGCTTTGCTGTCAAAGGCTGCAAGAAGATTTCTTGAAAATTGTGTGTTCCTGATGATAGTAGAGATGGCAAGGGTTCTGTGCTGCTTTAATAATAATCTACAGGAAAATGTTTCATCTTTTGTATAAATCTTAGTATGAAAATGGATTTTTTTTGTTTGCTAAATCAACCAATTAAATTTTTTGTTAGGTGAGAAGGAAAAGGAGCATTCAGATACACTTTCCTATTAAGCATACTTGTAAGGAAGTCTAGGGTTTTTTTCAGCTTGTATTCATGTAATAACACCATCACCCAAGTACCATTACCCAAATAGAGAAAACCCATAAATACTGGCATCACCAGCCATGTGGTTTTTAAACTAGTAGGATGTATACATCAGTCTAAAAATTAAGTTTGGCCAGCTTAATTGGCTGACCTCTCTGTGGGTTCCCCTTCTATGCTCTTGGAGAATGATGGGCATTCCTACAAGACATCATAACTTCATATGAGACACAACTTAAATATGTGGGCTAAATCCTAAACCTGTTAGGCTTTCTTACTGCCTGCCTACAGTTAACTTTACAGGGGAAATCTGGGAGATAATATACCAGTTTGCTAACAGTATGTGGGATGAATCCTCCTGTAGGTAATTGTTTCAGTATCTTACCTTGTAGGTCTGCAGAGTGCTGCCAAAATAAATGGATCCTCAATATTTGTTGAATGGAAACCTTAAATTCAGAGAAGCTTATGTTACAAATTGGTAAGTTTTGCAGTCTCACTGTTTGATGTTAGGTCACAAGTGCTGAGACTAACCTAAAAGTCACAGACTGGATTCTCTTGTAGCCTGTGTACAGCTGTATTCTTGGCTGGTCTTGCATGAGGAAAGTGACAGAACCCAAAGGTTTAGGTTCTAGAATTGGTATTTCCTGAATCTGAAAGAACTGGGGTTTTGATTAGTATCAGATGATAACGACACTGTCTCAGGGCAGGATTTTGACCCATAGTAAATGTGTGGCGAATTTCATGTTTTAATATAGAATGAATCCTTGACAGTATTTGTGTTATGGTTAAGATCTTTATTCTGAGGTATGTCCTTCTGTGATAATGCAAAATAGGTAGAATAAATGACAAATGCAAGTTCAGAGCAGTTTTCAGCTTTCACTACATTGAGCTGGAATTATCTGCACAGACAAATGTGTGCAGCTCTGGTGTAGGTGGTTGCATGCTGGAGCAATTGTATCCAAAGGATCTAAATGCATATAGGTCCTATTAAGACAGAAAAGTAAATTGGGACACTTCTGTTTGTAGGAGTTTAGATTTTTTATTGTCTCTGTGGAGGTTTTATTTTAAAAGAATAGATACATCCACAGCTGCACAACTGAAATAGAAATTCTGCTGAAAATGTGGTGCACACTCCACTAACTTACTCCAGTAGTAGGAAAAAAATTTGTGAAAGTCATCATCTTGCTTGTGTAAAAGGAGAGGCACTTTAGGTCTAGAATCCCTCACTTGGTAATACAGCTAAGCTGTCAGTGAAATTGCTTGGGAGGACTGCTCTGGGCTAGCTCTGCTGCTGGGCAGAGCCAGGAGATCTTGCTGGGGATGGCTCATGCCCTGACCCACTCTTTGGCTGTTTTGGATTTGTGAGCACTACAGCTCCAGCCCGCGTTTGTGCAGGGCTCACTCACTGCTGGTGTAGTCATCACTGAGACATTCCTGTTTCATCACAGCATTCAGAAGAGCTTGGACCTTCACATAGGCTGACATAACACTGGTGATGAGGTGTTTGGCAGTAGTTTTTGCTGCTCTTCTTCTCCTGACAAACAACTTCTCCGACAATACATTAAGAAATATCACCTGAGTTCAGGAATCTCATGTTCCCAGGCCATCTTTACCCTCTACTCCCTGTAGAATATTAGGTTCTTAAACTTCCACCTAGGCATTCCAGCAAAAAAAGAAGTTGTTGGCATTGTCAGGCTTTCATGCTGAAAGCCAGGGATTGATTGTATGTTAGAAGAGAAGAAATGGTTCTTATGTGGCAATTCAAAGCACCTAAGAGTGGTCTTTCCAAAGTGCTTTGCGTGGGGTATGGTACAGGTGGTAACTCCAATGTGCTGAGAGGATTCTGGGGATTTGTCCTGTCCAAAGGGTAAATGTGTTGATTTCTGTTCTGGTTACCTCTTGCTGATACATTCTGCTTACTTACAAATGAAGAATTTACATTTCAAGGCAGGATCAATTGAAATGTGTCAAAGTTGACAGTGAACCTTACAAGTAGTTTCTTCTTTTCATCTTTCATTTTTAATATGTCTCTATATAAAACAGTAAATGATTCAAGAAAATGTACTGATGCTGTAGCATTCAGTGGAGTAAACAAAATTCACTAAATTTCTTCATGGTTACTTTTTATAACAAAATGAGTATATTATCATAAGATTATCCAATGTTGAAATAAAAATATAAACTATTAAAATATTATATCAAATAAACTTGACTTAAAAATTCAGTGGCTAAGTATACCTGAATCTAATTTAGCCAAATAGAAATTGCTCTTTAAAATGGTTTTCCCTCAAGACTCCACATTTATTATTTGACTATGGTTTAAAAAAACCTATGGATAAAAGGATAAAACCAGGATAAAAGTTTCCCTTCAGGGGAAATTGTAGATTTCTTGATTTACAGAAAAATGTTAGTTAGAGAGTTATGTGGAGAGAAGTTACTGGCAATTTGTAAGTAGAATCTCTATGAAAGAATTAAAGAAAAAAAATTTTTTAAGAGAAGAAAATTCTCATAGTGTAAGAAACTGATAAGCATCCCCAGTCTCGTCTTCCTGTTGCACATTTGGCACAGAAAAGGTTGGAGATGCATACCAAGCATAAACACCTTTGTCTTCTTCTGGAGGGATAATAGTTGGACATTTGCAACTGAGTTCATACAGTATTACTAATGGGAAATGTTTTCTTTCCTTAAAATGCTGCCATGTGAATTGTATTAACTTGTTTGCACAACTGTCTGATGGTTCTTTAACTTGAAATGGCTTGAGTGGTAATACTCATTTATGACAACAGCAGTGCTTTATTCTGAAGGATTCTAGCAGCTTTTCACTGACTGCTTTGGGGAAATGTTTTGATCCTTGTTGATGTTGGGCCCAGAAGACACTGATGGAATGTGTTGGTTGTTTAATAGCATTTAGCATTAGCAAAGGGATGCGAGGGAGATGTAGGTATGTGGAATTTAATTAAACAAATTGGAATTCAGCCAAAACTCAGATCAACAGTCCCAATCTTGCAAAAAGCACGAGGAGACTTATAATAGTTGGTAAGTGAACTGAGCTTTCATTTTGGTGTCACCTTGACAATTGTGTTGTAAGCAATCTGCTTTTCTAGGGAATTTATTCAGTAATGTTGTGAAGGATGGTCTGTACCACTTACTAAATTACTAGTAATGACTGGAGATTACTTCTGGCAGCATTCTGCCCTGTTTTTACATCTTTCACATAAGCATCAAGCTCAGTCTTAGCATTTGAGAACAGGAAAGAGCAGCTTGGAGTAGCAGAGCTGCAGGTGTAACATGCTGCAGTTGCATGCCCACTAGAATTTTTAATATGCTGGGGGTTTTTTTCCCATTTTTTCCCCACTATTGTTCAAGCAGGCTGTATAGTAAGCTTGATAAGTTAATTAGAAAGGGGACCTTGAATACAAAATAAGTGCTCTATTTCTTGTGTGTGTGTGTGTGTTTATTACCCTATTGGAAGTAGGCAGAAATATTCAGCATTAATTAGTTTATTGAAAAGACTGACTGCTGATAAAAGGTTTTGTATGTACAAGGTATAATTTATAGAACCAAATTCTAATCTGTTCTTTATCCCAACCCCAGGCAACATAGTTACTCTGAAGTAAAGGGAAGGATTTTGGTATGTCCTTGTAAGTGATCTTTCAATATGAATATGACAGGTTCTATCTGAATTATTTCTTTGCACTCTAGAAAAGAAAGAAGATTTAGGCGCAGAAATTAATAATTTTGCCATATTTCTGGTTTGCTTTTTAAGACATCTTGGAACAGCAGCCTTTTATCAGAAGTTCACACACTTTGGTATTTTGGGAACAGCTAGTAGTGGAAGTCTGATGTGCCTTTCATGTGTAACTATCATTGAATAATATAAAATATTTTAAATGTACCTTGACCAGGAAGAAATTATTTTCTAGTCCAACTGGAAAATATAGTAGAAATCTTCCAGGTCTGATTCTGACTCCAAGCCCCATTTTCCAAGGAATATCTGAATTAGTATGCTTTATTTTCTCTCTGTGTAATCCAGCAAACAGGGACGTGTGGGGTTTTTTGAATGTCAGTTTCTGTGAGTCTGAGGGGAATCTGAGCTAGGTCTTAAGGTGTTAACTGTGCTTCCTCTTGAACAAACTGATCCTTGCATTCCCTGTCCTTCCTACTTTGCTGCCATGAAAGACCTTTCATAGAGCAGTACCTCCACAAAGTGCAGGCACAGCATAGGTTAAGGGCTGTAGCAGAGTTGACAAAAGACTCTTGTGTTTTATTCAGGCAAAGGTTCTACTGCTATAAATAATGCATGTTTTCACTGGAAACTTCCAATGGAAATATCCGTCTCTAAAGGCTCATTGATTTCAATATAATCTCTAGGGACAGATTCTGCTTATGTGCTGAACATGCAACACATTCCCCAAATTTGTGGTTGGTTTCCTTCATCAGCACTACCTGCACAAGTGAGCTCCTTCCTATAAATTAAGACAGATGTCATATCTACATAATCATCTGGGAATCTCCATCACTGTATATTATAAAAGTTGCATGAAACGCCATCACAAGACAGGGTACCCACTGATGTTGAGAATTCCAGTTTCCTTTTCCCTTGATTGGTATTAATTGGAGGGCACACCACACCTATCAAATTTGATTATTAATAGGGAATGACTTTCAAAGAAGATAATAAACATTCATTTCTTGACAGATTTTCCTGGGTTCAATCACACTGTGCCTGATGTTAATCACAGGCTTAGGCCTCCATGTACAGGCACAGTGGCTAGGCTGATACCTGGCTAATTCATTAATCTGGAACTCTAATCCCATCCAATAAGATGGGCACAACTTTTGGTACTATTTTAATTAAATTGATTTAAAACCACACCTTAAGGTCTCCTCTAAATATAATATCCTACTGACTTCACTAAGGGTGTCTGAAAGTTACCAAAGTGGTGTCTTAAGTGTGTGAGTACAAATCTGTGTGAAGGCTATAGGAGTTTACTTTGGGCTAGGTTGATTTTTGCATTAATTTGGATCCTTTCTGTTTGCATGCATTCATCAGTCTTGTTTTGAACTCATTTAACAGTGTCAAGATGAATTTTGTAAATTATATTAGTAATTTATAGATATAAAAATAATAAATGAGCCCCTGCCACACAGCTTGCATAATTGTAGAAAAAAGAGAAACAGATTGGGGTGGCCAATGTCATTTTATTGCTCTCCCCTTTGGGCCCCTTAATCTCCTGTTGTTTGTGGGCAAGCCTGAGCAACTTACACCTAGAATGCATCTAAGGTGTAGAATTTAGGAAAACAATAGGATTTAGGTGTAGAAGTCCTGAGGATGTGGAATCCTTCCAGAAGCGCCCAAAGGCTGATTTCAGAAAAGGCTGTAGGAACACCAGACCCCAACCTCTGAGTGCCTACAGGAACCCAGTGTTCAGCATGGGTATGCACTGATCCAGGTGCCTCAGTGCTGTCCAGAAGATGCTGACATTGAGTAGGGAGCCTTCAAGTTAAGAGGCAAGGTTGAAGCTAGGACTGGCTTTTACCCCCAGTCTTCAGACCAAAATACCTCCAGCTGGTCATGATTAACCCCTGAACTCTTAACTCTTGTTTGATGGCTGGAGTTTCCTTTGACAAGACCCAACCTGGGAAAATCCTGGTGCCTCTACTTTAATTTATTTTTCTCTGTGAAGATACTATGTCATGGTTCAGAGGACTTCTTTCCACAGTAAGACAGTGTTTTGTATTCTGGGTTTCCCAAGGGACTGCAGAAGGATTAAAACCTCTTAGAAATGGGGGTTATCAAGTGCTCCTATAAAAGTGTTGTTTATGCATGAGGACACCAATTTCTATTTCAGAGAATATTCAATTATTCTGTATTAAATGGAACAGGATTTAGGTCACATCAACCAGGGTAACACATCTTAAATGTTATGTTGTATAGACTTTCTCTTATTTTTCTAATGGCTAATAGTGACTGAATTAGTTTGTTAGCAGTGGTTTCAGATGTTCTTCTAGCTTCCTGGTCAAAGCCCTTCCTTTAGGAGTGGCAGAGGTAACTCTAGGGCAGAAGAGGGTTTTTTTAATTTTTTCACTGAGGCTTCAAAGTAAGTCTAGGGCACAAGTCAGGCAAGGAAAAACAGTTGTGCCTCATGCATGAGTCTTTTCAAATATACCTGTCCTCTTTAGGACAGTACTAGAAATAGAGAAGAAAGATAATTTCCTTCCCTTCTTTCCCTAGAAGATTCTTCTTGTAAACAAATTCAGGATAGCTACAAAAACTTAAAAGGTAGGAAAGAGAACCAGATAGAACTGCTCAAATCTGATTTTGTTGAAGAACCAATAGTTTATGCTATTATATGTAGTTAACTGAATTCTGCAAGGCAGTGCATTGTATAAGTACATTATTCTTTTCTATGCCATAAATATATAGGACTTAGTGGTATACATGATGTACACTCTTGGATTGCATTACACCTAAATCAGTGTTTTTAACTTCACATTCCTGTGCCAGGGTAATTCTACATATAATGGGAAATCTAAAAGGCCAACAGAAATAAATTGGCTACAAACCGAGCTGCAGTGTTGGCAGAAAATATCTTGAAAATATGGATTATGTTTCCTCATTTACACTGTATTTTCAAAATAAGCAGCTCCCTGTGGACTCTTAGACACAAAAAACATGTGCTAAGAGATGGCGTCTGAAGATGAACCAGCAGAGGTAGGGTAGGTCAAAGTCCAACACTGTAAATGTATATTCAGCATTCTTTTGGGTCATTGCCCTGATACCTCCACATCCTCTGAGTAATATGGTCATACAGCAGTGACAAGCCACTAAAGCCCCAGGAGAAGGAAGCTGTTTTTGTGTTCCCAGCCAGGCATATGCAAAGGTATGCCTATAAGCTGTTGCTGAAAGTGCTGATTGCATCTAATTGGTGTTAATTTTTTCTGGTCTGAATTGTACTGAGTACTAGCTGTTAGCAGGAGCAGAAGAATTTTCTTCTTTTTAGGTGTGGATTCAAGTCTTGCTGAAGAGCAGAGTGTGCTGCTGTGCCTATTAATAATTCTTATCCCCGAGGAAAGGGATCTGTAGCAGTACTTTTTTGTGTCATGAAGAATACTTTGGCCAGAATTTTACTATTCTTGCCAGTATGGGGTGGCAAGAAAGCGTGGCTCCCTCTCCTCTCTCTCTATCTCTCTCCAGTGGCCCTGCCACTGAGGTTACACATACTAGCAGCCCTTGTCCAGGACCAGATTGCTTGGGAGTTGTTCCCAGATTTTTGCTCCTGACGGGCTTGCTGCGAAATAATGTCTTTCTCTGGCTCCTAGTTTATAGGAGTGGGTGTGTCCAGTGTTAGAAAGGCCATGCACTGGTAAATAGCTGCATTACTGTTTCGTTGTTCTTCCTTTGTGCACAAATACAAGGAAGCAACAACCGAATATAATGTTATAACCCAGTACTAAGGAAGCTTTACTTCCTTTGCGATAGTGTGTGCAACTGGTCAAGGCGTTTGTTGTCTGAATTTCAGAAATGATGTCTTGGTGATTGGAATGCCCTTTCTTCGCTTGCCAGCTGCTGTGTGGAGGTGCCTCAGTTCCATTTTCATGGGGCAGCTTTAATTTCTGTTTCCTTAACAGAAAGTGAGCAATGCAGCACACCTTTCTTAGCGTGCAATTAAACCTACCTTAGTCACTGCTGGTGGAACAGGCAGAAACAGATCATTTGATAGAAACTCTCTAATTAAACTGAGGCAAACATGTCCTGTTAAAGGTTTGAGGAAATCTCTTCAGGCAAAAAAACATGCTTGCTAAGGATGGACTTAGCATGGCCTTCCTTGTATTGTACTTTCCTTCCTGTAGATGACAGATATGGTTAAATGCTGGTACTGTTACTGCAAGTAATGGCTTTACTCCACACCCTGCTGCAAGGGGTCGCACTGGCTGTGGCTGATTCTTCCCAACATGGTCTTGTACTAATTTCGAACTTTCCTGGAGCCAGATGTGGGATTGAGCTTTGCAAACTTTAGTGGCCTAAGAAGTAATGTGTTCGATCTAAAATTAGGTACTTGGATACTTTCTAGAGGCAGTGAAGACAGTATTTGTTTCCTGGAAGTAATCAATCCCATTCTGATTGGGGTGGTGGAGTAGCAAGTTGTTTTCTTCTGAGGTGTGGCCACAGCAGGAAGTGTTCTAACAAGTGATCTAACATCTCTGCTCTCTGCAAACCCAGCCTTGCAAGAGGATCTGGCATGGGATCCTTTTCAGTTGTATTTTCAGAAAAAATAAATGCTGCCAGTAGTCAAATTGGTTATTAAAACTCCTTTTTACAATCATCTGGAAATTGTAATGGTATTTTAAAAAGACCAGTCCCTGCAGTCTGGTGCTCAGTGTGGAATTTGCAAATGTATTGTCCGTCATGTTTTTCTCTATTATGTTTTAGAGAGCTACTCAGACTAAGATTGGTGAGGGTGTCCTACTAATGGCAGATTTGAAGAAAAAAGTAATACAACGGTGTAGATCTTAAGGCCAACAGAGATCATAAAGCAACATCTCCCAGATAACTTATCTTTTGAGATAAACATGGCCTGTATGCTATCTGTAGTCACAGCACAAAATTGCTTTTGTAATATTCTCACTTAAGCAATTTCATGAACAGCAGAGCTACTGAAGCCTTGTTCCCAAAGTATGTATATGTATGTTGTATGTCCTCCCGTGTGGATTCTCTGCTGTCTAATTCTGTGGTCCATTCCTCTGTGGGGAATAAGAGATCCATGAATTAAGAAGAGATTTTCTGTGTTAAGGACTGGGTGGGCTGTTTGATGTCTTTATTGATGATCTGGGTGAGGGAGCTGAGTCTACCCGTAGTAAATTCACAGACAACAAGAAGTTGGACAGGACTGTTGATCTGCTGGGGGGCAGGAAGGCCCTGCAGAGGGACCTGAACAGCCTGGATCAGTGGACTGAGACCAACAGTATAAGGTTCAACAAGGGCAAGTCCCAGGTCCTACACTTTGGCCACAACAATCCCACGTGGAGTTACATCTGGCACTGGTGAGGCCACACTTTCAGTACTCCATCCAGTTTAGAAATTCTCTCTACAAGAAAGACATTGAGGTGCTTGAGCAAGCCCAGAGAAGGACAAAAAAGCTGATGAAGGGGCTGACTCACAAGTCTGATGAGGAGCAGCTGAGAGAGCTGGGATTGTTTAGCCTGGAGAAAATCAGACTCAGAGGTGACCTCATAGACTTAAGCCATGCCAGGGGAGGTTTAGGTTGGATGTTAGGAAGAGTTTCTTCACAGAAAGGGTGAATAGACATTGGAATGGACAGCCATTCCCATGCACAGGAAGGTGATGGAGTCACCATCCCTGGAGGTATTTAAGGAAAAACTGGATGCGGCACTTTGTGCCATGGTCTATTTGACATGGTGGTGTTTGCTCATAGGTTGGACTCAATGATCTCAGAGGTCTGTTCCAACCTGATTGATTCTCTGTGTGATTCTGTGATCCTGTCTATTTTTACAAATTATTTAAACATTTCATATTTAACAACCCCCTTTTTGTTGAATTTCATTAAACTTTGCCACTGGGTTCCAGAATTACTGAGGCACTGGACAAACCCGTGTCTATGTAGAGCACAAAGCCAAGTTTTATTTTCATAGGAAACTTGGCAATGAATGTAGAGTAAGGGGTGTGGTGATGTGGTAAGAGTGTTGAGGAATGACTGGTTTCATAGTGTGGTTGACCCCAAAAAGCACAGAAAGGTTCCTGTGTCTGATCTCCCACCTGGCCTGCTCTCTGTAGTCCATTTCACAGAATTCCTGCTAGACAATTGTGGTATTCTCAGTTTCTGGTAACAGAGATGCATAGCTTCTCTCCATCTCGGCCTAGGAAAGCTCAGAGAAAGAATTAAAACAGTGATTATGTTATCCCCTGCACCTGGTGTTGTGAAAGATGTTTACAAGTAGGTGTTGCTGCTTGACCAATAGTGCAAGAGGTGTTTCCTAAAAACCAATCAGGTCTTAGGTTCACTATGGTCTCTATAAGAAGTTTATATCTCTATTAATAAATACCTTCTATACCTTCTGAATCATAGAGTCTATATTACTTTCTTCTCTGTCCCCTACACCATCGTGTAACAATTAGTAACCCCTCTGTGTAACCAGACACCAGCCTAAACAGACAACAGGTGCCTTATTTTTTATGAAAATACTCTACAAAAAAGGAAGTTTACTACTTCAGTTCATAATCAGTCTTAGCAAGGGGTCACAACTAAAATGTTACTTATTTTATTTTTAAATTGGTGTTATTTTTTGCTTTAACTTTTTGCTATTGATTCTTACACTGCATTTCTCTGCTGAGTTAGACAACCCTCTGAGAGGGTAGCTATTTTTTACAATGAGGGGTGTGTGTGCTGTAATTGGATCATTCATGATTTTGTTTTTTGATAAATGAAGCACATTGAATTCTTTGGGCCCCTATGATAGGGCATTTTCTCTAGCCATCATATTCTGGCTCCTCACTCTGTAATTGCAATCTGTGTGGTCAAAAACAATTTCTGAATAAATTGTCAGATTCTGGCTATAGTATGCTTTCTAGCTGGCACAGATCCTGCAGAAAGAGAGCAATATCCATTTTCCTATCTGCTTTGCATGATAAAAGTAAGGATGGCAGCATCAACTAATTTCTTGGGGACTTTTTTGGGTTTTTTTCCAATGTGGCTGGGAAGATGCTACTTCAGTACAATCTGTAGAACCAGCTAATTTGAAGTTGCATTTTTATATTTATATTTAGTTTTCCTTTTACAACTCTTGCATTCATTAGCAAGCATTTGTCGAACCATGCTGTTCCTTTGAGATCCTCAAATGCCCTGCTCAAAGCCAAGCACTGTGCATTCAGGAAGATGTTGGTCTATCACTACATGTTTCCATTTTGCTCTCTATGAAGAACAATTTAAATTTATTATTGCCAGCTGTGTCTTTCTACAGTGTTGTGCTGTGTTTCTTTCTCATGTGATTAGTGATCCTGATTGATTCAACTCCTTGCCCTGCACAGGGATAGCAGCAAGGCTGCTCTGTTATGTTAAATTGCATGGCAAGCTAGCATCACAAAAGATTTAGAACTGTAAGCAGAAACAGCATGTGTTTGACCAGATTTTGCTCTTTTATAAATTTCCTCTGAAGAAGTCATTTATTTATTTATTTATTTATTGCAATAATAAACAAATGTGATTAAGTTTACAGCCTGTCTCAGTTTTATCTAGTGTGGTCATCCTCTTATGGTTTTTTTGGGTAAATGCTTGCGCCAGTTTTGTTTGCTTGCCTTTATCTGACACATAAGAGCATCATCTCACTGATTGCTGAAAACCTCTTGCTCACAGCAAGTTTCATGCAGATGCAGTAAAGTGCTTAATCCTCAGTTCTCTGAGAGTGATCAGAGGAGTCAAGTTAACCATTTCACCTTATGGCTAAACATTAATTACATTGGCTGCACTAGTATCCTTCTTTAGGAAACATTTTAACCTAAAACATTCAGTGATTAGTGCTGGCAGGTAATTTTTTTCCTGTGCTGCTGCAGAGCGAAGTTAAACTTCCCTGGCTGCAGCTGTGCCTCTAGCTGGGTGATGAGTTGGTATAGGTTTAAGACAACACTACTAATAAAATGGATGGATTGAAAATCAGATTCTTCTGTTGTTACAGAACAGCCAGGCTAGAATGAGATGGCAGTGGTTCAAGCTCATGCTAGACAGACCATATGGTCCTTACAGTGAAATGAAGGGGTGTTGCATATGTGTATTGCTAGGCATAAGGACAACAGCTCCAGCTTTCAGAACTGCTGGCAGGAGTCCTGCATAGAAGAAATGTTCCTTTCCTTTATCCCTTAAAAGTCATTTAGGAGTGAAGCCAGTGTCCTTGCCTGTCTCATGCTAGAGCAAGATGTACTAGGAAAACATGCCTCTTATAAAGAAGTGGACATCATTAATATATTTCAATTATAAATACAACTAACTTCTGAAATAATCAGCTAAAATCACCACAAAATTATCAATTCTGAAATACAGGACTGCAAAGGATCTCTTGGGTAATTTTGTCTTACCCTTCTCCCAATAATTAAATGAATGCTGATGAATTTATTAAATTCAATTTTGAAAGTTTGTAATTTTCCTGCCTGATTGTTCCAGAGCTCTGATTCTCTCCTAGCGTAATTTTCTAATTCTCACCACAAATTCTAGTCTTGCTTGGTGATCCCATTAACAGCATATGAGACTTTTGAGAGAAATACCTAATTGTTCTGTATCTGGGAGAAGAGTTTGAGGTAACAAGTGTGTTTTGAGTAAAAAGTGCTTGTTGAAGACCCAGCTGTTGGTAGAAACAATAGTTTTTCCAGCATCCAAGTGGTGAGCCAAGTCGTCCTCAGGCAGAGGAAGTAACCCCCCAGCCTTCCAGGAAATCTACTTCTAAAGGCTTTTTCCCAGCTTTACAACTTGCATGGCCCTAATGAGTGACTGTACATATCTGAATTGGTAGATCTCCATAGGAGATTTTCACAAACCCCGTTGTCTTTTATGTGGTGCTTTAACTAAGTCAGAACAGGGATAAAAACAAATTAGCACTGCTGTGACTCAGGCACGGGTAAGTCAATGGCAATGCAGTCATATGCTAAAGCAAATTGCTCAGGCTGTGGGAAGTGTATCTCTACAGCCTCTACACTGACTCTCACCCCCCTATCTTTACACCCTCTCTTTTATCCTCTGGATCTTTCTCTTCTCTTTTCAGGTCATGGTGCTATTAGCTCTGGTGCTGTGCTCTGCATGCTGGGTACTGGAATGAGGCGTGTGTGCCTGTCAGAAGGCAAATCTCACAGGTTTGCTTTGGCTTTGCTTTCTGACTTCTGACTCCTGGATTTAGCTATTGATGTCATTTGCTAAAAAGCAGAAGGGATTGAGCCATTAGCAATAAGGCATTTCCTTCTGTTTTTTATTTTCCTTTCATAAAATGCTTTCACGCTCTTAAGCAGAGCATTGTTTCTGCATCAACCCTGCCTGAAATTGTGTATTATGCTGGCTGCCATCCAGGAAAGGAAAGAACAATTTAAACACCTCTCCATGCAGTGACAACTGAAAAAAATTGGGAACTACTATGCATGTCTGGAAAGTGAGAGGGTCATATGGCTTAGTGGTTTTGTCAGTGCTGCCAGCGAATGTAAGGGCCCAGTTTTCCTGCGAGCACTGTGTGTATGAGGCAGAGGTAGTAGGAAGCCCACAGAACCAGAAGAAACTAATATCTACCACAAACTTTGTCACTGATTAGTCTCCCAAGACAGTAAGAGAAATACAGTGCTGCTAGAAGGGGGTTTAGGAGTGTGAGAAATGGCATTGTGTTGTGCAGTTTGACTTGCACAGTGTCGGTTTTTGAGGTCAGGTCTGCAGCTGGTATAAATCATGACAGTGAAAACAAATGTTGATGCAAATTTCCCTTGTAGTCTTTAATTAATTTTTTGTAAATCATATGGCAACTGCAAAACAATTTGTCTTCATTAACATGAGGCAAAAATCCTAAATACTGTGATAATTTAAGGCAAAAAACCCACCACAGCTTCAGATGAAGATGTAACCTAGATCCAGCTGCAAACCACTCAATCTTAGTGTAAAGTAGTTCAGAATTCTGTATCACAAGTACCTAACACTGCAGCAGCATTGGATTTAGAGCAAAGTGTTGTCTTCTTTTGCACAGGTGTAAATCTGGATCATATCCAAAGACGTTAATTGGCTTGCACTGGAGTGTCTGGGCCTCTCCTAGAGAAACAAAATTCCTTCTCTAGGAAGGGATCTATGTTACAGACTTCTATTGACACAGCAATATGAGCCAGGGAAATGAAAAGGTGTCATCTCTGGCTGGTGGAGCCAGGCCAGGAAAATCTCCTAATACAAATGCAATTATCCCAATGTAACTGTTATACAGGTACAGGGTGACTTTCAGAAGGGTTGCCAAATGCAGTGGTTCTGCTGCTCCTGAATTACATCCACACAAGGGATGCTGTGCTGGATGCTTTGGCTGGAATGGTTAGTCCAGCAAAACATCCTGTTAGTATGGATCAGATACACATATTTTAAAACCTGCCTTGTTTAGCAGTTAATAATTAGTAAGCTTTAGGCAAATGGGGATCTGGGTTTTTAGGCAAACTGCGGAAGACAGGTTAAAGCTGCCCAAACCAGCCTGTATTACATGACACCTGTGAAGCAGTAATTACAGTTCCCCCTTGCAAGCACAACATTGAAGAAAAAATTGTGGTTTATTCGTAAGCTATTGGATTTGTTCTTTTGGGTTTGGGTTTTGGTTTTGTTATTTTTGGGGGGTTATTTTGTTGTTGTTTTGGTTGTGTTTGTGGTGGTTTTTGTGATGAGATCCCACAAGACATGATATTCCCTTGGTATAATACCAAGGGAAGTAGAAATGTTTTGGAGGGACTTTAAATCATAACACAATGGTTGGGTTTGAGTGGTGAAGGAGAAGCAAGACTGCATCTGATTTGGGTATATATGTTTATCCTGCAACCTAACTCTCAGGGCTTTCAGAGGCCATCCACGAACCTGATCCCAAACCCACATACCTCCCTGGGAGCAGCAGATGCTTCATATCTAAAAGGGCTCTTTTCTCTCCCATTCTTCTTATTTATGAAACCTTTCTCCTGATCTGGTGATCTTTTGCCTTGTTAAAAATAAATGGTTTGAGAAATGAATTAATTGTAAACAGGGCTAATAATAATATTTAAAAAGCAAGCTGTTCTCTTAAAGAAAATAATAGAGAAAGAAAAATCTAACTTTTCTAGCTATTTTCTTTATTTTAGCAACATGATTTGCAGTAATGCTTCCAGCACAGAAATTCTTAGAGAGTCATAATTCTTCTGCTTTATGATTTTTTGTGGTTTTGGATAATCTAAGCATTGTTGCCAATGGCAGAATGGGGAAAGTGGGACAAATTTGTTCATATGTGTACACTAGCACTTGCATTCATTTCTGGCTTATATGCGCCTGGAAGGATTCACATCCCTCCCCTCCAAGTATATGGGCTCCATGTGTTTGGGATTTGTTACATTCCATTCAGTGCAGCTTAAATCCTTATTAGGTAGGTCATAATGATTCCTACTACTCAGCTGGACATGTATTTGATAACTTTAGCCTTTTTCTTCTAGAATTTGGAACTACTACTGAAACAAGTAATAAAAAAGGTTTGAATTTTTAATACCTCTTGTTGCATAAGTTAATTAGTTCTGCTCCTTCACACTGACTTGTTAAGACATCTCCCTTAACATGTTGCCAAATTAGGATATTGCAGAGAAAAATTATGGAAGAGAATGAAAAAAATCTGTACAGCCAAAGAGCAAGAAGTTTCTGTGTGTGTGATCTGAAATGAGGCTGAGAACAAGTGAGGTACCACCAGGAAAACTGCTGCCGTCAACACTGCTGGGAAGAGCTGTGGTGGAACACCTGGTTCTTGAAGCTCTTTGCTCTGCAACACATCTGGAACACTTAAACACATTTTTAATGACATGAATGAAAAACGATGGAAAATAAGGCTCAGCAGTTTGTTTTACTGTAACACATTAAATTATTCAAGGGTCCAAACCCTTGGATGAGCCTTGTGATGATGTGATGAGCCTTCTACAAAGTCATCCAGTAAAAGCAGACAAGAAAAGTGACCTTTTTCCAGATGACTCCCACATATCATCCACTGTATATCCAAATATTTCATAGGCAAGCACACCAGAATCTTACCCATTGGTCAATGTGGTTGTCATGCTACATTAAGAAAGCCCTGCAAAAAATAATTTCGTTTTGACAGCTATTATGTGATTCTGCCTGCATCACAAATATGCCTTTAATTCAGAGCTTACTCATGAAAACTGAAAATGCCTAAATGTACATGGTTGAATTTGCTTCTTTCCTGGCATGAAAAACCAACCAGCCAGCCTCTTGCCCCCAGATAGCTCTGATTAGGAAGATGCTCTTTACTCAGGGTCTGGTGAGGCACTGGAGCAGGTTGCCTACAGAAGTTGTGGGTGCCCCATCGCTGGAAGTGTTCCAGGCCAGGCTGAAGGGATCCTGAGCAACCTGTTCTAGTGAGTGGCATCCCTGCCTGGCAGGAAAGTTGGAACTAGATAAGGTCCCTTCCAACCCAAATCATTCTATGATTTCTGGCAGTGTCCTTGGGAATTTAAGCCTCCAGCGGAGAGGGACATTTTGGTATCTAAGTGAGTTTTACGAAACCAAATAACTGTACAAGTTGGAGGTCTTTTTTTTGCTGTTGAAGTCTCTAAAATATGATTTACTGTCAGCCTATGAAGTCCTTATTACCAGAATTACTCCCTGCCTTGTTATTGATGGAGAGACTTGAAAACAAGTTCAGTCTGAAAACGTAAAGTACATAGCATAGCTTAGTAACCAGCTACATGTCACTGTTACCAAATCTCCCAAAACCAAAATAAGACCTCTTTACACCAATTTTTCTGTGTTAAGGAGGGCATAATTTATTTAGGTGCCTGGAATGCATGGTGAATCACTCCTCCTAACGTGCCCCCCTATTTCTACAAGTCTGTTGCTAATGTACAGTCACTACATGCATATTATAATTTGTTCATTACCATAAAAACCCTCCCCATGTTCCCCAAGTTCCTAAACTTGGTCCTTGTTTTGGCTGTAGCTGCATTCCTGAGCCAAATGTGTCCTCTTTTTCTTCTAACTACCTTACTTGGAGAACAATTTCTGCATGCCTTGCTTCTCTGCTAAAGGTCTGCAGGCACAGTGTCTTCTCTGCTAAAAATTCACAGTGTCTTTTATAGTGTCTTTCTACTAAAAGCTCACAATTACAGTAGAAATGGAATTAACCTTTTTGGTATCAGGGGAGTTTTATGTGAGGATGAGAAGATGAGACATTTTACTGCACCAAGCAAAACAAAATACAGGATTTAAAACTCGTAGCAGGAAAAGCTTTTTAAAAAGAACTGCCAAAGCTTGTGCTGATATAATATTATGAAAAAACCTGACCAGCTCACCTGCAAGTAGAAAGCATCCTTAAATAAAGTTCAGGAGGCCACTCCAGTTTACTGACTTTGAAGGTACAAGATCTGTCCAGATGTCTGAGCTATTTTTGCAGCATTTGAGAATGTGTGTTTTCTTAAATAGTGTATAGTGTTGTCCAGAATTACTATGCCTGGAGGAATTCTGTTGTTCTCATTAGTTTGAAAAATGGATAATGCAGGGCAGAGGCAGACATGATACATCCACCTCTCTGAAAGGCCCTGATGGTTCATTCACCATGTTCAGTAACCCTGTTATTAAATGCTCTTCTGGCTTTCTCCTCTGGGGGCTATTCCTGGTGCTTCCTAACTCACCTAACCAGCTGCAGTAGTTTGAGAGCGTTCACTGTGGCTCTACAGGCCAAATGGAAGACCTGTCCTGGTGATTCTTGTTAGCTTTTTAAAGTTTGCATTAGCAAAACCATCCAGTTGTTCACAGTCACTCTAGCAGCCCTGCTTCCAAATCCTGCCCTCCAAGTCAGTGAGGTGGGGTGACAAGCTTTGACCCCACCAGGCCATGGCAGAGGGATAGGCTGCATCAAAGTAGACCAATTTTCACACTACGTGTTTTTGAGGTATCTGCTTTGGTGCTGCTGCACTGGGTGAGAATGGGGATGGACAAAAAGCCAGGGTAGAGACATTGCTGGCCTGCATCTGTCCTCGTGTAGGCAGGTAATGCTCTACCAAGGTAAAACAGGGCAGGAGAAGATTCTGCAGCATAAGGCAACACCAACCTGGTCTTAACTGCCCTTATTTTTTTTTTTTTCCCAGCTCTCACATTTGTTTAAGTAGAATATACAGCTGTATGAATAGCCCTTTGCTGCATCTTCTTCTGATCTTAAATTTTTTTTAAAGTACTATGCAGCCACCAATTGACTTCCTGACGTGAAATGCGTTATGAATTATCACCCTGGAATAGTAGGATTTAGAGTAATTGAGTTTCAAGGTCAGGCTTTCTGATCCAAAGCTCTTGGAGCGATACACATCTGCCTTTACAGAGAGCAGAACCCAAAGGGATTAGAAGCTGATGCAGCTGTACTCCTGTTCTCTCTCAAATTAGTTTCCTGTCCATGTTGATTTGAGAGTACAGTTGCAAGAAAGTGCAACATAAGGTAGTTGGTGGTTTTGAGTATTCTGGGTTCCACCTCTGGTCAATTCCTTTTTTTTTTGTTGTTTGTGCTGAACTTCTTACAACATGTCTGGATAAGAAACAATTCCAGAGTAAAAGGCAAGCAGCTTTCAAGTGAGCCATGTGTGTAAATACATTATCAGTGGCAGCAGAACGGTGATGGTGCCTCCACTGTCAGACTGTCTGCCACTTTGAAGGGGCCTGTCTCCCTTTGGTACAACACATAACATATTTTGGGAGCCCCATTGCAAGCAAAACATTTTCTATAAAGGAAGTTGGTTTGCAAATTGCAGTGGTCAGAACTGAAGCTCACAGAATTAAATCCCAAGCCCTGAAGCAATGCGGGTGTCCTCAAAATATATCAGTCCTCTGCAGAGCTCTTTCTGTCTTGCAGACATCTGGCCAATGTTAATTGTTGCTGAGCAGAATGCTAGAACTACGCTAAAATATCAAAATATTTAGGATCCTTAGTGTTATGCTGTGTATTGAATTATATTTTTTCTTGGTTTAAAGCAATTTTTTGTAATATTTTTTGCTCTTTGCTGTTCTTTTTTAAAAACTTGCAGTGGGAGGGAATGTAGAGTTTGAAAATCAGGAATGGTAAAAGTGTTTGCTGAAATGTGGGAAATTACTTTTCTGTTCTGGGCCAGTTTGTTTTGACATCTGGGAGAATGCAAGTTCTCAGCTGCTTGCTAAGCGTTATTTCATGGTCTTCAGATAGCCTAATCCAGCATTTTCTTCTTTGAATTGTACTTCTCACACTTGTTCTTAGTTCATCAACATCTTTTCTCTTTCTCTCTGGAAGTTCAGCAATTTTTCAAGAATAAAAGTATTTGATTTTCTTCGCTAGAAAAAAACCCCAACAAAACAAAACCCAACAATCTTTTGTAGCATTTTTATAGACATATTTGGCCTCAGCAAGAGACAGTGGAAATATATTTGACAAAGATCCTCATTAAGAAAAACTTCAAGTATCATCTGCAAATTTGGTTCTGGTTGTAACTGGACTGGCAGCACAGTAGCATAAGCACAGAATTAAGCATAAACTCCATTTTTTTACTGAACTGGTACTTTTTGGTGCCAGGAACGAGCAAGTTCTCAGAGGACTGAATTAACATTCTCAAAAAAATCTGTTTCTTTTGCATATACTGTTACTGGTCATACAATAAGCCAAGTTCCCTCTACATTGCATTAGCTTTGCCCATGCATGCATATATAAAGATTATGGCAATGCCCATTGAGCAGACAG
Organism: Dicaeum eximium; assembly: GCA_013396995.1. Lineage (NCBI taxonomy): Eukaryota > Metazoa > Chordata > Aves > Passeriformes > Dicaeidae > Dicaeum > Dicaeum eximium. Next base: position 600,627 of record VWZP01010561.1, read on the forward strand.
TCTCAGTGCTCCATTGTGTTTGCACATGCATGCATGAGAGTGTTGCTTTTTTAATATAGAAAGGCTGCTGTTATGTGGTCTGTGATGATGTTTGTGTAAGCAAGCAAGGCTTCCTGCTCGTCCTGTCTCCTGCTGCCAACAGCTCTGTCTCACTGTTTGTCTGCACTGGGCAAAGGGGTTTGGCTTCCCAGATCCAAAGCTCATGTTTCTCATCATGGGGTTTTTATCCTAAAAATTATCTGCCGAGGTTGTTCAAAAAGAAATTATTTTTCTACCCTTGTGACGTATGTTATGATTCAGTCTTTTTCACTTAAACCCATCATTTTAATTCTATAGAAAAAAAATTGGTCAGGTGGGACAAAATGACACAGATCTGTGCAGCAAATGGTGTTTGCAAATAGGTATCAGCATGACACCCAAAGAAATTAAATTACTTTAAAATATTACTGCATTTACAGGCATCTTTTCTGCAGAGGAAACAAGGCCAGGTCCTTGTGTATTAAACAGCACATTATCAAATCATTAGGAAGTCTGTTGGAGTGTACAGTGTGGAGGAAACATGGTTAAAAACCCTGTTGGGACTCCTAATGTGGATTTTTGTGTAGGAAAAGACACAGGTGGTATTTAGGAGTGTGAACCACTAATTAAAAGCTACATAATATATACATGCTTGAACATATATTAAAAACCTGTGTTGTGGAGAACATAAGTGATGGAGATAACCAGCAGAGTAACGTGATGCCAAATAAAAAATGTACAACTTTCCATGAATTGAATGTGCTTTGGCTGTGAGCTAAATGATGCATCCCTCCTGTGCTGGTCACCTTCCTTGTTTGTGTGATAGAGCGAGGTGTTATCAGTGGAAAATTAGATCAGTACTGCCTTCTTCAAGTCATACTTCTTTTTGAATTCCAGGTTAAATGCCTGTAACGAGAGAGAAAAACATTTTATTGTTCAATCTGAAGTCTGTTCTAGAGACCCTTGCAGACCAGCAATGCCACTCTCCCCCAACTTTCCTCAGTATCTCACTTCACTGTGGGGTATTTCTGTTTCTCCCCTGGGGAAGCTGGTCATGCTGACTCCTCTGCAGGAACGTGTGCTGATGCCATCTGAAGTCAGTTGGCATCTGCTTATTTAATCAAACGATTATCAGAGCAAACCCTCATCTCAGGCAATTGCAGTGCTTCCTATAGCCAGTGGGGAAACATTAACTTCTGATCTGACAGGTTTTGGGTACCATCTGCCCTGCCAGGCTGTCAAAAAGTACAGCTCAGTAACCCAGCTGGAATTGTTGGAGAATATGTCATGGATAAACACGAGCAGAACGTGCTGGTTACTTCTCCATCCTCAGTTATGGCTCTAAAGCAGCTTTCAGGAGGTTTCCAGCTGACACGGAAAAATCTTAGAGCCCTAAGCAAATACAGCAAGAAGTGGTAACTCTCCACATTTCCTATCATGGGCTCCATTGTTATGAAGACACTGCTCTTGGAGGGAAATCACCAGGTAAATCCTGGCCTTTGCCTAATAGAGTCCCAGGCAGTGCCACAGACAGATAAAGGAGCTGACAGATAGTGCTTGACTGACCAGACCAGAACTGATCCTCTCAAAATCAAAGTGGTCACGACCATACAGCAGTTTCCTCTATCTGAAATGGAATTCTTGAAACCATTTGGGTCTGAAGTGCTCAGAAAATAAGGTTTTATCTGCCTGTAGAGAGCTGGGAGTGGGTGGGGGGAAATACACAGGTTTGATTATTTCTCTGCTTTTAGCTCAACTCTTCTGTGTTATGAATTATTCATGGCATCAGTGTATGGTACTGCTGACATTTGTCGTTGCAGGTTTCATTATATGCAAATGTGCAAGCCCTTTTCACAGACACTACACGAGACTTTTTTTTCATTATGTGAAAGAGTGAATGTATAATTAACAGTGTACCAGTGAAACCAGCACTTACTTGGCCTATCATAACAGGAATCTGTTCTTCTCTAATAACATTTTCAGTTCATCACACGCACTGTATCTTCTTGCAATATGAATTATAACCTTGCCTTTCTTGAGTCAGATTCAAATGGTGCTTTTTTCCCCTCCTCATTGCTGTAAAAGAAGTCTGAACACTGTAGAACGTGGTAATTTAAGCTACCCGTGTTCAGATATTGCTGGCCTCTGCTGGTACATAAACATCAGGCTTGCATTAGCCATAAGCACGAGAATTTAGCTCTGAATATGGTTATCCTGATATATCTCTGGAATATATCCACTGAGAGGCACAGCCTGACTGCAGATGTGGGGTTGTACCTGGGGTGGTGGAGAGAGCAAGCCTTGGGAAAAGAGCCAAGGCAACTGGTACTCTGTGAATAAGGCCCTAGATTTATGTGTAAATAAGAGATGGTTTTGGCTCTAGAGTACAAAATTATACTCAGGGGATGGTGTTTTCATTGCATTTATTTTAAGAAAAATCTGCTGTTGGACCAGGAGCAATTTAACTCTTATTATACTCATTTCTGTGAGACTCACTGAAATATTCCCTGCTGGAATATTATTCAGAGGGGGATTATTCTGTATAAGGCTTTTCATCTGTTTAAAGTTTCTTAGGTTAAAACTTCATCTGCTAAAGAAATCATTATAACAAGCACTTTCTATACGTCAGAGTTCACCCAAACTTTCAAGCTAACAAAAGAATATTGCCCTTTTCCCTGCCTCTTTTCCTTTGGGTCTGTGTTCACCCTTCCAACACAGTGCTCAGATAAGTAGGTTCTGTTTGCAGGTCTTTGCTGGAACAGCAGGGGAATAGAGAAAAAATTATTTATTCAATTTGTCATTACTTCAGTGTGGGGGAAAGAACACCACAGTGCTGTGCCTGAGAATCTTCCTGGGACTGTTCAGTCTGTGTCAGGGACTGAGATGAGGACCAAGCCAGCCCATGAGGAGCACAGACACACTTTGCAGAAGTTTTCCTCCCCTTAGTCTGTTGTTTCTGCAAGCTCAGCAGTAAAGGGAGTCAGAACAGAGAAATTTAAATGTATGTTTTTTAAAACATTGAATGTATACTGCCTTAAGGTCTGCCATGGCTGTGCTAGAAGGCAAAGCTTCCCCAGAATGTTTGAAGAAGTTTTCCAAAACCTTTTCTGATCCCTTTCTCAGTTGGAGTTTTTTGGTTTTCACCAAAAAGGAATTTTTCAACAAAAAGGAAACTGGTTTATTCAAAAGTCCTTACAGCAGAAAATCTTTTTGTTTCTTAAATTAAAAACCATCTATTTTACTTCAGAAACCCCATTCTTGACTTGTTTAAAACCTCCATGGAAATAATTTGGGATTTTTTTGGTTGGGTTTATTTTCAGCAGCTAAACTAATAAAATGCAGTGGGCTCTTAGGAGTATTCTATTGTTGTTACAATGTCTTAGCAAATGAAGCCTTCCCTGATCTGTGATTTCATCTCATTACCTCTGCACACAGTAACCTCAGCAGTGCTCAAAAGCTACTCACTGTACCAAAACCAGATTGAACCCTGCTGTAACTCCTGCAGCTCAGCGGGTGAATTTGCTCTCTGAAACCTCCAAGGCAATTTAGCAAATCTTATTTGCAGAAGGGATCAGATGAGAAATTGTTGCTGTTTTGTTTAATCTCATTCAGTCTTCCAGTTGAGAAGGGACTGTTTATCCCCTGTTCTGCAGCAGAATTTTCAGTGCATTGTGGAGTTCAGGCACGTGAAGGTCACACACGCCCCACCTCGGCCGCATTTTTTACCTCTGGAAAGACAAACTTCTCAAAAAAGGCACGATTGTTATTGCTACTTATATTTATGTCTTGAAAGAGCTGCCATTATGTAGTAAATTACAGTGTTTATATATGGTTTTGGGACCTTGAGCAAAAATAGAGGGTTTTCTTAATCCTGTTTGTCAGAGGCAAAGATGAAGTGTAGATGATCCACTAAAAGAAAAATGGAAAAAGTGTCTGGATTTGATCCTAGCCTGACAGAAGTGGTAAGCTGAGGATGGAGCTGTTCACTCTCAAAGGCAAGCCAGGGATTCTCCTGGAAAACATTATGTCTATTGATAAATTCTGTAGAAATCCTCAACATATGAAAATATAGCACACACAACATTCAGAGAGATATAAATGAAGCCGAGCAGAATTCCTAGACATTTCTGGCACCGTTGCATAGAGAAGCCTTTGTGGTGTTGTGAATAAAAAGTATTTAACTTCTGGCAAAAGCAGTTTGTGTGTACTATACATTTCAGAGCAGACAAAGACTCTGTGATGTGGCAAAGGGAGAAAATGTGACATTCCACGCACTGTAACCCCAGGTAGTCTCCAATCCCAGATATTCTCCAGGGACTGGGCAGTGCATCTGGGACTTCTGAAGCATCTTTTGCATTGTAGCCTAAAATCTAAAACCCAGCACTCTTTAGATGTCTCTGAGCTCTTGCAAGCTGCTCAGGCTGATGTGAAAGAGGCTTCCTAAGATTAGTCCCAGTACACAGTGGGTTTTGTCATATCTGGCTGTGGTGGAAATTACCTACAAAGAATTTATAGCATCTGTCTCAGGGTTCAAATCTGTTTGACATATAGGAAGAGCCTGGGTGGTTAAATGAAGCTTCAAAAGTGACAAGTGTGTTTTGAGCTTCAAAGCCAGTTAGATCAGCTGTAGAAGGACAGAAGTAAGTCTTCTGCTCAAAGCATTTAAGAAACATAACAGAAAAAGTTACATGATTAAGTGTTTATTAAGATATTACAACTTAAATTCACACTCCTGTGACAGAAAAGAAAGTGTGTTGCTTGCTTATAGCTGAGACTGTTAAAGCCTTACTGTCAACAAATGCTGAAATGCAGCTTATTTTATTGCCTTTGGAAGTGATTGCTGTGAGATGTCATGGTGATCAGCAATGTGTAGCCTTTCTCCTAGCAGGAGGGGAAATGCATTTTCTGCTTTGCAAAATCCAAGAGTTGACTTTAAAACAACTTGTTGTACATCTATTGCTATGCAGGACTCAGAATTTGTCTACCACATGCTCTGTAAAAAGTTGAATTTACTGAGATGCTCTAAAAATGTCTTTCTTTCCAAGAAGAATCTAGTAGTAAACATAAGTGGAACAATGTTCCACTTATCCACAAAATCCATAAAATTCCACAATCCACAAAAATACAGACAGGCCATCCAGTGCTGCCAAAATTGTTCCTCTTCCACCCTGTGAGAGGAGCAAAAGGGCAAAAGAAAGTTAAAATCCATGCCAACCTATCAGCCAGTCCTGGAGTACTGCAGCTCATACAGCATAGTGCTCTCACCTCCCTTTCCACTCTCATTTGCTGCCTTTTTCTCTCATGGGTAGAAACAGACCCTTACTTACTCTTAGGTATTGGGGAATACGTGTAGCTGCTTTGACACCTATAACCCTTGAAAAGGGGTTTTCTTCCAGAAAATAATATGATGTTCTGCCCTGTGCCCCAGATTTCCCTACTCTCAAAGTCAAGCCAAAACTCTCCAAACAAAATCAAATTCATTAATAAACCTTCTCTTCCTTGAGGTCACACCAAGCACAGCTCCTATTCCACAAAAACCACTGCTGGCATTCTTTAGTGGGCACTGACATGATTTGAATATCTTTTAATATGTTTTTTCTATTTAATTATCTTTTTTTTTTCTGCTGAGCTCTCTCATTATCTGTGGCTCTGGTCTTGCTCATCTGCTCATTCTATTTATTCTGTGGTTTTGAGAACTGCAGTAGTTAATGCTGAAAGCTGTGAAGGCTGATAATTAATTACAAATCTTCTTAGTGAGTTCTTCTGAAAATAGCTTGCTGCTTGAGAAAGGTTGTGAGCAAACAGAACCGGGACCCAAAATCTCTTCCTGCTATATTTGTGTAGGAAACTCTACCAGGGCAATATTCCCCTTATTTTAGCAAGGTGCTCCCTTGCTTGTGGCTGACTTGATAAAACACAGAGCTTCAGGCACCTGGCTGCTGTTCTTGGTTCCACCAGGGAGCTGCTGGCCAGCTGCTCTACCTGTCCATGCCTTGTCCTCCTCTCAAGAACGGAGACAGTGCTGCCAGCTATCATGGCATGCCTTTGAAAAGCGCTCTGAAAAGAAAGGCAGAGCTGCCAAATGGTTATCCAAGAAATATATGATGAAATATCCTTTAAATTATAGGATAACGCTAACATTTTTCTGGTGTGCTTCAGTGTAAAGCCCAATTGGCCAGTAGCCAGAGCCCTGCAAGGCAGGACTGCTTCTAAGTATTGCTATTAATTATGTACTATCATTTATTAATAATTGATACTGCTTTTTTAGACAGGCAAAAGGGCTTGGAGCTAGTTAAATGTGCCTAAGAACACGATCCCTCCATTGAGGGGTTGAAGTTGGCAGAAATTGCACTTGGGGATCAGCATGAATGCAGTCCTGCAGTTTGTTGTTGTTTCTGACAGTGAAGCTATTGTGGGTCAGGAAGGGAGGGAAGGGGAAACAACCACAGCTGGAATTTTCCCTTCTGCACGTTGCTGCCTCCCTCTCTGTGCCTCACAGCCAAACTGCAAAGCTCTCAAGAGCTGGCACAGCTACTGCAGAACAAGTCCTGGGTGCAGCAACATCCTCAAGGTTGCTCTGTGAGGCTGAATTTAGCATCTGCTGCAGCAGCAGCTGAGCTGGGATCCCAGATTTTTCACTTGGTGTTCATGTGAGCATTATTTTGACTGACCCTTTTGGGCTGGAGGAGAGCCTAGGCTAAAATCCCACTGTCCACTCTTAGTCTCATAGGGTCTGGATGGAGAGAGCCTGTTTCAGACATTGTGGAAGTGATACCCTTAGAGCTCATTGCGTTTGGCTCCATTTCTACATTGCTTTTAGCAGCCAGCACAATTGCTGAGGGGCTGAGCTATAGAAGAACGTAGATTATTGTAGTAATTTGAAATTTTAATGCTGAGAATGGGAGGTAAATGCAGAGAGGTTCCTGTTGTCTCTTTCGATCAAGCATTAAATAGTAACCACGGAATCCCACTCAGGCACAGAATTCAACCCCCCAAGTGGTTTCTCATGACCTTTGGTTTTGGATGGTGACTTTCAGCCATGTGTTGGTTAAACTGCCTTTTAAGTTTAAGTTACCTGTTGCCTTTCAAGAAACTTAATGGCTTTGTTAAACTATCAAATGCATGACAACTCTTAAAGCCCTTGTTCCTTTTCCTCTGTAAAGTTCAATGATTGTTAACAGTACAGAATACTGGAAGAGGTCACTGCAGACTTCACTTGTCACATGTATCAAATATGCAACATCCTTTCTTTCTGGAAGGAACTGAGAAGAGTGTCCTTCAAGTTAGATTGGATAATTAATGAGAACGTTACTGCTATTTTTCATGAGTCAATATAATAATGTGTCAAAAGATAAATATGTTCTCTATAAAAATTTTATTGCTTGTGTTACAGGGAATTTTTTACTTCACTAATAATAATATTTAACAGATGTATATACTATTTTATAATTGCATAAAGTGAGATAAAATGGCACTGCAGTGAAAACAGTGTTTTTAAGGGCTAAAAGAGAACTGTGCCATAAGAGCTGAAGTAACAGTATTATAATGAGACATCAATTAATGCATGTGTCACTACCAAAAGGGGGATTGGAGGCAGAAAACATATTTTACAAAAGCCAGTTAAAGGCTTACAGAGTCTAAGTTTCAAGCAGAACCTGAAGAAGTTAGCCTGGATGACAGATGATATTTCTGGTTATATCCTTTCATGGAGATACGGAGGTGGTTTCATGAGTTCTCACAGGGCTTTGTTACTCAGGTGAAAACTCCCACTCTATACAAAAGTATTTTATAATGCCAAAAAGGTGGTCCTGCAGCCCTTAAGGTTTATGCTGCAATAACTTCAGCATGCCTGCAACCCTTTCCCTCTGAGAACTGCTCCAGCATCTCTTGAGGGTAAGCATCACGATGGATGGCTGTTCACAAGCCTAAAAATGACAATTGCTGCTATAGGTGAAGATGTATTTCTTGTGTTTATCCATGCTAGGTAATGATTTTGGAGGGAGATAGGACAGAGAACAACTGAACAAAAGAACAAACAAACAAAAACCACAAGATGTGTTTTTAAATGTTTGTAGTTTTCCAAATTTGGCCTTAGAATTGAAATCAAGATTTTTCTTTCTTTTCTGTTTCTTTTTTAAATTATTTTTTTAATTAATAAAAGCCCTGTAAACATTTTGCTCTAGTTGTCAGCTGCAAATAACTGAGCAAGAAAAGAACTTAAACAGAATAGAGAGCTGCAATAGGCAGCCAAAACTGTGGGTGGGCCTTCCACAGAGCTAAAGAAATGAAGAAAAAAATGGGAAAGTCAGCTCCCTCTGAGGGATTTTCCTCCAAAAAGCTTTAATGAGATGGGAGCTCAGCTACCAGCAATTGAGGAGGCAATAATCTGAATGACAAACATACTGCAAAAAAATCTGTGTCTCTACTAGCACAGCATTGCTTTCTTTGTGCTGGATGCTTTGACAGATTGAATTCTGTAGTGTTTTTTTGGTGGCTGTGGGCTTTGTTCACCTGATGTGCCAGAATTTGCAACTAATTTTGGAGTAGTGAGGCTCACGTTGGTGCAGTGCCAGTCAGTGCCTGTATGTGATGGCATCAGCTCTTAGGGCTGTTGGTTCACTGGTGTTGCTGATAAAATCAAAATAAAAGGGATCAGCAGAAGCCATCTGAAATAGGAAGCTCTTCAGAGAGGCTTTTGATGGATTAGTTAGATTAGTTAGTTGGATTTTGGTTACTTCAATTGCAATGTTTTTACTCTATTAGTTTCTTTTCTATGACAGCTATTCTTTAAAAGCAGTCTTTTAGATGTCATATTACATGTCAGAGATTTTAAGACTTGGGAAGTAATAAGGACCAGTAAAACTCCAGTTTTATTGCTTAGGTACTGAGTTTGCAGTTTGATCAGATTAGCATTATATTGGCCTTCCTTTTAAAACACTGACAAGTAGGACTGCAGTGGCATATATCACAACTAGGCTGTATCCCAGAGACCAGGACATATCCTCCAACGTTTTTGCAGCATAGTTTGGAGCATTCTTAGGAGTGATCAAATGCTGGAATAGCCTTTTTTAGTGTAATGGTTTATGTATGAGTCTCTCACAGATACACAGCTTAAAGCTAGGGTTTTCCTGCACTAGCTGTGCTTCTAAATAAACATTTTGAAGGTGCTGAGTTGCTTAGGGGACCTCCTGTGCTTCATGTGAACTGGTGGCTGAGCTGAACTGACAGCTGACAGCATTAGAGGAATTCTGAAAGCATGTTTGTGTGGGTTTCCCTAGTGCTGATCTTAGTTCTAACACATAAAGATTTTAAAAACTTGACTCATGTTATTTTTTTTTCCAAGAGTTAATTGCTTTCTTGTGAGAATCTCAGAACAAAATGTACTCCCTACATTATCCCTGGAGAAAAGCAGAATACACATTTCTTAATATACCTTTCGTTTTCTCTTCCTTTATCACTGATGATGTGGTTCTGTTCATTTTCTTCATTGCTCACTGATACAGGTGAATGAGAAAGGAGTAATGACCCTCCTCAAAGTTGCCTTAGAATATCTGGGCACTTAATAAACCCATGAACTGACAAACAGAAGGCACATTTGTGGAGTGGCCTCTATGGCTGGGGACACAAACAACCCAAGCAGCACCTATGCAGGACAGCTCACCTCCAGAACAGGCTCATCACAGGCGAACCCTCTTCCCCTCTTGGGAGGAGTCCAGTGGATCATTCTAACTGTGAGATCCTGTCTGGTGATGGTTTAGGGAGAGTGCAGCTGAAATTGATACATTTGTGACAAAGAAGGTGTTCAGGCAGTTCAATGGTGAAGAGAAACATGTCGGAGCATGTGGAAGTGCTTTTGGACCTGGCTGGTCAATGAGGCCTAATTGGTTACTGTGTGCTAATGCTCTGTTCCTCATGGTAACCACATCACACAGGGCAAGAGAAGTTGGAAAAGTTCATTTCCAAGTCTGCCTCAAAAGCAGATCCATTGCTTGATCCTAATCAAGGTAGCTATCACTGTACCTTTGGCTGAAAACCTGGGGATAATTACATTTCTTAAATAACTTATTATCACATTGATGCTACTGCTATTAATATGAGAAGAGCAGCTCGGGGTCTGCACAATCTGGCTGTAGCCATTACTGCTGCTCCAGACAAAGACCATTGCAATTTCAATGTCACCTCATGGGCAGGAAGCCAGTTTGACAATGTCAATTCTCAGAAGTTTGAGTACTCTTCCCATTACATCAACACACACGAGCATTAGTAGTGGCTGTAAAATTATGCAGCCTTAAAAAAAAATCCACACACATGCCAGTTCTATTATAGGCCCCATCTGTGCATCTACTGGTAAGAAACAGAAAAAAATCCCTTGCCTAGCATGCTGATCAACTAATTATTATAAACTACATCTCGCAGTAACCTTCTGTTTCAATGGTGTACAGCTGTTTCTGTGCTTCTTTTGCTTTTTTCTATCTCTTCCCAGTCATCTTTCTTAGTGCTTTGTAATCAGCAGAAGAATTGATGAAGTCTTTAAAATATTTGATTTGTAATCTTGACCAAGAACAGTGCACTCAGTCTTTCAAATGAACTCAGTGGACTTCAGATCAGTATCTAATCATAAAAGCCAAAGAGCACTGAAACGTACCCTCTGCTTTTACCTCCACAAAGCTATGGACTTTTTGTCTTCTTTTTGAGGCCCACAGGGATTTAAATCTGCTTCTCAGGCTGTCCTGTGATGTGGCAGGATCAGATGGGTATTTCAGTAGCACCAGAGCTGGCTTGTGGAGCTCAGTCCCTGTTGGGCCAGGTCAGGGTTCCACGAGCTGTTGTGCTCGGCAACCAGACTTGCTCCATCTCTGCCCACTTTCCCCTTCTCCTTTCCAGGCTCCCCACTCGGTAGTACTAACACAGTGACTGGTGAAATCCCACCCTAAATGGGGTTGGGGAGCCCATAAACCAATACTCCTCATTTGCCCCCTCCTCCTCCCCAAATTACCACACTCCTTTTTAAAGCTGAACTCTTCCCCAAATTGGTTTTACAGTTTGTCCATGCAAAGGGAGATATTGGCAGAGGTGAAAACAAACAGCATGGGGTGAGGAGCAGGGCACACAGGGGAACTATTTGCAGGGTGTTTTCTTCCAACCAGTCAATGCAGAAGCCAAGGAAATGGAGTTAAGCCAAAAGACTAATTATGAGGCTCAGGGTTCAACGTTTACTCTGTGAGTATTTCCACTGAAATTGCTGCTGTGGCTCCCAGGGAAAAAAGTGTGAGCACTAACTCCATCAGCCCTCAGCCCCAAGGCAGGCTCATCTAGTGATGGACCTCTTTCAAACATGAAATAAATTTGGATGCATTTATGTTTTACCTAAAAATCATGCAGTACTTCCAGAGCGGAATGTTCAGTTGACTCTGAACCAGGCAGCATTAGAGCTATGTTTATTTTAGTTGTCTTTGCAAATCAGCTCAGACTGAAAGCAGAGAAAGATCTGCATGAATGATTGCAAACAAAAAACTGCTGATTTCCCCAAACTCTAGTTAACTGACCATTCACCAACTCTAGGAAACACATGAAAACTGTGGCCAGAAAAATAATTTTTAAAATAAAGTTATTGAAACACCAACTTAATTTGTTGTCCTTGCAACACAAATCTGTAGCAATGGCTGTGTTTTGGGAATCTTTAGTATTCAGTCAGAATACTGAAGTCAGCAGAGCAGGGCATACATGACCCTTGGACCTCACTTCATGTTGGCTGAGAGCCACCCAATTGTAGCACACTATAAATATTGCCTCCTCTTGCCTGGCACTGACAGGTTTTCCCACGGTGGGAAACACCAGCAGCACCAAATGTTTTCTGAGGGTTTCTCAAAGAATGAAATTGAATCTGAAAACTGGAGTCCGAGTGGCAAGCCAAGGAAAGGCCTCTACAGAAGTCATCTAGAAAAGATAGAAAAGCCTCTGTCTGAGGAAGAAGCTCTTCAACCTGAGTGTCAAAGAGTATCTCTGAGGAAATGCCTGTGGAGTCTATGAATATACCCATGGAATCTTTCTCCTGTCATGTTATTACAATTTGGACTGCAATTTTATTGCAGTGTACAAACTAAATCCAAGATCTAAGACTGTTCCCTGTTGGTCTCTCGGCTGTTCACATAAGAGGGATGAGGAGAGAGCACAGAAGTGTCCCCATTTGCACTTCTTGTTTGAAGGCTGCATTGTGCAGTCTAGACAATGGGGAAGATTAGTCTGCTTGAAAGATGTATATTAAAGAGAATCTTTGAGCAATGGCTGGTCTTGAGGGAGGGATATGAAGCCTCTGTCAGTGTCTGAGGAAGCTTTCTTCCTCATTCTTCAGATGCTAAATGTTTCACTGGAGACTAACCCTCACAATCATCTGCTGGCCCTGATCTCCAGGCTGATGATGTGATACACATTCCTCTTCAGCTGCTGGAAGAAGAAAGCAGTTTTGTTCAGGGACTGTGCTGGGGTTGTAACTACTTCTGAATTTAGTGAGAAAAACTGTTAAATTGGTGTGATACTATTTTTCAAACAGCTGCTTTCATTGTTTCAGGTAGGAGTTTGCCGTGTAAAGTGAGGTCTCTGAGTAAGCCTGTGCACTTCAGCCTAAAGATTCTTTTCTTCCGAGACAAAAGTTATTTCAGATGCCCTGGGGGCCACAGAACATTGTCTTTGCTTGTCCTTACATGTCATAGCTTACAGAAAACTTCCCTATAAATTAAAGATGTGAGAGCAAACATCAAAAGCCATGACTACCATATGTGCCTCAGGAAGAGAACATGAGACATCAGGGGACATCTCTTTGATTATTTTTTCCCAACAGTTTTAAATCACTCCACAATTTACAATTGCAGGGGTATTCCTACAATGACTGAAAATACATTAAGATACTTCCTCTACGAAAACAGTGATTTCTCCCCACCCTTTCAAAGCAGACTCAGATTTTTCCCCTCCAGTTTCATGAGCATTGTAGCTGGCTTAGATTTCACAGGAAACTTTTTTTCCTCTGAGTGTCTTAAGATATTTCTCTATTTGAGCTTCATAGATGTGAACTTCATAGGTTCACCATCCAGAAAGTGTGTGTAGCAAGTGCTTGCCACACCAGGCAGTGATTAGAAATTAGGTAGCTTAATCCTCAGCCACAAACCAAATGGTGTATATAAGAAGGAGAGGCATTACAAGCTCCACCAAGACACCAGCCACTCAGGAAGTACACCACCTTACTTTAGGCACCATTTTTTCTACCTTAGACTTTGATGTTATCACTCACTACATCTTTTTTAAAGCTTACAGGTCATTGCATGAGTCATGCCTCAGTTGAGGCCTCCCTTCCTGAAGAAGGATGCTGTTGCATCCTGGCTGAAGCCAATCCAAATCCAGCTGGTTGTTGGTCAATGCTTGTTCTCACCGCAGCTGGTTCTGCTGTCAGGCAGTGGAGTGGTTCAAGGAATTGATCTGGATAAAAATCAGTTTGGCAAAAAGTAAAAAATTAATTTAAATCTCCTTGAAGTGGCTTATTTTCTAGTTGCTATACTACTTATTACTGGCAAAAATTAAAAGGTGGGGAAATAGTCTACAAAGACAGAAAATCTGGGTGATTCAGCAACCTGCAATATTCTTAAGGTCAGTTAGACACAGTCAGACTGATTCCACGCTGGCTGTTGGATAGGGATTTTTCCAAAGAGTTCTGGACAGAGAGTTTCTTTCTGAATGATGGTAAAGAAGCAATATTCTGTGGGGAAGCAGAATTAAAAGTCTTTATCCTTGTCTCCATCATAGAAAGCTGTAGGAATGTCATGGAGGTCTTCTGAAGAATGAAAGCAGAGAATCATAAAATCATAGAATGGTTTGGGTTGGAAGAGACCTTAAAGATCATCTGGAGGGGCAGGGCCATTTCCACTAGGCCAGGTTGCTCAAAGCCCCATCCAGCCTGGCTTTGAACACTTTCAGGGATTGTGACATCTACAACTTCTCTGGGCAACCTGTTCCAGTATATCATCACCCTTAAACTAAAGATTTTCTTCACAATATCTAGTCTAAATCCACCCTTTGTCAATGTAAAGCCATCACCCCTTGTCCTATCACTCCATGCCCTGGCAAAAAGTCCCTCTCCAGCTCTCTTGCAGGCCCCCTTTGGTACTGGAAGGCTGCTCTGTTGTTTCCCCAGAGTCTTCTCCAGGCTGAAGAACCCCAACTCTCAGCCTGTCTCCACTGTTCTGTCTTTAACATGAGTGATGCTCTGTTTGCAAAGTTCAGAGCATAAATAGCCAGCCTAGAGATGTAAGTTCTGATATTTTGCTCTACTCTGGCAGAGCTGAGACCATTCTACTCACTTTTGTAACTTCCTGAGCAAGCGTGGTATACTGGGGAGCTCGCAGCACAGACAGCAGCTTGCTGTAAGACAAATAGGCAGGAGAGCAGCTGGGGCTTGCTGACTCAGCTGTAGCAGCTCCAGTGCTTCCTCACATCCTGCTGCTCTGCAGCCTCAGTGCTGGTGTCAGAGCTTTCAGTCACCTCAGTCAGGGCATGTCACCTCCTGCAGTCATGAAAGGCAGAAAGGGAGGTGAACACACACGGACACACAGACACACAGACACACACACACCCGGTGCTGTGCACATGCAAGGCCACAGCAGCCACAGCAGCAAGCAAATCCTGGCACTTGCACAGCAGCAGTGCCCTTATGGCTCCCACAGCTGCTCTGCATCCAAGGAGGGGTGTCCCCTGCGCTGCCATGGCAGATGTCAGACACGGCAATTTAGGGGTCAGGGTGCCACCGCAGCCCCGGCCAGGAGGTCATGAAAGAAAAGGCACAAAGCAAGGCTGCATCTGTTCTGAAACAAAGGACATCTGTCCCTGGCTCGAGCAGCTTTCTGGCATGATTTCACGAGGACAAAGGCTCAGGTTGACTGATACAAGGCTGGTACTCAATAAAACAAGCCGTAAGGTCTTAGCCTGTCCAAATGTGTGCTGACAGTGAAATGGCACTCTGGCAGGAGTGGGGTTTTATTCTTCCATCTAAGGAAGTGGGTAGCACAAGATGGGAATCATCCTGTGCACTGCCTTTAACCACACATCTGCCCATGTGTTAGGATCTTTCTGCGCTGTTTAAAACCTACACTACTACTGATTATAGACAACAGATGTCCTATTCAGTAGTTTTGTGTGTGACATACTCATAGTAGGAAAAGTTCTTTCCCTTCTTTAGAATTTGGGTTCATCCATTCCTTTCTCCAGGTTGCTAAATTTTATTGATAATAACTTATTTATTGAAAGGCTGCAAACCACAGATGTGCATCTGCCTTCTGCATGAATATGAGTCTTACAAGAGAAAATGTTTTAGAAAGAACAAACTTCAAAAAAGGGTTTGGGAAAGAAGCTGACCATAGCAAATTCTAATTATTAACTTGCATAGCATCATTGTTAAACTATATGCTGTACCTCCTTCCCTTCTCTCCTGGTGCCAGTAGTGGCTGTAAGGCTTTTTAGCTGGGGAGAATCACAGCACAAAATTTTATAGCTGAGTGTGAGTGTACATGTGCACACCAGTACAGTGCAGTGGAGATTTAGTAGAACAATATCACAAAACCAGAACAACCTTGGATTGAATTAATAAGATGAGTCTATTTAGTTGTTATATACTGAAAAACAAAAGCAAATGACATTAACATTTTATGAGCTTGTAACTTTTCCCTATGCATTCCTTTTTATGTCCAGCCCAAGCTACTGCATGCCTGTCTGTGAGGGTGTGGGGAACAGCCAGCAAAATCCTCACAGCTGGGCTGCTGCACAAGTACACAAATGCATGAAAACTCTGTAATACATTTAGACATTTAAGAAAACCTCAAATCTATGGAAAAGTTTTACATGGTACTTCTTAATTACATGCTGGCTCCACTGTGTTTGCACATGCTTGATAGTGTTAAGGCAGAACAGCATCAAAAAATTTTAGCCTGGTTTGTAAAGCTCTTGGGATGATGTACTCACTGTCCTGCAGGTGACTTTTCATCTCATAGTGATAGCTGTTGAAACCATTGGCTTTGCCTGGCTGTTAAGGAGCTGATTTTCTTACTGCATCTTTGAAGAGAAAAGAAAATAGAGTGTATTCCAGGGAATGAAGACCAAAGGTTTGTATCCTTACTCTGCTCATTGAGTGGAAAATATGACTGAGAAAAAAAGGAAAAATTTCAGAACTGTAACATTCTGCTAGATGGTTTGAAACTTTACACCTGCTGCTGCATCTGCTACATCTACAGTATCAACAGGGCAGTGTGAAGCCTAAAATTCACACTGGCATTGAGATGAAGTCTATATATCACAAAATACAGAGGTAAAATGAAGATAGAAATTATTCTTGTGTATACAGGGATATCCAGATAGAATTTCAAATGTCCAGTAATGGTATGAGAAACTGCAATGATAGAATAGTCACAACAAGATGTAATTTTCAACTGAAGACTTTCCTCTACAGAACAATTTGTTACATACTGCCATTTGATGGCTTTTGAAAAGACAAAGTTTGCCCAGTTCCTGGTCACCTCTAAAGGCATGGCCCCCAACCAGCACATGCTGAGTATAGGAGAAGGCAGAGCCCTCCTCCAGGACAAGTTTTCATCTGAACCCACTATCAGTGGCAAAGGATGAACTCCTTGAATGCTTTTACTGGCTCCTGCTTGGGAAGCTGCACTTGAATTTAATTCAAGGCCTCCATGAATTTCAGTATGCTCCACCAGCAGATGAGATAAGGAGATCAATTTAGGCATAAAGCCATCAATATTGCTAAAGCAGCTTTTTAAAAGTTTGAGGGCCTGGGAAGAAAGTTTAAAACATCTGTGAGTGCTCTTGATGCTAGTGCCTACTTCATCACCATCAGTATCAATTTTGTTTTGTTCTTCAGTAGTTATGATAAATCAAATCTGGGAACTAACTTGTGTCAAAAATACCCTGATTTAAAACCTGGAGCAAAGTTATGCTACCTGAGCTTTGTTCAAACACAAGTTTCTAATCAGTAAGTGTCCTGGCACCAGTGAAGGAGTGGTGAAGTAGTGGAATTGAGTAGCTGTGAAGGGTACAGGAGCTAATGGAGGTTCACATGAGCACTGCCACTAAAGGAGATGTGCAGGAGCCATGGTCTGGGTGAATTGTAGATGTAATGTATGATGCAGAGGCAAGTGAAAAAAAATGTTCTTGGATTACCATTAATTAAGAAATGTGGTGATAGAGCTCAAGCTTCTACTACAGACCTGAGCAAATTATTTTGCTGGAAATTTTTCATTCCCCAAATTCCTCAAACACTCCACTAGTTATATATAGCCAAAGGTCTTGGAAGGCTGCCATTTTTGAGGAAAAGGACAGTATTTAACACATACTTCTACTATGACTGGTACTCAGATAAATTGATAATACGCAAAGTTGAAGAGTTGTTGTATTTATGGGTAATAAATTCTTCAGTTCTTCAATAATTCATCATTATCAGGTGTTCACTCAAAAGGATGAATATATGTTTATTTTGTCAGTAAAATAAGAAAAGCTAGACTTGATTTTTTCTGGTTTTTTACTGTGACACAGTTTTGTACTGTGACTTGGCTACCCTCTCCAGCTATCCAAAACAAAATAAGTCATTGTTTATTTACTGGTTTAAAGCCAGTTTCTTACACTGAACTTTCCTAAATTTTGTATTGTAAGGCTCAGTACTTTGCTATGTGTATTTTAGCCTATTGACATGTATTTTAGATTCTTGTTGCAAAAATAAGTGTCTTAAGTAATCACTGAGAAAGTATAAGAAGGTTCATCTCTTGCAAAATTTCTTTCCCACTCTTCTTAGTTAGCCTTAGCCCTCAGCCAAGATTTGTAGCCAAGTTATTTACCACACCCCAAAGAAAGACGAAAGTTTTCATAAGAGGAAAAGAATGCTTTGGGATCGCCAGAATAAAAGCTTCCAAAAATATCTTGGCAACTGAGTCACAAACAAAAACTTTCTGTAATGGTGTAATGATAAAAGTCATTGGGATTAGTACCAAATCTTGCAGGTTTGTAACTGTTAAGGCTTCTCCAATCCTGCAGTGGAGGTGAACAAATGCTCCAGATGTGAACCATGGGTATGCTGAGTCCAGAGATGTCCAGGCTTAGTCTTGGCCCTGGTCCTTGTTGCTCTCTTCTGTCTGTCCAGGCTCTAAAGCCAAATATGTCAGTTCCCTGAATTGACACTGAGACTCAAAAGGCCCTGCTGGCTCCTGTAAAATCCTGTGCCCTAAAATAGTGCCAGGGTGAAGCTATATGCAAAAGGGACCATTTATTAATGCTACAAGTAGCAAATAGATCCCACTGTTTCTCCACAGGATTTAGCATCTGAGTTATTTAAACAGCCTCTGGGTTGTCTACTGTGACAAGAGAGCTCTTCTTTGCATTGGATGAAGAAATTTGCAGTTCTCTTGCTCACTTCTTGACAGTTTTTTGATAATATATTGAGCCATTTATTTTCTGCTGGAAAATCTAAAAATGAACACTGGAAATTCTTAAATAAAACCTGACAATTTAAAAAATTTTGAGTGCACTGTACCCCTGCCTTAAATCCTTCATCACTTACAGTTGGAGAAGAATGGTATTCAAAAACATACTCTTGTTGTTTTCATATTTTGCCTTTAATAGATCTCTCTCTCCACATTTTATTCTTTGGAAACTTTTCTGATGGATATGACAGAAATTTGAAAGCTGTAGGTTTTATTTATTTATTTACCTACTTATTTTGCCATTAAGCTCCAGGAATGATTATTTGCTTTCCTCTGAGAAGTTGTTCATTGTATAACATGAATTATCCACGGTTGTACAGATTGCAGATCCTCTAGTGGCACAGTGGCCCTTGTGGTAAATGGTGGAGAAGCCTCATCATGGTACACATTAGCAATATTTCAGTTAAGAACTTGTCAGCCTCCATTAAACCCCCCCATTACTCAGGATTTCTGAGCAATCTATAAATATTTGCTCTGGTACAAAAGAGCTCAGCTGAAGAGCTCCTATTTTTAGCTGGAGGTTAGGTTTGGTTGTTTGTTGTTTCGGTTTTCATCTCCTTTTAAATAAATGCTGTCAAGGTTAATGGAACCATAACTTGACCTCACTTTTTAATACTGTGCCTGTTTGCCCTGTGTGTGTATTTCCATATATGTGACCATTCCCCTGACAAATGTGTCGCAACATGTCACTGCAAAAGGTGGAGACAGGACAATAAAATTAATTGGCAGCTTGTACAAGACTGAATTCAGTTTTAGTCAGGCACAGCCTATCTTGTGTCACAAGGTTTTGAACCTTTGTTGAAAAAAATAAAGGTCCTGTAATTAATCCTCAATGCCTCTCTTGGGGCTTAGTCATGTGATGGGATGTGCCTACACTGCCTTAAATGCTCAGTGAGTGGTGTCATTCAGCATGGTGGATAGCTCTTGTGACACATAGCTCTGATGGGTTTTTCTTTTATTAAACAGTGTAGAAGTTCTCCTAATGAACACAGGGTTGGGATTTTCTTCCTGGCTGTTCATAGTGCAGCAAGCCTCCTAATGGAAGCAGTCAGAACTATCATCAATCATGGTGAGCCTGACTGAGCTCTGCTGGCCTTATGAGGGGATTGGAGCAAATACTTTGGAGGCCAAATCGTGTCTCATAAAACTCCTCTGGTGAAGAATACTGCACATTTTGGTTGGTGTTTATTGATGTTCATCTGCATAGCTGGTATTGTGTAGATACATAAAAGCACAAGGAGGGGAATGCCTCTTTGGGCCTTGCTCATCTAAATTGGGGAACAGAGTAAGGGGCAGGCTTTTAGCTGTCAAGCTTTCCATTGTCCATGTTGCATTCTACAGTATTTTACAAATACCTATTAAATCTTGCATTGAAAAAAAAATTACCTAAGTTTTGCCCTTGGGATATGAGAATACTGCAAATTAAGGTCACAGTTCGTTCTAAATTTGGCTAATTTGGGCATATAGAGTCGAATAAAATCTTTGTTGACTCTTACAATTTCAGTGCACATGACACTCCAGGGACATGTCTGGGGTTCTGGGTTGCCCTCAGGGGGTTCCAGTCATCCCTGGCTGCCTCAGCACGGTTCTGGGTTGTCCTTAGGGATTCAGTTACTTCCAGTTGCCCCTAGATGCTCCTAGAGGTGCTCCAAGAGTTTCCAGTTACCCAGAGTTTTCCCCCCAAAAGGGTTCTTGATTGCCCTTATGGGTTTTCAGCTGCCCCTAGCAGAGTTCTGTGTTGTTACCATGCTGCAATGTGGAAAATTCTGACTTTGTATAAGGAAATTTTTCTACTGTGAAGGTGGACAAACACTGGAATGGGTTCTTAGAGAAGCTGTACACTCTCTACCCTTGGGGATCTTCAAACCACAGCTGCACAAGCCCCTGAACAACTTGCTTTGAGCAGGAGGTTGGACTGGAGGACTCTAGAAGTCCTTTTCCAACTGGAATCACTGCATGCTGATTTTGAAGGAAAGAAGTTATTATGTTTATTTCAGTAATTTAATGGGACACCCTGGATCTTGTGATTGGAGTTTAAAATAGTGTTTGGAGTTTGCCTATTGATCCAACCTCCAATCGATCACATCTGTGTTTCCAACTTGGCTTGCCCAATAGGAGAGCAGTTGTTTTCTCAGTATTATTTTAGATGGTGCCTGGCTGTGAGAGGTAATTGCAGAGACACGTAGAAAATATTCAGTGATTGCAACTTAGGTCATGGCCAAACTTGACCTTAGAAAATCTTCTTTTAAGTTCTTCTACCCTTGTTAGTCCAAAGGAGCCAGGTCATCACAGCCTTGCTGGAGTTCTGCAATTCCACTGTTAACTGTGAAATTGTATCAGTGTGTTTAACTGGAGCACAAGATAAGTGTAGTGAGCCCAGAAAATGCCAGACACTTGCAAAATAGCATGCTATTAAAACCATATGTATAGCAGCTTTTCAGTGACAGTTTGATTTGACTTCGTAATTTTGTTAAAAGGACGTGGGCTGGGTTTGTATCACTTTATTAAACGTTCCTGGGAATGGTCCCAGGCAGTGAGGCCAGCTGGTGTGGAACAGCCTGCATCTACCCTGGTGGACTGGCTTGGCCTGTGCTAGGTGGCTGCAAGCAGATTATTGCTTGGGTGTGGTCCCTGGCAGAATCCTGCTACCAAAACAGGTCCAGAGGCTGCTTGGGAAAGTTGGAACAGGCTACATTCATGCCAAGGAACTCTCTTACAGTTTGTTAGCACAGGTAACAGTGATGAAGCACTGGGCCCATTGTGGGCATACTTGAATTTACTTTATACTTAAAGGTAGATGAGCTTTTGTGCTGCAAATAATTTGTATATTTCAGATACAAGGAAAAGAAAGGAAAGGAAAAGACGTAGAAACAAACATTTCTTGTTGCCATTGTCATATGAGCCACAGACCTTAGAAAGGCTGAAAAGTACAAAAGTAAAACCCAAGGATGTTGTTCATCTTTGCAGTGTGTGAGTAGGGCAGTAACATGTGTGTGCATAAATCTAACCTACAAACTATGTACAGTGGGAATTAACCTGGTCCTGTGAGGACAATAACTATTCTTAAGAACTGCAGAACAGTCAGAAATGCTGAAGTGAAGCAATGGCTTGAGTTAGCCATGAGGCATTTTTCTGTTCTGAACTTTATTTCTGTTACAAATAGGGAAGAATTCCCTCTGTTTCTGATGGCTTCAAAAAAACAGCCTACAGAGAAGATCTGGCTGATAGTCAGAGGATGTTGCTGACACTGTGGTGTAAAGGACAAAAATCAGATGATGGTGGAAATCTCTTGGCTTTTTCCCCTCTTCCAGCTTGGAGAATACATCCATGCAAAACAGAATGTCATCAGAAGATGACAAGCTTTTTTCCTGGAAGGACTCGTAATATGAATATTAGGATAACCTCCTAAAATTGATAGTATCTGCTGTGGTGGCATTGTGCTACCTTCAGAACTGAAGGAATCCTTCCTGGGGCTGGGGAAACAAAGTCACTGAAATGATTGCCAAGTAAAGCCATTTTGCTTTTCGTTATGAGGTTATTTCTACATCTGGACTGAGAAAATATGTCCATGGTCTTTCATGAACTGTCTTTGAGAGCTTCTGCACATGTCCAAGGATGCTCATAGGGAAGGACTGCCCAAACTTTGCTCCAGGGAAACACTCTGTGGCCAGAAGGCTACAGAAAACAGTTTTGACTGCTTGCAGGGGTTGCATCAGGGCTAATGTAGGATGCATCCTGGTCAGTGGCAAACACAGGAGCTGCAAGGATGTACAGGCTGATGTTTGGCAGGCCACACACCATACTCTGCTCCTGCCTAAAGAAGGGAAATTCTATGGACTGGCAAAGGATCATTGGTTCTAAAATATGAAAATAACTAATCTGGAGCTGTTTTTCTGCCTGCTGAAATCTGTACATAGGCTTTCACTTGAGATCTCTATCTTTGCCTCAACCCTTAATCCCAGGTTCAGGGGCAGAAGCAATGTTACCATGACACAATGGAAATCCCATGAACCTTACTATTTATTTTCTATCAACCTCTTTTTGAGACTGGTATCATGGCACAGTTATACAAGATATAACTTGGACAGAAGAGCCACATAGTGCTGTTCTGAAAGTCTTTTTTCATAGTCATAAAGAGTGAGTTTAGTTACAATGTATGCTATAAATTTTGTTGTGGTTTTCTTTACAAGTTTTAAGCTGGTCCTCAGAAGTGATTCTTTTTTTCTCTGTTTTGCAGTAGTTAATTTTAATTCCAACACCACATATAGTTGTGACCACTGTCTCAGCAGAAAGATGAATTGAAGCTGGCAGATGCAGAAAAGGGCAGTGAGAAAGATCAGCAGAAACAGGATCCTGTTTTACAGTGGGAACTTGAAGGGAATTATTTGTTTAACCTTGAAAAACAAAAGCAGAAATGGGGTATGTTTGCTGTCTGGAAATGTATCAGGTGGGTAAATACCAGAGAGGAGAAAAGGAGCCATGGATGCCTTAGAATACAAATGACCAGGAATAAATTTAAGCTAGAAGTTACCAAATGGGTTTTAGGCATTTGAACAGTAGCTCCACAAGTGGGATCCATGACTACTTTTAAGATGGATCTTGCTGAGATGGTGAATGGGAAAGGGTGGTGTGGGCATGTGTACTACCAGTGGCCTGGACTCAACGTCCTGGTAGGTGCCTGCTCGTTCTCTCTTCCTGCCATTACTGTGCTGAAAAGTTGTCTTGGACTGGCAGTGAGATAGACATCCAGCAGATTTCTTCCTTCTTCAGCTGGAGTTTCTCTTCCTAATTTTGAATTCTCTTTTGATATGGGTTGCAACACTTCATGGTTTGAATGTTTGCCTTGGGAAAATATCCTAATACTTCTAGAGATGGGCCTGATATGTTTTGAGTGTAGCACATACCTGCTCCAGGGTAAGAAAAGCAGCAAGAACAAGCTGGGAAGGATTTTTTTTTGGCCTTGGCCCAACTCAGTCATCCCAATGAAGTCAGATCCAGGACTTGCATCCCTTAAAGATTTTTTGGGGAGAGAAACCCACAAAACTTTTCAGTTTATATTGCTTGGGTTCGATTTGCAGGAGCAGAGAATCTGCTCTTCCAAGGTGGCGGGTCCAATTGTAAAGGAGAACAGATTTCTTCAGAATGTGAAGAATTAATGCATATTTGAACAGATGTTCCTACCTACTCTAGTGCTGATATCTCCCTGCCAGGTTTTCAGCAAGCAGAATTGCTAGAGGCAGTGGCATTTTCATGAGAGCAGCTCTTCTGTATACCTGAAGACTTCTACACAAGGGAAGCCTGGGCTGGCTTTTCCCCCTCATATTAAGCCATACTGGTGAATTTCCAACCTCATATGAGGCTGAGGCAGATTATTTTGTGTTTTGGAAGTAAAACAGAGCTAAAAGAGTGGGTTGGCACAGGCTGAAAGAAATGCAAATAAAAGAGATATAGTATGCTGGAGACAGGCTGCCCTAAAAGTCAGAAGAATGGGGTCCAGTGACAGTCCAATTTCACTTGATGTTCCCAGGAGCTGTGGGAAGAAATTATCCTCCTAAAGCAGAGTCAAGGTTCGTTGAAGTGGATGAGAAGATTGGCTCAATCACACCCAGAGGGTGTCAGTGCCGCAGTTTGGCAGAAAAATTAACTTAGAAAAAGAAAAGGGTAGTGCCTTTCTGTAGAGACTGGAGCTGGTCTATCTCACTAGTAATGACCAAGCCATGAGCAGCTGAGGCACTAGAGAGCTGTATGACAGATCCCCTGATGGGCATGAGGGGCTGGAAGAGAAAGAAATGCCTTAGAACACTCAGGGGCAAAATTAATGAAAGAAAAGCCCTCAGTGGTAAATGAATCCAAATTGTAGAGAATATTTACTTTTTTTTTTCTTGCTTCTTTATTATTTTGATACACTTTTTTTTTTTCTTTTAACCACTTCAAGGAGAGCTCTTTGCTAGCAGACATTTATTAGAGATGCTCCGACATCAATCCCATTTTGTTCCAGAACCTGCAGCAATGGGCAACAGAGCTACAATCATGGATGAGTTAACAATCTCCAGGGTGACTTGAAGGTATTCAAAAGGAAATTTGCACCTCAGGCACAGCTCTCCACATGCAGAGCTGCTTTGCATAGCATGCTCCCACTGTGACAATTCTGCTGTACAAATACAGGCCTGCCAGTCTGGGAACTGCTTTCTTGACATATCATAAATGTGCTGAGTGACAGCTAATCCAGTTTGGTGACACAGACACTGGTAAGAGAGCAGAGATTTGAAAGAGATTGTGTGAGACATCCAGAGGTGAATTCTCCAGAAGGTACAGTGATCAGATGAATCTGCAGTGCCCCAAGGAACCAGTACTGGTTTTGCATGTAACTTCATCAATAAAACCTTCATGATGTAAATGAATTGGAGGTTGTTTGTGGCATGGGACAGCTCAGAGCTGCCAGCTTGCCCCAAAAATGTAGTAACTTCACCCCAAATATGTAGTAACTTCATATCTGTGCTTGTATCCACTCTGTCGATAGAGACAGTCAAGTAGAGTGGGAAATAGGCAGGCTAAATCTCTCTCACAGGGCTAAATGATTCTTGGTTTGGAGTGCAGCTTCCTATGTGGTTGGTGAGAAAATTGGCCCTAAATTCGACTTCTTTCCTTGCTTGTTTGCTTCCTTGCAATATTATTCCCACACTTTTTTGTAGTGTGTCAAAACTCCACGATACCTCTTCCTCCCCCTGGTGCTTAGATAACACAGTTTTGTGTGTAGTTTGTCCAATCCAACTAACCTTTCCAGTTGAATATACATAATATGCCAGATAAGAAAATGCAGCCCTTTCATTCTACTCATATTTTAGTGCAGATTTCTTGGTCATGTTGGCATTAATATCTATTCTTACCCTTGTCTTTTTGTCTTCTTTTTAAAATACAAATAAAGTAGACAAAGTTTCTTCTTCACAGGATTTGGGATGGTTTGAAGGTTAATTAATTAATATTTGTTAAGTGTTAATGGGAAGATACATGGGGATTATTCTGTTGCAAATGAGGTATTTGAATGAATACCTACAACAGCCCAACATGAAGCAATCAGAAGAACTTTACTCCTCTCACTTGCATTCAGTCAAACCAGCTTAGAATCCTCTCATCCCAACGTCAATATAGAGCTGTGAAGAATATATGAATCTGGTGACATGAGCTTGGCCCACTGCAGGAGGCAGTATTGCTAACTCCTGCTAAATAAAGCAGATTACTTTTCTTTTTTCCTTTGTAAAGAGCAGATTTCCTTATGGAAAATTAAAAAAAGAACCAACAAAACACCAAGGTAACCAAACTCATTCCAGCACTTTCAGGTTCTGTTTTTATTGCTCTTGGGTCCTTCCTGCTTCCAATTATTTATGGAAGCTGTGAGTCGCATGGTGGAGCTGGAATGATTCAGGAGTTTGTTAAGCAAGGAGAAACAGGGCTGGTGGTTCAGGCAAATTACATCAGTGCTTCGGCATCTCGTCCCAGGCCTTGGAAAATGCCATGTCTCCATGAGAAGGATTGCAGAGTGATGCTCAGGGGCAGGAGTGATTTGGTTTTTGGCTAGCATGCAAAATAACACTAGACATATTCTCTTAAGATTTATGGGTAACAGTAAGTCAAGTGGGAAATATGGGTGTGTAAATTGTAACAAGGAAAACACCTTATAGTACTGAAGAAAAATTTCATCCAAAAGGGTGATTGTGCATCTGCAGGAAGTACAGAAACTGTGAGGAGTGTCTAATCTTCTTTACATTTCTTATTTGACTGCCAGCGCAGTTTGCTGGGCTGGATTTTCTTTTTTTTCCATCTTAAGAACAGGAATTATACCTGTGTGATAATTCCTGTGAACTCTGCAAGCACAAAGCTAGCAGAGAATTTATCTATTTCCTGGGATAATGAAAAAGAAGCTGCCAGGCACTTATTGCAACCTGATATGCTTTAGCCATGGGTTCTTGAGATTGTGGTTCTGGCCCCTTGTGAGAGATTAGCTGAAAAATCTTGAGATGCTAAGGCAGCATGTTTGCATTGACATATTTCCCTTTCAAAGAGGGGCTTTGGCTTAAGGACCACTCAGCACAGGGCTGATAAGAGTCTCTGAAATCCAGCACATTGCTATAGCTCAGGAAACAATGACAAGGACAATGGTTGTCCCTTCAGCTACTGCAATACAAGAGTAAAATAAGAACCAGTGGCAGTGCCTGGCAAAAAGCATGTCCCAATGTAAAAGTGATGGAAGTACACCAGTGAGGAAAAAATCAAGTATGTGCTGATTTCAAAATTGTTTTTTAAACTTGATTTGTACTGTTACCTCTGTCCATTGTGTCCTCTTTTAAGGAATGTACATACTTAATGTTAGTAATGACATTTTACTGGCATAGTGATCTGAAAAGTCACACCATGTGGCAAGCAGGTAAAAAAAAATCTACATCAATAGGCTTGAAATGTAGAAAATCATTGACAGAACCACATTGATGCTGTTTGCTGCATTATGGCCTTCTTGCTGAACAGACTGAAAAAGCCCAGCTGCAGCCTCTGCAGCACGACCCAGGTGTTCAGCTCCAGTCTAGAGCCAGGGAAGCCAAAGCACAGACATAGTGCCAGCACTGGGCAGAGGGACTGTGTGCTCCCAGGGCTGCTGCCACCATGTCTGCTGTAATGCCTGTCCCCCTTCCAGCCTCTCTACAATGCTCTGGATGAACACGGTGTAGGAAAAACTACAGAAAAAGTAGGTGTAGGCAATTAGACTGCTCCTCTGGCATGTGATTTCTCCCTAACTGTGCTCATTTGCAAGAGGCACAAGCAGTGCTGGAAGTGAAGCAGCAGCAGGGCCAGGCAGGTCAGTGCGCAATGTCACTGGCAGAGTCCTGGGACTGAGCCAGGGGCGAGGCAGGAGGGTGGAAGCAGGCAGTGACAGTCATAGCACAGGTGAAAAAAGCTCAGCAGCAGGAAGGTGCCAGCGTCCCAGCCTGCTGGGAGATGCCTGTTTTGGAGTGAGGCTGTGAGAGCTGGTGGATGGCATACAGCAGCCATGGTTTGCTAAAGTGAGCTTCCCTGGCAGCCTTGGTGGGCAGCAGGGCTCTGGTCACTGCCTGCAAAAGGTGCTGCTTTCAGAAGCTGGGTGGTGCTGAGCACCTCCTGCAGGTGCTCTGACAGAAGGAAACCCCAATGGGAAAGTCACTGTTTTCCCCTCTGCCTCCCACAGTTCCCCCACAGACCAACACTGGTTTACAAAGGAGCTTCTTGCCAGGTAGCAGCCCCTGTGGTGTATTCAAAGCCACAGCCAAGGGACCCTCTGCTCATTGCCAGCCAGCAGCCCCAGGCACTGCTTTTCCTTTTTTCACCTTGAAGATGTGGTTCAGCAAGAGAAAAGGCATGGCACAAAGAGGATAATGAATGTTATCTCTTTTGGAGGAGAGGTGACAATCCCCATGAATCCCTTTCCTGCTAGCAGCTCCAGTGCCACTGCAGCAGGCATGGCTGGCAAGGGAATGAAAATAAACTTATGAAGCACTGGGAGGAGCTCTCAGGAATGAGAGTTTGAAGTGTTTAAAACCATCTTAATTAAAGCCTTATCTTTTGGCACTACAGACACATCTTCAGATTACAACAGTACTGTTAGTGCAAGTCTAAGGCTGAGGAGGGAAATGCTGCAACAGTAGAGGGCTCTATGTATGGGTGGGAAGTTGTATTTTCCCTTGGGAGTCCAGGGAGTTAACGGTGGGAGCTAGTGAGCGCTCTTAATGCAGCAGCAGCCAGTCAGAAACCACCAGCCCTTATGTGGGTTAGTCATGTCAAGTCACAAGATATGACATTGACTGGTGACTCCAGAACACGGTGCAAATTGCTTATTTTCATATGCTGAAAGCACAAATAGAAGCAGTTATTTTCCCTTTTCTTGGTAAAATAAACTGGGAAAACAAAACTGTTTTGACTGAATAAAATATTCTGGCAGCAAACAAGTTCTGTTAAGGCATTTACATTTCTTCAAAACTCATTTTATTCCTTGTTTAAATTATACTCAGACAACTATTGTTATTTAAAAATACAAGAAAACCTGGACATTTGAGGATGTAAACATAATTGTTTTGACTATCCTAGTTTTTCTCCCCGTTGGTTTTAACTTAAACTGTCCTATGATCTTGTTCCAAATTTTTAGGTCACTTTCCCCTTCCACAAAAGTTCATTTTTCAGTGAGGTTTTATAGTCTATTATATTACATTTATTAACTGAATGTACTTTGGCTATTTTACCCCTGAAGCATGCCCAGATCCAGTGTGACCAAGCAGCATTG
Organism: Dicaeum eximium; assembly: GCA_013396995.1. Classification (NCBI taxonomy): domain Eukaryota; kingdom Metazoa; phylum Chordata; class Aves; order Passeriformes; family Dicaeidae; genus Dicaeum; species Dicaeum eximium. The sequence continues at coordinate 629,472 of VWZP01010561.1, forward strand.
TTATTCCCCTACTTTAGTCACTCTTTCCCAAACAGGAATTCAGATTGCTATACATGCCTTTCTGTATAATTTGGCTTTACCAAAATCATCCACTCTCAAATTCTCAGGAACACCTGCCTTGCTTATTAATTTTAAAAGTTTGACACTTTGCCTACAAGTGTCCACAGTCCAAGGCCTTTTTTGTTCTCCAGAAGCATAGTAAATAAGGCTCTTTCTAATGAAGTCTGCGAGCTCACACTGATGCCAAATTTGGATCTGTCTGCAAAATCTGTATCAAAGGAAGGCCCTCAAAAGAAAGTTATGGCAATTATTCTTACTATGAAATTTATGTGAATGCTTTGTTCTTACATGAATTGAAGGTCCAACCTGTATTTAAGACCATGCAATGTTGTTGATCCTGGAAATTTTGAGTGGTGTTACATGTTAGAGCTTTAAAGGTTTTGTCTAACATCACTTTGTAGGGAGAGTCATAACTACAGAGGGAAAAAAAGAGAAGCAAATAGTTATTTTGCATTTGAATCCTGCCACCCAAAAGGAACTGGATTTTGCCTTGAATTGCATACATTATTGGAGGAAGTCTGCTCTGAGTTAAAATAATAAAATGTCTTATGAAAACTGAAGAATATGTAGAAATTTCTTGTATACTGCAGTGTGAAAGAGAAGGACGGAAAATTAATAGTTCCTGTGGTTTTTTCTGGGGTCCTAATAGCTCAGAAAATAAATGGCTGGTCTAGTGAAGGTAAAGTTGGTTGCAATGGGAGAATAATTGCAATTACCAGTAGAACACAGAGTTTTCACACAAGGCCAATTAGAGGTGTCTCATAGCACCACAGCTATTTTTAATTAGCCATGTATGTGGGAGAGATAAAAAAATTTTCAATTTAGGTACATTGTCTGGCAGGAAAAATTCACGAAGCATTAGCAACATGGCCTTTAAGCCAGATGAGTAGCTTTGATCCTTTCCCTCAGACAGCAGTAGGCTGTAATGAATTTCCTCTGGTCTGGGTTTTCACTTTGTAAAGGCACTATTGATTTTTTTCTTGGTGTCAGCTGTTGGTAGCTTCATTTTCATCCCAACACATCCACATCCTTTAGACATCGCCTGTGTTCCTAAAAAGCCCATACTTGCTTCTGATGGATGGTGTGCAGCATCTGATTGAACCTGGAGGGTGGATGACCAGCTCAGAACACCCCAGACACAAGATGCTTCTCTTTAATGAAAATGCCCAAGCGAGAACCTGGGGAAATTTCATATGGGCAATCACTCAGAGGTATTTTTATTTCTCCTTTCATGGGTTTATGCTGCTTCTGCAACCTGTTCCCAGGAATATTCAGAGGGCAGTTTTACTGCCTTGCATGCCTATGCTGTAATGCTGTCAAAAGACCTGATCAGGGCCATGAATTAAAATCATAGAGTAATATGAGTGCCTAAATAGCTTTGCCTGAAACAGTGGTCATTTAATGGCTTAGATGAAGATCTGTCCACAACCTTTCATCTTTCTTGACCAGCTTGAATTTATGTATGCACTCATTTTGAACAGGTACATGAATATAAAGAAACAGTTGTTAAGAGTGTTTGAAGTCTTGTTATAGGACAATTCCCAAGAAGTGAAAAGATGAATGCAATTAAATAATACTCCAACCATTCTACTTGCAAAGTATTTCATAAACACTAGTTTCTTCTCCAAACACTTTGCTCAATTAGAGAAACTTCATCCACAGTTTACAAAAGAAGGATTTGAAAAGCAATGAGCTGGAAAGTTCAACGAAGCTCCCCCACACTTTCCTTGGCTCAATACAACTTAATTTCCTTCCAGACACCAAAATGTTTGGTGCTTCCTATAAAAACTGCCCTGTAGGCCTTTTGAGCCCATAAAACTGGTGTGTCCAATGCAACCTTGACTATTGTAACAATACTGACCTTTGGCAGCTGCTTAAGAAATTATTCTTCACCAGGTGGTGGTGCTTGATAGGCTCTCTCTGAAGAAGAAATCTGTCTTCTTTGCCATGTTGAAGATTCCCCCACAATCTTTTTGCAAGATGCAGAAATAACCTCTACCTGGGCAGAGGTTTCCTAGGTTGGGCATTTCCATCCTTTCTTGCCCAGCAGTGTGCTGCTTACAATTCCCACCACAGATCTTACTTTCCCCTGCGTGCACTGGTATCCTTCAGCCTGTAGCCATAAGCCTCTTGTTAAGTGAAAATGCATTTGATTCAAGTTACTGACATGGTTGGAGTTGGATTAATGTTGTGAGTCAGCCTTATCTGACCCTTTGAAATGTGTGGAGTTTGCAAATGAAGCCAACTGCATGGTGGTAGACCTACATGGGAAAGCAGACACCCAGATTAATTTTGCCAGATCCGTTTAGGACCAGAGAAAAGTTATGTGACTGCTTATTTTGGTCTGGCCTGTGTGCCATATGGGAAATAGCTGCAGTGGGTCTGGGAAAATAGCTGGAACTTTCTAAGCATTAATGAAAAGTTAATTTCTCAGGGAAATAAAATATATTCTAGTAGCTTCAGATTGTATGGATATTGTTTGGTTTTAGTTATACTTTTAGTTATACTTTTAGTTTTTGCTTTGCTGCAGACCTGCACTGGGTGTGTCCTCACCTATGGCTCCATCCCATTCCCTGTCGCGTGCCCTTGATTGGGGTGTTCCTCCTCAGCAGCAGCCTGCATATCTCTGGGACTGACCTTCTGCAAAGGACCTCTGTTCTAGCAGGGGTTTCATACAAAAGGCTTTCAGGGAGTCTGGCCTTTCTTCCACTGGAAAACTGTGTGCAGTTCTCCAACATTTCATAGCATTGTTGGGAATCTTGAGGAATCTTGAGGAATCATTTCATCTTACTTCTTGCTCCTTATACATGATCCGCAGTAGAAAACCCATGAAACTGCAACACTTTTGAAAGCAGTGCCTCTGCAAATCAGGACCAAAAACTTCTACAAAAGTCACATATTTTCTGTAGTCTGAGGTTTTCAATTCTTTCTCAAAACAGTTTTAAGATTCTTTTACTACAAATCTCATGTTATGGTCATATTTTCATGTTCCTATGACTGTCTTTTAATCTACAATCACTTTGTTAAAGGAGTCATGCTTTAAGCTGAATAGCTCTCCTAACATTACTGAGGAACTCATGTTCTATTGAATAATCTGAGTGACTGAGTTATTTCATATACCCCATTTTTCCTTTAATCCAGACCCATACAGGCATGCTGTCCAAGGGGCCTTAGGAGATGACAGGGATATTTGAAGATATTTAAAGGATATACAAAAATAAATTGCATTTCCTTCCCAAATAGTTTCAGCTCCAAGGTAAATATTTTGTATCATTACCAGTTGGCTATTTCACTATTTGAAAAGACCAATCTGCCTTGGTGTTTTGAAACAAACTGGATTTGATGGATCATTGGGCAATCAGCAACAGTTTATCTGAAGCACTGTCTGTACCCTCCTGCACTTAATCAGATCTTTGCTCCCTCAGCTCTGGAAGAGTAAAGGGGTGAATCCCTTGGAAAAAAAATGCAGATGGCTAAGTTTAGTAGTGCTGACATTGAATGGGGCCCAGGCTCAGATTTTACCGGTTATTGTGAGTCCTTTTACTTTTTGCATATCCTGTGTGTTATGGAGGGCTGAAATTCATCCCAGGCTGTGACTTAACTGAAGTCCCCTTACACATCATTGACACTGCTTCACAGACCTAAGTTACCTATAGAAATTACTTTTACTGCTCTCAATGCCATGGAAATATCATGTAGCTACTTTTAAAAATTTTAACTGTGGTGCTTTTCTCTCATTTGTGCTCAGCCCTTCCTCCTGCAACTGGATCCACTAGAATTTAATTAAGTTCTCTGTGTAAGTTATGAAGCTACCTCAAAGTTTGTTTTAGGCTCACAAATAGCAGCTGGAGTAGGTAATATTTACTGATTACTCCTTTCTGCCAGAGGGAAAGATGTGTTTACTACAGTCTGGGAAGGCAGCTGAAGCCCCTCCAGGAAGTAATGTCACTCAGCACTGCTCACCAAACTTGGCTCTCCCACCTCTCCCAAGCAATTCCTGTGGTTACCTGTGCAGGCTCTTTCACTGTGTGCTTGCTTTGATGCTAAGAGACAGTGATAATTGCAGCATTATGAAATACTCAAAAGATTGGCTTGGCTGAAGGACATAAATCAAGGAGAGGAAGTGCTGGGATGATGAATGAATTCACAGACCAAAGGATTCCCATGTTGACATGGTAGCAATAAAACTTCTTAACTCCGAGCACTGCAATCTCAAGTGAAAGGAAACCCTGGCAGTCTTCCATGGATGATGTGTTCAGACCTTGTTGTTTTCCCTTTGCTTTGTGATCAGTGTGAAGGATAAAGGCTGGGACTAACCCTCTTCCACATGAGTCAAAGCTAGAGCTTGCATGGTGGCTAAACCAGTGAGATCACAGAAGAGCACAGGAGAAGCTCGAGGTTATTATTTCACCCAGCTGGCAGAATCCATAAAGATCACACAATACAATTATCTCAGCCTCCAGGAAAGAAGCAGATACTTTGACTCCCTGCTCTTGACTGTGTAAAAGTAACACTGGAGACAGTCTTCTCTAATTTCTTTTTTTTTTATTCCTAAGAATTATGGTGTGAGTTCTGCATTCTGATGAAACTTGTGGACTAATTATTTCACACTGAGTTATTAAAGTCAGTTGAAAACAGTGGACAGAGAAAAATACTTAGAGAACAAATGTTCTTCTTAACTCGAGAGCTGCTTCCCAAAGTAGAGCAGCATGGTCATGAGGTTTTCTGCTCACCTGCAAGCCTCAAGTGGGGCTTGAGGTTCTTTGAGACTTGCATGAACTGCTGATAAGAGACAAAGCAGGCCCAAAAGAAAAATCACTGAGAGGATTTTAAGTGATCAGGTTAAAAAAAATTGCTGTGCATCACATGGGTTTTCCAGCAGCTGTTAGTAGTGTAGCTGACTTCATAGACTCATCGAACAGTTTGGAAGGGACCTCAAAGATCATCCAGTTCCATCCCCTCTGCCATGGGCAGAGATATCTTCCACTAGATCAGGTTGCTCAGGGCCCCACCCAACCTGGCCTGGAACACTTCCAGGGATGGGACATCTACAACTTCTCTTGGCAACCTGTTACAGTGCCTCACCACTTTCAGAGTAAAGGATTTCTTACTAATATCTGTTCTAAACTCACCCTCTTTCAGGGCAAAAAGCCATCACCCCTTGTCCTGTCACTACATGTCCTTGTAAAGTCTGTCTCCAACTCTCTTGTAGGCTCCCTTTAGGTACTTCTGGGTAATGTGAAGAGAAGTTAAATCCAAATACACCCCAAAATTCTTCCTGGAGTGCATTCTGAAGTCCTTATAAGGTGAAAAAGTTCAGCTCAGGTAATCCAGGAGTCTGCGCTGCTGGTTTTTATTATAGTTGTCCCTGGTGACTCTCAATTACAGGATTGCTGTTTCTACTCTAGCCTTGTATTTATCACCATCATAGGGGGCTCTGTAGACATTGCACTAATTAATATAATGGCCAACAAACTTCTTTCCCCAGAGGGTTAGTGGTTTTGAACAAACAAACAAATTAACTAAAGTGGGGGAAAAATCAGCATATATAAAGATTGAGCCAAGGCAACAGTCCCAAACATAGACCTTTCTCTCCCTTTCTATAGTGCAAACAAGCTATTCACATGTCTTCTGAGAAGATGCAGGGTACAGTTAATCATATATTTTGTGTACGAGATAACAATTTCTATTAATGAACCATTCACAAGAAGTGGCTGTGAGAACTTTTTCTATGCTAGTGTGCCTGATTTAGGAAGCTGTGGGTGGCAGAATGAAAGGCTTCTTTTAGATTTCACTTAAGTTGAGAAAAATTTGGGGTGCTTTTTGTTCCTGGTACCCTTAAGTAGTAGTCAAAGTATAAAGATAGGCCATTATATTCCTCCCAGTGTAAATACTGACAGATCTGTGTTGGAAAAGCAATGGTCAGGCTCTTGCAAACTATTCAGGAGCAGGGAGTGAGTGAGTTAGTTGTTAGTTTTCCTACAAAGAAAGCATGGGATTTTGTGCTTGAATGTGGAGCTGCACAGGAAGGGTCCTCAGGAGATACAAACATTAGAAGCAGAGAAACAGTAAAAGCTGGGGGCTGCCACCCCTCACTTCTCCTCTGTGCAGATCACTCACTGTAGAAAGCACAGTTCAAAACCAGTGTGGCTGTATGGAGCTGTGACTATGTAAGACGTCACTGCCAGCCCTACCCTGTGGGGTTCACTTTGGGCTGAGTCACTGCTGAGATCACAGTGGCCTCTGGACGGCACCTGCCTCCCACAGCCCACGCTGGCTCTGCAAAACAGAAAAAAAACTGAGGCTGGAGGGCAGGAGTCAAGGGTGAGAATATTTCCATGAAATAGTTTTGTAACCACACAGGTTACAAAACCTGTAACCTGTGTTACAGATTACAGGAGAGAAAGCGCAGAAAAATACAAGGAAAGAAAAAATGAAATTGAGGTTTCTCCAGAGTTTAGTTCTCAACTATCTATTTCTTGATTTTTTAAAAAATTTTGACATGTCATATGAACCTCTTTACACAAGTTTGTATTACCTGAATGTTAACTGTATTGATTTGAATGTGCTTATATGAATCATGAAGATAGCAGCAGGCTGGTGTCTGGCTCTCATGGAGGAGTCCACAAGAGAAGAACCACCTCAGCAGGCCCAGAGCAAACAATCTGAGAAGGGAATAATGACTGCCTGATCAGAGGTTCATGTCAGGGAGTGTATGCCAAAGGCTGTTGGTTGCAAGGCTGTGTGATGAATGTTTCTTTTGGCTTTCTCTGTGGAACTTGATGAAGAGACGTGTTGTAGCTCTTGATCCAAGAGTTGATAATAGTGGAATTATCCAAGTGAACTGGCTGCAAACCAGAGGAGGAGGGGAAAGGAAAAGATCCTGTGGTGATGTAAAACCTTGTCTTGGTTTTGGCTGGGATAGAGTTAATTTTCTTCCTACTAGATGGTACAGTCCATAGCTTGGATTTAGGATGAGAATAATGTTAAATAACACACTGATTTTTAGTTGGTGAGTAGAATTTACTCTAAGTCAAGGACTGCTCAGCTTCCCAGCAAAATCACACTGGCCAAAGAGATATTCCACACCATATAGTGTTGTGCTTGGTACATAAGAACAGAGAAAAACCAGTACAACATACACAACAAACGCTGTTTCGGTGGCTTCAAACTAAGATTTCAAACAAATGTGGAAATTTGTCTTTCCTTTTCTGCCTCTGTGCAGGAAAGCTCCAGGGGAGCTATGCAAGAAATGTTTTTCTGATGGAGGTTTATTCAAGAGATTAGATTGCCTGGGGTAGGATGAAAGACTCATGAAATCAAGATATTTTAGACCATAGAAGACCAAAGTGAAATCGATTCCAGAGACAGAGGGAAGGCTTCTTGTGGACTTTGCAGGTTGTCTTGAAAGACAGCCTTTTTGGGTTAGAGGTATGAAGACATATGAGAGAAATGGGGTACCTGCTGTGGGTGAGAAGGCACAGCAGTAAAGGGAGTTTCAGAAGGGCAGTGGAACTATACCAGTGGGTGTTCTTCCTTTTTGGTAAGACTCCTTTCTGTATATATATATATGTATATATATGCATAATGCATGTATATACATATATATATATATGCATATATACATATCTACATATATGTATAATTAATTAGACATAAGAGATGTTTAGAAATCAAACTTCAGCAGAGACCTGAGATTTCCAGATAATACATTGCAGCAGAAACAAACTCTGTGAGGGACTGCCAACACAAGTGAGACATCCACTGAGGTTATCAAGCCAAAGTTCACCCTGGTGCGCACACTGTTCCAGCAGGGAAGTTACACAAAGGTTGTGATTTACCCTGGCACATACAAAGTCCTCATTCTGCCTTATTCAGTAAACTTAAAATGTCTCAGGAGAGAAGAAAGAGAGGAAATTCCATGCTTTACTTTGCAGGTCAAGGAAATTACCATATCTTGCCCTAAAGAAACCTGCAGCAAAGGCTTGGCTGCACTGAAATTAGTGGCAAAACTCACATGATTTTGTGCTGTTTCACATCTGATGTTTTTTTCTTGGCAATTAACCTCTCTGACTTCTGTCACACCTTGAATCTTGCTCATGACTGTGTGCCTATTGCCTCCAAACTGGAAAGTGCTTTTTGTGGGCCAATCATTCATTGCAACCACCTCCTTCCTCTTTCTTACTTATTCTTCTTGCCTCCTGTTATTTCCTTTTTCCAAGTGAAAAATTATAGTTGCACATTTTGCTTTTCCCCTTTTGCACAGATGCATGTATTTTCCAGATGTCAGTCCTCAGGTGCACATGGTAGTTCTAGGTGGGATCTGAAAGTCTAAGAAGGTGATCCACCTCTTCTTGGAGTTGGGGTCTGACCTAAAACAAGCCCTGAGACAGCTCTGGGAGCCATTGTATAGTGGCTGTTGCTGTCACGGAAGAATTTTCTGGAAGTTTTTGTAAAAGATGATTTAGAGCTGTATTCAGATTTGCTCCTTGGTTTCCAGCTCTACAGCTCTGTGGCCTTTGTGAGATGGGATGGAGTGCAAAGGCTCACCCTAAAAGCCTGTTAATCTAAACCTCATCTGAAATAAATGCATTCTTTTGAAAAGGCTTGTCATTTTATATCCAGTCACTGGTGCTGGCTCTTCCTTTGCACACAACTGTCTCATCTTGTTATGCATGCATATATACATTTAAGAGGTCACCTACTAAGAACTGGAATAATTTGGTTTTGCACTTGACCTACAAGGTTACAGGCTTTGTTGCTCCCATAGGCTGTATTTCCTGGGATTTGGGAGGAATTCTGCAATAAAGTACTTATTGCAACTACAAACTTTCTCTGTGTGTTACCATCCTCCTTTCCCGAGTGCCTGTCCCGCAGCTGCCTGGCAGGTGCTGCCCTTTGCCCTGGAGCAGTTTTCTCTCTGCTCTCACTCGAGGGGAGTGTGTGTCTCACTGCTCCTTTTCTCCCTTCCTTCTTCTATTTTGCCAGGGGGGTCTGGTGTGCCCCAAACTGTCCAGTTCTACCCTATTCCAGTTGGCTTTTCAGGGTGCTTTTAAGGCTTGCCAGGAGACAAGAAGAACTCGGGAAGGTAGGGGAAATGTGGCACTCTGAAGTACTAAGTGGAGTACCCTCAGTTTAAGAAGGATGTTGAGACACTTGAACATATTCAAAGGAGGGCAACAAGACTGAGGGGCTTGGAACACAAGCCCAGTGAGGGAGCTGAGGATGTTTAGCCTGGAGAAAAGGAGACTCAGGGTGACCTTATCACTCTCTACAACTCCCTGAAAGGTGGCTGTGGTCAGGTGGGGTTGGTCTCTTTCTCCAGCACTCACAGAACCAGAGGACACAGTCTCAAGCTGCATCAAGGGAAATACAGGCTGGATATTAGGAAGAAGTTTTACATGGAAAGAGTGATCAAGTACTGGAATGGTCTGCCCGGGGAGGTGGTGGGAGATATGTTTAAAAAAAGACTGGATGTGGCACTGGGTGCCATGGTTTAATTGAGGTGTTAGGGCACATAGACTCTATGATCTTAAAGGTCTCTTCCAACCTAGATGTTCTGTGAATTCTGTAAGGCTTGCCATTGTGTGATCTGCACAACTGCAGAGGTGGCCCAGGCTGCCAAAAAGGTACTGGCCGTTCTTTACCTCACTGTCTTGTTGGGAGAGGACATCAAACCCACTCCAACTCAAATCAATAGATGCCTCTGGCTTTTCTTACTGTGTTTGAACTCAGGACACTCAGCAGTGATGGAAGTTACAGAGTGCCCAAGAACATCAGCTTGATCATGGGAAAATTGTTTTTGGTGAGGCCTTCTGCCTCAATAGCTCAGTCAGTCTCCATTACTTAATATATCCAGGGCCTTCCCAGAGACCCTTTTGGTTTTAAAGCAGCAGTAAGGACATAATGTATATGGATGGTGGGTCTCAAAAGGACATGCTGGATGTTAGCATGAAATACCTTTTGTTAGCAAAGTCTTCAGAGAAGGCATTCGTATGGTTGTATCCTACAACTAGACTGTCCTACTCATGTTTGCAACAGAAGTGTAGGATGTTCAGGCACTAAGAATGCTTTTTCATTTGCTTTGTTAACCTTCCATGTCTTGTTCCTAGGAGTCATCTTTTTCCTACATTGTAAGCTCCGATGCTTGCTGGCATTACTAAATTCACCAAGGCGGGGTTTGCAGTTGATGAGTTTGCAGTTCTGCAGCTTGCAGAACTTCCCAAAAGCAGTAGGCCCATATACAACAGTACAAAGGGATCTTTCTTATCTCTTTTTCTTGTTCCAAATCCCAAAACTACACACCCAGTGTGCAAGCCCAGTGCATCTTGTCTGGTATTTCCTAATAAAAAACAGTTTAGGCTTATAACTGCAAATGGCCTTTACATGATGGTACAGTTTTGGTGTCCCCTTACATAATGGTGCAGTGGTAATGTCTCCTACCATTAGACTTAGACTTTCAGAAGAGCTGACCTGTAAATAATCCTCTTCTTGGATGAAGTGTCCAGAGCTGAAAGCTAAGTCTGCCACTGTTGTAAGCCTCAGAGCACCAAGTGTCTTTGGTGGCAGCAAGCTCAAGTTGAAATACTAAAAGGTTGTTCTTAAAACCTCAAAACTTTCTGCATTATTTTATTATTGTGCTGGTTTAAATTGTATGTTATGTGATGGCTGGCTAGGAATTATGTGAGTTGCGAGTATGAGTTTGTCAAAATGCATCAATTCATCTTTTGCTAGACAAGAAGGAAGTGACATAGCAGCTATCAACTCCCAAACCTGTCCTTGCTGAGTGTCCTTAAAAGAACCCTTTTCAAAATACAAAAATGTGGTTTGTATACATGTGGAGAATTTCCTTTTCCTTTCCTCCTCACAGAGGTGTTCATTATGTTTCAGCGTGCTCAGGCTGATTCTGTGCTGGGCTCCTTTTTTACCCCAATACCTCTCTTGCTCCCCGTAACCAAGATTCAATTTGAGAATGTTTTTATTGATATATGTGGACCAAATCCCATCACCCTACATGGGAAGTTAATGCAATTACAAGGATATATGGCTTTTCTCTGGATTTGCATTCATGGAGTAAAGACTAAGCCTGGCTTTAAAGATACTCCAGACTCATTTCTGATGACAACCGTCATGCTTGGCAAGAGTGAAATCACCTCCTTGTTGATGAAGGCAGATATCACCCACTAATCTTGACTGAACGCACACCAACCCATGAAATGTGAGGCCTTCAGTTAATTTTCTTGGAGAAAGAAGCAATGGAAAAGGTTGAATTTGTCTTTTCTTATGGATCTGCTTCAGAAGAGGGCTACACTGTGGCTGAGAATGCCATGTCTGACTCCTGTGAACAGGAGCAACTTCTCATAAGGTGTTCTGCCAAACAAAGTCTTATAATGCCTTTGCTCTTATAGAGTGCTGTCTGAAAATAGACTTAATTTTCTGCAAACATGAATAAAATCGTGAAAGGAAACGAATAGGATAATAAAATGCCCTTGAAAGTCCCAGATTTCTAATGGAGAAGATAAAAGAGTCAGTGTATATATGGATGTAAAGAGACCATAAAGAGGCCATTATTTCCTTTTTATTCTTTTTTTTTTAATATTTATTGCAGTTCATGCTCTTTTCTCTGGAAAATATTTTGGATATGAAATTGAGGAGAAAAACTTTTGTCTAGTTTCTGAACAACCAGCCAAATAGAGAAACTTGTTTCTCTGCTTCTTTTTGTAACACATCTTGAAATGAAAATGTAACCAAATGAAAGTGAGAGGAGTTTAAACAAAAATTAATTTTTAAACATTTTCCTTTGGACCTACAAAGAGAGGGGAGGCTGCTTCTTTGTAAGGAAAATGCTGCTTTTATCCTCCTTTCATTTTTTGAAGGGAAAGGTCTTTGCAGTATTTACCACACAGGAGGGATTTGTTGCCCAGACCTGAGCACAAATGAGAAAATAAAAATAATTTTGACCTGATACTGAGAAGTAATGTCTAGACAGAAAGCATTGAAGTGCTCAAGGGGAAACTCAGAGTAGGAACCAGTTATGACAAATTGAGCTTTTGAAGTGACAAATAGAAGCAAACATGTAAAAACCTGAAGATTTCATAAAGTAAATGTGAGATTTGCTGCTGACCTAAATGAAACTGGAAGACAGGACAAGCTAAATGAGGGTGTATTTTTTCTGCTGCCCTCCTCTTCCCAAGAGGAGCCAGAGCAATTGCTGATGGGGCCATGCTATGCCACCAGAAAGGTGAAATCATCTTTTCCGTTTGGGTTGGGTTTCTAAACAAAGACAAGACTTTCTTTTACCTGATCCAGGTGGAAATCTGGATTGATCTCACAAGAATTTTCATTAGGATGACCTAGAGGTTAATGAGCTGCTTTGTGTGGGCAAGCATTGTAATTAACTGGGTTGAGCTCTGTAGGCAGCTGAAGGGAGCTGTGTTTGTGAGGTCCTGATTATGTCATTTTTGGGGGCATTTTGCCTTAGCAAAGCTAAATGCTTATTTGATGGTATTATGGGTTGTAAAGACACCAAGGTAAGTGTCACCTGATTCTGCAGGAATTGAACTGAAGGGCGATTTCAGATTATCTGTGCTTCTGAAATGTTAGAAGTGGAAATCTGATATTCGGGTGAGAATTTTGATTACAGAATAGAATTATTGAAGGGAGAGACCTATAACCAGTTGTCATTTGCACACCCACAAAATTTCCTGAGTTCTTGATCTGTACCAAAGCATTCAGCCTTTCTCTCTGCTAATCCACTAAAGAACCTGTGGCATTGAAATGTGACTCCAGAGTCACAAACTAAGGAAAGTTACTTAAATACTGGAGTTTTCTGGACTGGAGAACGTAAAAAAAATGAGGAAAGAGCAGGGGGTTATTTAAATAATTACAGGAAATAAGAACTTTCTTTTATTTCTTTCTCTAGATTTTGATGGTTTTGTTGTTGCTTTTTTCTTTTTTACTAGAACATCTGAATGTTTACCAAGGCAAATAATAAATCCTCACAATCTTAATTAAAATGGCAACATGAAGCATGGAATACATGCTGTTCTTCTCGAATTTCTTTGAGACCACATTTTTCCTGCTGCTGTGGGGTATAAAACTATCTAATTTTGAACAGCAGTAAATTATTAAAGTTCTTGAGTTCTGATGCATTCTCAGATATCAGCTTTAAGACTATGTTGATGTATTCTACATGGTGGAATATCTTGCACATTTTTAGTCCCTTTACTTTGGAGGGAACTGGAGCAGCAAAGGGAGAGCATGCATCTGGAAGTGTTAGGTGATCCAGTGCAACATCCTGTAATAATATCCTATTATGCTTGTCTGAAATGATTTGATGTCTCTTTTTTGGGGCGGTGGGGAGGTGGGGGCAGTGAAATAGATGTCAAGAAATTACCTTCTTTCATTTATTAGGGCAAATGACTCTGGAAGAGTTAGCCTAGTCCAAAACCTTGGTTGGCTGAGACTTAAATGACTGCTTTGTTGCTCACAGTCAATGACCATGAGTTACACATTGCTCAAAGCATGGCAATAGTTTTAACAGAACCTGTTTCCTGCTCATACTCTCCCATGCTGACTTTCAAGCATGACGCCATCATGTATCACCGGACAGGAAATGACCATATACGTGGCAGAAGAGAAGATGATGCTATTGCAGGCTTTTGCATTTCTGGTATGCTTAATTTTCTTTGGCTGCAAAAAGGACATTTTATGTTTAATCCATGAAAGTAGGTTTGTAGAAAGTAGAAAATGGAGGTGATTTAGGGGGCATGAGAACTACACAAGGGGAACATCTGAGAATAAATCTAAAATGGAAATGTTTGCAATGTCTTGCTTAGGGCACAATCAACATAAACAGAACATGATATTGCCTGTTGCAAGAGTATGTAAATTACTTGGCAAGTGCAATGCACTGTATTGATGTGTTGGTGTTCTTGGGTTGTAGCTAGAGTCCTGTATCAGAAGTGATGGGAGATAAGAAGGAATGACCTGAAAGGCTTCTAAAAATGCTTTTCTAAAAGTGTGTTACTTTTGGACAGGTCTAGGTAACAATCCATGGCAGATGACCTGATCCAACCAGAATTACAGGGTTACAAGCATGATAAAAACAAAATTTGCAAGCAATGTATGAATGCCTAACAAAATATATGTGATAAGATTTGATAGCAGTAGCATTAAAGTATTCCTGGCTTCCTTTTGAACCAAGTGGTAAATAATTATCATGTCTGAGCTGTATCACTGATCCTTAGTGTATCACAGAGCATGCCCACACAGCCACGTGATGCTGCGTAGGCGTGACAATCCCTTATCAGGATGAAAGTGAAAGTACAATGAAAGTGAAATTGCTCCTAAATGCAGTTGTGAACTGCTGTTACATCACTCTTTGGACTGTATGCAAGGGGTTGCCAGCAAATACACTGTAGGTTTTCTGCTTTCCACCAGGACAAGAAAACCATCTCCTTCTTTTTTAATTGCCTTTGTCTTCCTTTATATGCAATATGGGGGTTTTTGCAGAGAAACAAATTTCACTTTTAAATTTCTTTTTTTCTGTCACTGATTGTTACATTTCTGAGGATGTATATACAACATAAAAATACTGGTTTTCATTTTTCTTTTAGACAATTGTTTGCGATCATATGCCTTCTTTCACATTATAAACACTAGATTCGTTTTTGGCACATCTTTATTTCTGGCACATCTTTCCCTGTCTAGAAGGATATGTTGGAGACACACAGCACTCTCCTGAAAAGCATGCAGTCCATATATGTAACACATTCTTCATCAGCCCATTTATAACTGTGTTTATAGTGAATAATATCACATTTGCTCTGAAGTAGAAAGTTTAATTATCCTTCTGTTTCACAAGGAAAGCTTTGTAAACCTCTTGTAATTACAGGCTACTAAATATTATCTAGCATTGAAATTTATTTTACTTGAACATACAAAAATTATTTTCATTTTATTGAAAGTTCCTGAGTTGTTTACTTAACTAAAAACTTGAATGCTTAAGGATGAGTGAAGCAAAGGAAAAGAAGACTTTTTCACCCAAATATTTTCCTTTTAAATGTGAGAATTGTGTATAATTTCACACCAACATTAGAACAAGTCCTACACTAGTGTAAATCCAGGTTCAAGCCCATGGAGTAGAATTCTAAGTGTGAAACCTTAGAGTAGAGCCCTTGACAAATTCAGCAATGCTGGAATTTTATCCTGAGGCCTTAGCATCTACTTCATGGTCATGACCATTTCAACTTTAAAACTCACAGAAGCTTGAGCTTTTTATTCTCCCTTATTTTGAATGATGGAGCATAATTACAGTCCCTGTGCTCCACATTCAATTTTTTCTATTTTGCAAAAGTGCTAAGACTTCAAAGCAGAGAAGACTCATGGGCAGGGCTTTTTACCACAGAACTGCTGAAGAAAATGCCAATTTTTGAAAGGCTGGTTTCTGAAAAGGCATTATAATACTTTAATATTTTATTCTGCATTTTGTAGTTTTAAATTACAGTTAAAACTGTAATCCTCCTACAAATTCCCCAAAGCATTTTTCTTGCAGGGTGGAGGGGATTCATTCTGGAATGCTTTTTAAAATACAGATGTGTATGAAGGAGTATTTAAACTTGCATGACCCAAGCAGGAATGGGAGTTAATTTGAAAACAGAGTGTAGCATTTCAAAGCATGGAATGAGGTAAGTTTTCAGCACTGAACTCACTCATCAAGCCTGTAAGTTGCCATATAGATGATCTTTCCAGATCCAAAACCTTTCAATGAGCCCAGGTTCTGGTTGAAAACTCTTCTTAATGTGGAAGCTGAACCTGCACATCTTTCACAAGTTGATGATCAGCAATCTAGGCCATTATGAAGAATAAAGCCAGGCCCATGGGTTGGGATGTTAAAGGAACTAATGGAACAGTATGAGCTGCACAAGATTTCCGACTCTGTTCGTTTAGGTGGGAAGGTGGTACCACGTTTGGCTCTTTGAAGGGACATACAGTAAGCACTCTGGACATCTAATGCACAACCCCATACAGCTGAGAGGACTTTACAAGTCCTTGTGCAGATGGTGGGAAACAGCCTTCTCTGCCCAGGTGTCACCTTTGTCACCTTGTGGGACACACAAATCTAGGAGCTGAGTGTTATGCAGCTTCCCACATATGCCAACAAAGGGTGATATACACTGCCTGTTTTCTTTTGATACCTTTTCATTCTTCTTAAACAATACCTAAGTTGATTGCTTGTTTTCCTTGTACAGTTGTTTATGCTGAGATTCATGCATTTCTCAACCCCTGTAGTGTAGATTCAGAAGAATTTCTTTCTTGGGGAATTGTTCAAACTTGGGCCAGTGTAAACAGGGTAAGAATCTCCCTGGATGACACTAGTGGATTTAGTCTGGTTTTATATTTGTAGAGCAGAGGTTTTCTTGGAAGAAATGGGCAGAACTTCTATTTCAAAAGCTTCAACAACAGTTAAGCTTTGATAATACACTCCCTTCTTTGCTTTGTTATGAATACCCGCTGGAAGAAAGGAAAAGGTTTCTTTCTTCCGAATCCCAAGTACATTAATCTCTGAAGTGACTGGTCAGGACAAAGTTGAAGTGTCAGATCATGATAGCTGAAGTAGATTTTAGCAAAATTGCTCAAAATTACACACTGTTGAGGAAGATGGGAGAGGGTTGGTTTTGTTTTTGTACATTGCATCTGAAAAATCCTGCTTCCTAAAACTTTTCAGCTCTTTTGTGGCAAGGGGTGAGTTTTTTCATTTTAAACTTTTTTGAGTAGATATCTTGCAAATGTTATTGCTTATTAATTTGTTGCAAAAACCATTTAGGTTAGAAGGGACCTCAGGAAGTCTGCAGTTCAACCTCCTGCCCAAAGCAGGATTAGCAATGAGATCAGACCACACTGCTCAGGGCTTTATGCAGCCAGGTCCTGAAATCCCCCAAGGACTGAGATTGCACAACCTTTTGGAAACTGAGCCACTGCCTGAACTGTCCCAATGGGGAGTTTCCCCCTTCTATCCCTGTTTCAATTTGTGCCCATTGTCCCTCTACTATGTACCTCCCTTCTTATCTCTTTGCAAAAGTGCAGGGTGTCTACTCTCAGGTACCCACAGCCACCCCTTCTCCAGCCTGAGCAAGTCATGGTCCACCAATGTCTCCTCACAGACCTGTGTGACAACTTCTGGCCCTCCTGGACTTGTCCTGTCCCAGTCTACGTGTTCTCACCCCCGGGGCCAGAACTGGATGCCGTATTCTAGGTGCAGTCTCATGAATGCCAAGTAAAAGGAAATAATTGGTGATCTGTTGCCCATGATGCTGCTGGCCACCTTGGCTATCAGGCAGGCTGTGGCTGGTGCCCAGGTCACTGTTCACCACCACCCTGAGGTCCTTCTCAGCAGAACTGCTCCCCAGCCACACTGAAATCAGGGATTTATACTCAGACTGCTCCTCCCTGGTGCAGAAGCAAGCCCTTGAACTTTCTGAAGATCGTCTCTTAATGAGTCAGAAGCTCAGGTACACTTTCTGAGCACAAGAAACCTGTGACCTAATAACTGTGATGAATTCCTTCCAGAGGTCCTTCCTCTCCTTGGGAACAGAAAGTTGGTGATGATGCTTCGGTTGAACACATGCACCCCGCTAATGATCTCTGTGCAAGACGGATATGCACAACAGGGGTTTCTACACCACACTGTGTTTCTTGAATTCTATTAGGGAAAGCAAAGCAAAGCATTGCTTCTATTTCTAAAATCATTATTAGTTGTTAAAGCCACTGGTAATTTTCAGAAATACCATGGTGCTATTAAAAAGGCAAAAAGTATGGCAAAAAATGCCCTTTAATTAGTTATGCAGAGATGAACTCTTAATTCTGTAACTGCTGTCTGTGCTTTATTTTGAAGGAGCAGGAAGGCTGCCTGAAAAGGAATAAAGAAGAATGAAAGTCTGAATTCTGAGCTCAGTTATGCCAGCTAGTATGCAGTGGAGCTTGGATCCAAATCTGTTTTAGGAAGGACTTGAAGATTTAGCTTGTTAAATCTGTATAAAATGAATTAGTGCAACAAAGGAAGAAAGCAAGCTTTGTGGTGGTAGGACAAAAAGGGTTTTATTCCTGTTTCTTCACAGAATTTCCTTGGTGATCTTGACATTTTTAGGCTCTGAGACTTGGTCAAGCTTGAGCGCCTGTGGGTGGGCACCAGACATGCAGGGATGCCTCCAGTAAGGAACCTGATTTTGAGAGAGTTTCATCATCAAACCTTCTAGTTTGATGTGCTCTGCTTGGCCTCTCAATTTTTCTGATGTGCTGTGGTCTGACTGGATGTCCCCAAGTAAGCAGCTGATGCTTGCACAGCCACATCCATGCTTCACGCTTTCTTGCAGGAAAGAAGGATTGATTCAGTGCATGGCTCTGCCTTAAATCCAGGCAAACAGGATTTGGGCCTCCAGTCCCATTTGCTGTTTTCCAAATTGGTTCTTTCAGTTTCTGAATCAGTGGACACAGCTGAAATCTAGGATTATCTGAGTCCTGAGTGGGAGACTCAACTGCGTGTCAGCAATCTGAAAGAAAAATAAAAGGTGACACTTAATATTCTCAAAGAGTTCAGCCTCAAATCTACTAATTTTTTTTTATGTCCCTTGGCATCTGAGGAAATTGAGCATGATTTGAAGAGAAAAACCTTTATCAGGAAGGTCTGATCACATGAAAAGGAGCAATCTGGCATTATGTATTTTTAATAGTTTTATACAGACAGTGGTGGGAAGTAAGCTGGAGGCAATGGCAACTTTATATGTTTTATGTATTCTTATTTCCCTCAGTTATGTGCTGGGGTCTCTTGTCTGGTAGTGGCAACCGTACAGGGGTAGGTACTCAGGCTCAGTCTTTCATGCTGGAAAACGTTGTCATTGCTCCACTAGACAAAGAGTTGTTGTTTTTTCTGGGAAAATTAAGCCAACCCATTTGATTACCGAATATTGCTTTGGAAAACTACTATGGGATAAAACTTCTAGGCTTACACGGGAAGAAACTGCTTATCTGTTTTGAAGGTTATAATATAGCCTTGAGAGGGATGTTGAGAATAGTTACTCTAGGGCCAATCAGTTTTGCCCTCTTGGGTTTTATGGCATCACCAACCCTTGGAAATAAAAGGAGGATAAAAAAACGCACTGTTGGAGAAAAATGAGCTCTTCTGTTTTAAAACACACTGTTCTTGAGTTGTACTGTGGTAAATTTCTTTGCAGACCTTCTATCCATCTGGTTTGCTTTTTAGAGGAAGATAAATCCTGCTAGCAATTGCCAGAGAAGCTAAAAGATAAATTAGTGTGTGATTTTCAGCAGTTAGCATTACTAATATTTCTGTGCTGTAACACTTGTGTGTGGCTGTTACATACTGGCACTTCTGAGAAGAAGACAGCAATGCAAATACACATTTTAACAAGTCTCTGCTGCAGCAGAGATTGATTGTAGCCAGCTATTGTTCTCCTGAATCCTGCCTAAGACAGGGAGTGAGAAATTTCCTGGGATTTTAGGCCCAGACCTTTTTGACGGGAAGCCAGGCAACAATTAAGAGGCACTGAATCTCTTCCCCCACACACATACACTTTTTAAAATTGAAAACTGTGGAGAAGAAGAAGTCGTCAGAAGAGTTTCCCTTGTTTTACTCAGGTGCTGTGCAAGGGGCTGGCTATATATAACATAGTTAGGCTCTGAACTGCTTTGTAGACAGGACCTTTTCTGCCATGGGGTGCTATTGAGCCACTCTAAAGGGAGAAGTTGCTCAACTTCTCGCTCAAAAGAAGGTGACATTTGTGAGCTGTGGCAAGGCAGGAACAAAAGCTTGCTGCTGCCCCACCTGCCAGGACAGGCTTGTATGCATCCATCACCTCTGGAAACCACAGAACTGGCAGCTCCCCACAAGCAGATGGCCGATACTTGCGCTGTTTCTCCTTTGTGCTCTTTGCTTCCTTTCAGGATTGGAGGATACAAGGCCCTAGTATTGATTTTTCTGTGCAGCTAAAAAGACATGAAAGCTGCTGTGCTTTTGAGGGCTTAGTCTGTCAGTTTTCTTATTCCCTGTAGGTCTTCCCAAGGTCTCTCATCTCTTTTTCATCTCTGCAGATGCCTCTGTCTTCACTAGATCCTTCCTGGTGGCTCCTTTTAGGGCGGAATAGAAAGCTGAAATTCTGGTCCTATTGAAACATTTTTCTGTAAAGCTTCAATTCTGTTCCTAATTCTGCATGGGCTTCATTGGCTTCTGTGTTTAGTTGTGCTGACATATAATTGTACATGGGAGTGATCAGAGCTCCCTGCTGATTTGCACCAATGAATCTGCGCTGGTGGAGCTACATCACTCCAAAATTTTCAGAAAAACTTCTGTAGTGGTTTAGTTCACCAATTCTGAATTTCCCCAATTTGAATCAATCTGAATTTTTCCCGGCCAAATGCACCACTAAATGTGGTGGGTTTTCTCGTGCTGGTTAATCACCAGAGCACTCTCCTGCTGTAAAATAGGATCAACTAGGAGAAAAGCAAAGCAGGCTCAAAACTTCAAGAGAAAGACAGTTTATTAACAGTAACTAAAAGAAAAAAAGGAAAAGGAAAAAAACCAAAACCTTTCAGACCCTTCTCCTCCCTCCACAAACATTTCCTTCCCATTTGTCAATGTAAAGAAATAACACTCAACAATCCCAATCAGTCCATCTTTTTTTTAAATAGTCTTTTCTCAATTCTCTCTCAGGGAGAGGAGTCCCTCTTGTTCATGTTATGGAAAAGCTTCTCCACAAGAGAAAAGAAAAGTTCTCTTGTGTCTCTCAATGTCCCCACAAGCAACCCGCCCGGGGAAACTTGCTTGTGAGGTTCTTCCCACCTTCCACGGCTGTCCCAAAGCTGGGAAGGGGCCACAAAGCCTGCAGGCGCAGGGGTTTCCTGCTTTACAGATGAACTTCACAAAAGAAAACAAAGGATCTCCTTCTCTTCTCTCACTGGATCCTCCCAGGCAACAAAGGTCTGCAAAAATCTTCTTCTTCTTCTCCCTGGGGCACAATTTCCTCATCTCTGTTCAAATTCTCATGGGATCACAGCAACTGCCTCACACTGCTCCCTTCCCTTTTGGAGTCCATCTCCCCGACAGCCTTTCATGTGTGTTACAATCAGAAAAGAGTCTTTTTCTCCATAACTCACAACAGGTTTTCAAACCATCTCCTCATCCCTCCCATCTGGGCTTCACTTCTTTCTCACTGACTTTGATGTTTCAATGTCACTCTTTACATTGTCTCTCATCTGATTCCTCTCTCACTCAATTGGAAGGAGGATTGGAGCTCTGAAGGGGTTAACTTCTCGCCCAGGCCCTGCAGAGGTCAGGTGACTCCCGCCGCGGGAACTGCGGCTCGGCTCGCTCTCTCTCTCTCAGCCGCTCTCAGCTGCAGATCTTCGCAGCTTCCTCGGGATCAAATTTCCCGCGCCGCGCCTTCCCTGGGCCGCTCCTGGGCTGCTCCTGGGGGGGGCCATTTTCACAAGGCCTTGGCTCTCCGCCACCCTCCCCGGCCTTCCGGCCGCCAACCGATGGCCTGACTTTTTCCACCCTTCCCCCCGCCGTCCTGCCACCACCTCCGATGAAGTGAGGGAGGGGGAAAAGCCGCCCCACAGCCGCCGGCTGGCCGGGCCTGGGGCAGGGGCCCAGCCCCACCCAGGCCCGGGCAAGAGCTCTCACCTCTGTGCTCCCTGCCTGGAAAAGAGGAAGCTCCTCCTTCTTCCTCCTGAATTTCTTCACTTGGGATCTCACTGAGCCACCCAAAATCTTATCATTTCCGGGTACGCCTCAAACCATGACAGGTGTGAACTTTTTAACGTGGGTAGAGGTTGTTTTTCAAGCAATTTACATTACAACCACTGTATGTCTTTTGCTTCATATTTATCTGAGTTGGAGTTACAGAAAAACTAACACTGTCCTATGCAAGCACAAAAATTTTGTAGTTTTTTTATTAACCTCATTATATTGAAAGTGACAGGAGTTGTCCATCAGGCCTTGTCTTTATAAGGAGAAGGTGCTCTGCTACCTTTTGTGACCTTTCTAGGTGTGTGTTAAGTGTATGTGAAACCCAAACACATGAATGTTTAAGGTCTCTGGCCTCTACAAGGTGACAAACAGTAATAAGGACTTTGTGGAAAATATTTCTCATCTGTCTGCTTGGAAGGCAAAAACAACCTGTAAGGCCAACACAGTAATTGATTTAGAATGCTATAAGGGGAAATATCTTTTCTCATAGAGATAAAAAAGCTTTGATTCACACATGAGCTGCACCAAGTAGAACTGATGAATATGGCACAATAGTCCTAACAGATTCACTACGAACCCCGTCCTGAATAACAAAAAAAAGAAACAAAGAGGAAGGGGGCAGGGAAATGGTTACCTTCTTGCTCTTGGGAAGAGTTAAAAAAATAGAGTGCTAAGCAATATAGGGAAAAAGGAAAAATAGTCACATATTATTCATGCTTCACTTGTGTTTGGTACATTCACACAGGCATATTAGGCATGAAAAGAACTCTGAAATGTAAATAGAGACATTCATTGTGTGGTTTTACTTTATTTTTTAAGGAGGGAAGGAATAGAACAAATGGACTTCCACTCTGCTCTTTCTCAGAAGAAATCTCTTCTGAAGCCATTCTGATGAAAGCATAATTAACCTTGTTTTCATTAATGGGTCTTCCCTTTGTGGCTCAGATGACAAAAAATGGGAGAGAGCATGGGCCACCCTTGGCGATCAAGGAAACATCATAAAAATTGAGGATGAGGTTGTTGTGCACAAACTGAACTATCAAAGGTATGATGGGCTTGAATTCAATTCCCGTAATTATACTAATGATGCAGAACGTAGCCAGGCCAAAATAACTCAGGTAATTACTTAGCATATTGCTCTAGTTTCTGCAGTGGCAGTTATTGCTTACATCTCTAATTATGCTGTGTAGACACATCAAATCACTCACGCTTGTTTTGACTTGAAGTATTTGAAGCAGCAAACACCGATGAGCTGTATCTTACGGATGCTGCTGTGTGAATGAATGCAATTCAGCCATACTTGTTCATCAGGCTCAGGGTCCAATCCTGCGTGTCTGTCATACTCAGAATTCCTGCTGCTGTGACTCCCTTATGTATTTGCTTCATTGAGAACTTCTCCTTGCCTTAAGCAGATGCTGAAGGGCTCCTTATTCAAGTAGCTGAGCACTTCGTGTGCCCTTAATTTTAAGAGCATGAATAGCCTATTGCAGGTCAGCAGGACTGCTCAAATGTTTTACGGGAGAGTTATCTCTGGTTAAGATACAGAGTTTTTATTTAAAACAAGGGCAATTTCTTCGCCTGGGTTAGTGTAGCAAGAGCAAAGGAAGAGCTCATTTCAATTACTAACAACAGCAGAAAAAAAATACCTCATTTAAAGTTGTTATCCACTGCCTACCATTTTTAAACTGAGTGATTTTTTCTTCACAGGAATGAGAAAAAAAAAAAAAAGAAAAAAAATAAAAAAGTTGTTCCTTAAAAAAAAAAAAAAAAAAAAGAAAGATTTGTTAGTATGTGCAAATGGCTCTGCTGGACATTTACACCTCTAGTGGTCATATGCAATGTGATTGGTTTCTTTCCCCTGCAAAACAGTATGTTCTCTAAGGGTTGTGTACAAGTTCACATGCCAAATGCTACAAACACTTCAAACTTTAGGATGACCTCTTCCGCAGTCCTAAGCAAGCTGCTTTTTCTGCTCTGTGTCTCAGCCTCCCTTTCTGCAGACACAGAATAATAATGCTCATCCATTTTAACACTTTAGGGCTTCCTATATCAAAATGCAATACAAATTTGTGGTGTTAGGCCATTGGAAGGATAATTACAAACCATACTGAAGGCTGGCATTGTGGACCTTTTTATTGCCCAGATGGCTGATTGCACTAGGCTAAGACTCTGAAAACATAGATAAATATTGTCTCGCATATTTTTATGCCAATGGTTTTCTTAGCAACCTGCAGGTATATTTACTTTATTTTGCTCTGCTAGAAACATAATGAAGATATACTATGTATAATATGTATAGATATATGAAGATATACTATGTATAATATGTAAGATATAGTACTACTATACTAACATATTCTATGTTGTCTCCGGGAAAAAGGCTCATAAAGGGTAAATTGTCCCACTAGAAATATTCTCCTATTAGATGGAGTTAGTTTACCCTTTGGCAGGAATATACCTAGCTTTCAACTGCAGTTACAGCTCCTTGAGCATTTATAATACACTTTTTAATGGAAAGAATTTCAGGCTCTTCTATTAAATCCAATTCAATGTCAACTCTGAGGGAGAAGAAGGGGTCTTTCAAGCATTTTTTTACCCAGAAAGCATGTTACAGATTCTAAAAATAGGCTGTGCATACATTAATGCCTATATTATGAAGTAGCCAAAACTGGAAAGATCTTGAGGACTTT
This sequence comes from Dicaeum eximium, assembly GCA_013396995.1. Lineage (NCBI taxonomy): Eukaryota > Metazoa > Chordata > Aves > Passeriformes > Dicaeidae > Dicaeum > Dicaeum eximium. The sequence continues at coordinate 653,988 of VWZP01010561.1, forward strand.
TTTAAACTCCCATTGGCTCCAGGAGAGCTCACTACTTCACAGAATCTGCCTGAGGGAGAAGGAAGGAGAACAAAGTGAGAATACACAGTCCAGCAGTGCTCTGGCTGTGCATGCAAACATTTTGCAGTCAAAACTCCCCACAGGAGCATGAAAGGATGTTTCAGTCTGTAGCTCATTTAATCAAGGGCTCTTCCTCAACAGAGGTGTTCAGAAGGAATGGATCTTGTCATGTGAACTAGAGGAGAAAAGAGGAGGCTGCTTTGACTTGGCTTGTACACTGAAAAAAACCCTTTTAGCAGAATAGTGCATACTGGGAGAGAACAGAAAAAAAACCCATGCCCACCCCATGTTGTTTGCAGGTATTACAGAGGAGAGGACTGCTTTTCAAAGCCCATTATTTCCTTCCACTGCTTAAGTAAGTTTATAAAGTTCCAATCCCTCTTGCTTTACAAATTATTTTGGAGCAATTGATGAAGATTTTTGTTACTCCAGCACTGCACTGGCAACAGAGCCAAACGAGCTAACTGAGCTTCTTTGCAAAGACTCCAGTCTCCTGTTTTACCAAATCTGATAGCTGAGGATGGAAATGTTACCCTATTCTTCACTGGAGTGTCCAGGCCATCCATGTTCTCAAGACAGAAAGATTTTTAAAAGATTTTAAAAGATTTTAAAAAGACAAAAGCTGACAGATAACTCCAGATCTGGGAGTTAAGGTGGCCTTTTGACTTAAGTGACTTTAGGTATTGAATATTAAGGAGCAATTATTCATGGAGCCAGGCACCTTGGATACAATATTGTTTCCTTGTGCAAAGGAAGCCTTGCACAACCAGAGAGCCTCTTAGCCCACAGCAGGCATTGTCACTCTCCTGCCCCTCCTAGACTCTTTCCAGGGTGATGCACCAAAGCTGTTTAGAGTGATTTTGTAGATCAGCATTTTCCAATCCTTGAGTTTTGGTGGCAGTATCAGCTAAGGGAAATACTCCCTTCTCTGGCCATGTCTGGTTATTCCTGCTTTGTACCTCAGTGATGTGGTTCTAAGCCTGATCACCTGGCAGGGGTAATCATTGTGGTGCAGCAAACATAACTCTGACAGCGCTGCCAAAGCCAGGCTGCCTGCAGTTCATAGCCTGCCTCCATCCTTGAGTTCCAACTCGGCTCTTCCATGAGAAGCCTCACTTTGAGGTGTCCCTGTCCCAGAGACACTCACCTTGGTTTCAGGTGGAAATGCATGTTGGCTGGTTAGTGGCTGCTACTGTTACAATAATCTGTTTCCTTTAAAGAGGTTAATGATCTAAACTGAAGTTATGAAACCAGTTTCACTGGTCAGGTCATGCTCACAAAAGGCTCATTTATTCCTTATGGTGAAAGTTTTCTTTATGCCTTGTTTGAAGTGGTCAACACTCCTTATTACTTAATATAAAGCCTACTGCCAAAAATGAGGACTTTATTTATGAAAATAGTAGAAAAGCCTCTTCCTCCCCCAAGAAGTATATAGTTCATGGATGTGGACAGAAAGAGGGTGAATCAGCATGCCTCTGTGCTAAGGGTGTTGAAGCCACAATGGTAAAAGGAGTCCTAAAATGACTTTGAAACAATGACAGGGAGAGATCTTCGTAGATATTTAGATTAAGTTCCTCCTGAATGTAGATGCAGTCTGGGGGACAGTAATTGTTGGGGACTGTAACTAGTGAGGGCAGAAGAAAGTGCTGCAGTGGACTGTAGGCTGTAGGACAAGTGGAGAAAAATGTCGATAGTATGGAAATATCCTTTAGAAGTCTTCATAGCCTACTTTTATATGACAGAAGGTGAGTATCCCTATAATTTCCACTACACTGATGAAGAAACCTGAAAAAGCAGGGCTGACATGTCACAGCACAAGGTTAGAGCTACAAGCTGATTTGACTTCATTTGTGTTTCTAGCCACAGTTCATAATGCAAATATAAGAGCCAAGACTTACCTGCCCTTGAGCTTCCTAAGCACCGTGATTTGGCCCTAGCCTCTTTTCAAATTCAGGCAATTTTGCTGCATCACTTCCATTGTGTTTGGATTGGTTTGGCCAGAGCAAACTTTACAGGGCCCGAGTCCTTTCAGCAAGGTTATTAACAGTATGTGGTAGATACCCGGCATGTATTTCAAAAGAATTAAATCCTTTACAAGTTTGTGAAAGTAAAATGCAAGACCGTAAAATGGAGAGGTTAAAATCAATCTAATAAATGGCCAAGCAAATGCATGCATTCCCATAACATTTTATGACTCCAGTGAGACAGTAAGATCACAAAAACGCGAGTGGATAAAACATAGGCTGTTGGCATCTTTATTCTCTAAAGTGCAATTGCCAGTAATGGCTTTTGTCTCAAAACCTAAATATGGAAAATAGTAAAACTGCATGTCATACAAGAAGGAATAAAATGTACTTTAATGAAGTACACCTTTCTACTTTAAAAAAAGTCAAAAATATCTTTCCCCTTTTCTGCTGAGGAGCAACTGTAGCACAGTGCCTCTGCTCATGCTGCATACATGCAAAAGACTTGTCAAATGTAAAAGCCCAGCCTCTCCATATTTTTAAAAGCTCACAAGAGATACAAGTCATACTCGGACAATAAAAAAGTTAATAATAAAAGATACTTTCATCTGGAAGATGTCTATGTCCTTTGGGACTATCTGGCCTTCTTGAACATCCATTTTACATTCCATGAAGCAGATAAGCTTGTGAATTCTACCATCCTCCTCAGCACACTGCTACTCTAAAGCAAACTTTTCTTTTCCATGTGTAAGCATTTTCTAGGAAATCTTTTCTGGAGCCACAGAGTAAAAGAGGTTTATTACTAACCCAAATTTCATTAATAGCCATTGTGCTCATATTTAGTGTCTGGTCAACATTACACAGCTGTAATAGAGGACCCAGGGGGAGATAGGATATATCTATCTATCTATCTATCTCTCTATCATCTATCTATATGCATGTCCTGCCACCTGAGCTGAGAATGAGATTAAGTTGTGGTGGACTACCAATTTGGCCCCAGGCAACAAGTGCCAGAAGTTCTCAGTGACAGGATTAAAGCTGTGCACTTCTACTTTTCACTCTGAAAAGGGGATGTTGTATTTCTGGACTTACTGGATTAAGGTTTTTCTGAAACAGGATCCTACTCTTGGGTGAATAACAAACTGACCTGCATATTCAGCATAGAAGTACTTCTACCTTTCATACTCGGAAAATTCAGTAGGATCTGGCATCAGGGTGACAGTTTCATGCCCTTTAGGAATAGAATTTTCAGCTTAGGCTCATTTCCCATAAGCATGCAGTGACAGGCACACAGGGGTTTGCTTGATTTTAATATTTTGGGTAGGTTGGAAGCATGGCACCAGTCAGACTGAAAGAGAAAAATAGAACCAAATACTTAATACTTAAACCTACAGGATGTCACATGCTAACTTTAGCCCAAATTGAGAACCCCAGATAAGACCTTGCAGAGTCCAGCTGAAGCCAGAGCTCCTACTCAGTGCTGAGAGTCTCAGAGTTTTATTGAGTGACACACACACAGGTTGTGGGAAGGCCAACAGCAGCAAAAATCATGCTATTGCAAAGGCAGAAAACACCAGTCAGAATGAGCAGAAGTCAAGTGCTTTCATTGCTTAAACAGAAGCAGCACAAGGCTGATATCCTTAATAAAAGGGGGGTTACTCTCGTGGTTCTCTTCCTAGAAGTTTCACTTCCTTAGGGTATGTGGTTATTTCAGGTTAGCACAGCAAGTGCCAGAAGAGAAGGCATTTATTTGCTTGGGGGTTTTTTATATTGAAGAACAGGCGAGACCACCATGTACTGGAACAAGAGGAGGGATTACAAAAGCTTGCCCTGAACAAAAGGAGCTGTGTGGAGATCTTTCTACAAGACAAAGGTTCACAGTAATTCCTTTCCTGTGAAGCCACACAACTCTCTGAACAGCTAATATGTGGTACTTGGGACATGTCTAGCCCAACAGTGATGTGAAAACTCTTTTTGTGGTGATCTGAGGTGATCCTCTGCCACATGTTTTGCTCTGTGAAAGGCTACACACCTCCTTAGGGGAAGCGAGTGCCTTCAGGTTGTTTGCTTTTTCTGCTTTTGCATCACATCTCTGGGCCAGGCACTGTTCTCTGTGAAGTTGGTTTAGCAGGAATAGGATCTGCTCTGTCATCTTGAGTATCACCCACCTGTTCTCAAAACCACAGAGTTCTCTAAAGAAATGTCTGAAGGTGCTATAGAGCAAGGCTGCAGCAGTCACGTGCCTTTCTGTTTGGAGAGATGAAGCTCTGTTGCTTGTTTGCATTTTCTATATATGTCTGTGCTTCAGAGAGAGCTAAACTCAGTTTTATTATGTAGAAGCAAAATAGAGAAAATATACAATTGGGACATCATTGCAGTTGTTGGACTTGCTTTGATGTAGCGGCGTGTGGAACCTGAATTATGTAGGCAGCTACTTGCAATGTTATCTATTGAAAAGAGTATGGTTTAGTTATTTAATTAAGCATTTTACAAAAAAACTACTATCTTTCACCTTTGTGCCACCCCATCATGCTTATTTGTGCTATCCCTAGCTGATCCAGCCATGATGGTCTCCAAGCACTGCTTTTTGGCTGATCCTTGTAACAGTGGTCTTGCCTGTGGGCTCTGCTGGTTTTTCTGAGAGGTTAAACAGCACCTGAATTTTTACCATGTGAATTCTTGGCCTCCTGAGCCACAGATGTCACTCTGGCAGAAACTGGCTTAAATTTTATAATACATAGTGTGAGTGTAACGACCTCTGACCTCCCCAGATTATACAAACAGGAAGGGTCTCTCCTGCCCCGGGCCATGGCATGACCCAGGGAAGTCACTCCGCCTCCCTTGGCCCTGCCGAGCCCCCCTGCCTCAGAAAGTGCCGGAGGCCACTGCCTTCCAGCAGAATCCCATTTTGGATGGTGCATCCTACATCACTGCGCTGTCATTTGCTTCACCTTCAGTATGTGTATCTTAACCCCGCAGCTCCAAGGCATTTACAGGCATCCAGGCATCTCCCACACACTTCCTTGTTCTACAGTGCTGCTCCGGTTTTGCCAGATGCCTGCTGCCCACTGCTGCGGCCCCCGCCAGCTCTCCCCGTGCCCGCTCTCTGGGCGCTCGGGCATTGCATGGCATGGGGTCCCGGTGGGAAGAGGAACTCTATTTGCAGCACAGACCTCCCCATCTCCCTGCCGTGCTGGAGGCTCCTTCAGGGAATGCCGTCCCGCCAGACTATTATTAAAAGGCCCAAGGAGTCCAAGGCACCAGCTGTGTACTCCCTTCCTGCTGTTTTTCCTGTCAGTGCCGGCCTCCCTTCCCGCCGGAGGTGCAGGCTCGGTTGCCGGGGCTCCATGGAGGTTTCGCAGGGCACAGCGGGGCCGCTGGCGCACCCTGCGCGCTGCTGGCGGCTCACAGCCTGGCAGCCTCCCTCTTCCTCCCTCAGCTGGCCGGGACGGAGGCTTCAAGAAAAAAAAAAGAAAACCGAAAAAAAACCTTCTGGGGTCACTGGGAGGAGAAAAAAAAAAAAATCTTCGTTTTGTCTGCGGCGTCTACGAAAACGTCCCGAGAAGGAAGAGGAGGATCCCGCCCCGCGGGGACCGCAGGGTTCGGCGAAGGGGGTGGGCGCTGGCTGCGGGGCCGGGGCGTCCCCCCGCCCTTGGACGGGAGGGGCTCTGCCTTCCTGCGGAGCCGAGAAGAAGGGGCCGAGCCACCCTGCTCCCCGCCCTGGAGAGGCTGAGAGCCGTCCTGCTCGGCGGGGCAGGGTGCCCGGGCCGTCCCCTCGCTGCGGCCACCGTCTATGAGGCACTAGCGAGCCTCCCTCCAGAGCCGGGAGGCGACACAGCCCCGGCGGGCAGGGCCAAGCCGGGGGGGCCGTGCGGCGGGTGGCACCCCCCCTTTTCTCTTCCTCCTCCTCCTCTTCTTCCTCCTCCTCCTCCTCTTAACTTGGCCACGGCGGCGCGGGGCGGTGCGCTTCGCGCTGCGCCGGCGGCGGGGGATGTGCGGGCGGCTGCGGGATGGCTTCGGCCGTGTTTGAGGGCACCTCGCTGGTGAACATGTACGTGCGGGGCTGCTGGGTGAACGGCATCCGGCGGCTCATCATCAGCCGGCGGGGCGACGAGGAGGAGTTCTACGAGATCCGCACCGAGTGGTCGGACCGCAACATCCTCTACCTGCACCGCAGCTACTCCGACCTCGGCCGCCTCTTCAAGCGGCTCCTCGACTCCTTCCCCGAGGACCGGCCCG
>VWZP01010561.1:660312-722480 GCA_013396995.1 Dicaeum eximium
GTGGCGGTGGCGGAGGAGGGCGGGCGGGCGAGCGAGCGGTGCCCCTGGGCGGAGGGAAGGGGGTGAGGAGCTGGAGCCGCTGAGAACCGGACGGGGCGGGGGGGCAGAAAAACTGCGGGGGCGTCTTGCGGTCGGAAACTCCTCCCGGGATGTTGATTTGTGTTTCTCTTTTTTTTTTTTNCGCTGCTACTGTCTCTAGCTGTGCGGCTCCGGGCTAGGCTGGGATGGGGGAACAGAGGGGATCCCCGTTGGCTCTGCCCCTCTCCGGTGCCTCCGGGCTTCCCGAGGAAGGGCTGGGGGGTGGTTGGCAGGAAAAAGGGTGTAGCTGAAAAATCTCCGCANGAAAAAAAAAAAAAAGTGCTGCGGCGCTTGCCAGGGGACGGAGCAACTCTGGGAGCTGGCATAATTCCTCGCATAACTTTTGTGAAACGGGAATTGCAGCAGCGGCTAGTAGAGACGTCTGTTCCAGTTTCTGAAGTGAATTAACCAAACTCGAGGGATGTTGTCCATGCTCAGGCGTTGCTGTTGAGAAGCAGGATGTACCCAAGCTGTCTTGCGGATTGGGTTTAGTTTGTTTAATGGTTGGGGTATTTTTTAGATAGAGTTACATGTTCTACTCTGATGTATTTCAAGTGTAGACAGTGGTGAGGAACATCCAGTCATCTGAAAATGGGTGTATGCCTAGCACTTCCAGTCTCCCCACTTGGTTGAGTTACGACGTAAATGATTTGATTGAACAGGAACGGGGAAAAGCCGATATTCTGTGCATGATTTTCTCAGTGAGAGGATGGCAAAGTTTTCCCCAGCTCTCACTTAGCCTCCCACCTTGCTAATGGGACCCCCTTGCAGAGGGTCTGCGTTTTGCTGTTCTCTGAACTGGGTCTCCACCGCTCGTAAACCCACCGGACTTCATTCCTGGGCCGTCCCTGTGTGACAGCGAGCTCTGTCCCCTGCTAGTGGCGGTCACTCCCGGGCTGCCTCCCCAAGTGTTTTCTGACAGGTGTTTAGAGCGACACAGGTCATTTCCCATGGTCCTGCCAGATCCCTAATCTCTGGCTGTGAGCTTGGTTTGAGTTTTTTTATGTTCCTCACATTAAGACTCTCGTACCTTTCCCTCTGCAAGCTTCCTTGTGTCGCGGGAGCCGCAGCGCTCTCCCCGCCCTGTGTCCCCTGGCATGGGCTTTCCCGTCCCCTCGGGCGGGAGGTGGCAGCTCGGCCCCGGCGGCCCCGGGAGCTCCGCCGCCACTCGCGGGCCCCGAGTGCCCTCTGCAGACGGCGGGGATGGGCGCAAGGCAGCCGGGGCAGCCGCAGCCCCGCAGCCCCTGCTCGCTCCGGGTTTCGAGAGGGAGAGGTTCGCAGGGCTGTGTCCTCCGGTTTGGGTGCAGGCTGGGAATGGGACTGCTCCTGCAAATGCCGGACCCCACCTCTCGGTCCTAGCGTGTGCCGGCACAAACAGTGCCTCATGCGTTTCTCTTGCTGACCAGGGATTTAAAGTACTGCAAAAGCTTGTTACCCACTGCGTGTCCTACCCAAAGGACTGCGGGTGTGGTTTTTACTAGTGCTGAGTGGCAGTAAATTCTCAGTAGCATGGCCTTCAAGTGTATGTGGCACCTGGGCCACGGCTTTTGAGGGTACGTTTGGAACGAGCCTTCCTGTGGCCTGCAGGACACAGCACCTGCCAGAGCCACTGTGACTAAAAATTGATGTCCCAGGGTGCCAGTAGTCCTTGTTGGCTTTATGGGGCTCTGAAGAGTAGCTCGGCAGCTGGACTGGGGTGTGAGCTGTGTCTGGCTGCGAATGGACTCGATCTGTGGCCTGCTGCCCCTCCCAGTGCTCCTTTCCCTGCTGCTTACCGGGGCTGCTGCTTATCCTAAAGCCCGTCTCATTCCTCAGCACATCTCTCAAGTGAGTGTGGCTCCTCTCCTGTCTCAAGGCCTGCCAGAGCTTTTGCAAAGTATTTAACTCTTTGCACTTCTCTCCGAAGCATTATTTGTGCAGGTTGAGCCAGATGGGATTAGAGTCCCTTGCACTGGCTTTACTTGACAGTCCCAGGTAGACACACCATTCATGCATGAACAACTGGGAGAGATTAACCATCCTCAGCCTGTGTTGCTCAATCTCTGCCTAAAACCTAGAGCCAGCAACCTTGACTTACCTTTATCTCAGGAACAGGCTCACTGACTTCAGTGGAATGGGGAATGAGCAAAGCATCGGTTCAGGATTTGAAAAATTGAAACCTAATATGAGTAGATTATGATCTGTTTAGCTTGTTGAAGGGGTGGGGGTTAACTTTGCAACAGAGACAGAATAAAAATCACGAGTAGTTTCTAAGCAATTACAGCATGCGTCACAATTTCACCAATACTCTGTTTAAAATTATGCTGCTCCTGCTCTAAAGAAAATTACTTTGCACAGTATGTTTCTCTGCCTAAAGAACACTTCATCATACCAACATTTTAAATTGGCTGGCCACAGCCTCTGATAACTTGACAAAGCTGAAACATAAAAATGTCATTTAACTAAGTGACAGTGATGCAAAGCTTTGTACGTAAGAAGAGATTGCATGGGGCATATCCAGTCTTTACAAAATTCATAGAGTAAGCATGGTTTCTTAATGTCCTGTTTAAAAGCAGATGTCCTGCTGTCTATAGTGAAGTTCAATGTACTTAACCCGACGAAAACACCTGACAAAAGCCCATTCTTGTGTGTGTTAGCATTTAGTCATATACATTAGTGTGTATTTTTATATATATATATATACAAATGTATTTGCATATGTATGTGAGTTTGTGTGTGTGTGTGTGTTTATCTTGGGCTTCCTGAAAGAAGGTGAATATCAGCTGTGCCTTTTATCTGGAGGAAGTGATAAAGTGCTGCAAACCAAATTTGCATTGCATTGAAGGACTCCAAAGTCCCTACAGATTTGCCTAAGGAGCATTAGAAGGACTAACATTATCCTACAGCTCAGTCAAGCTGCAGTGTGTTACATTTAAGGGGTATGACTGAGAGTGGAAGCTTGAGCTATTTGATGTTATTAACTTTTTAAACTAAGGTTGTGGTTATTTTAAAAACGTCAGCAATTTTAGAAAGAGTTGGTTGTTACCTTTATTGCTGGCTTCAGCAGACAGTTCGTGCTGTGCAGGAGTGTGCTCCTTTTCTTGCTCAGCATGAGGAAACCATTCTCTCCATTCCTTTCTTGACCCCTCATCCTCCCGGACTGACTTCCACAATGCTCTCCCCTTCCTTATTTGTTGGAGCTGCTGAGTGCTTTGAGATTGCAGAGGAGAGGGTGGGAGGTGTAACTGCCTGCAGTGGCTGTTCATCTCACCCTTTCTTTGATATGAGAGGAGGAGAAGTCCCAGAGGGGAGTAGGGCATTCCTACAGTTTGATCTTGTTTTTGGTAACTAATGAGAACACGTGGCAGATGCAATTTCTGCATCTGGAGTCTACAGTGATGCTAAAGGCCAAGGACATTCAGCAACACAAGGCATCTCAGTAGGAAGCTGGTAAACAAGGTGTGCAGATATATGCATACCTGCAGGGTGACTAAGTATGATTCACTATGATGTTACCAGTAACTTGCAAGTATTTTATTTGTCTTTGAAATCTGCCTGTCCCTTGCTCTAGGCAAATGTACAAAAGAGGATCACAGGAAAACACGGGTTTGTTCACTCCTGCAGTGAACACAGGCTAATGTCACTAAACTGTTTCTCTATGCGAAGTCTACTTTTGTGTTTAATCAGTTTTCTTGAGAAAGGCAGAGCTATGGACTTAGATGCTGACTTAAAATTGATGGAAATAGAAATAGTTGCAACAGACCAAACAGACACCAAAACTGAGGTAATCATCTGGAAAAGGACTCTTCCTTTCCCCGCCTCCCTCCCCTTCCTATTTTCTCTAAATACGATTTGTGAAGAGGTCTCATCTAAGATTTTTTCTTGAACTTGAGCCAGCTTCGATGCAGTCAGCAGTCACACACCTCCCCCGCCTCTGACTCCAGTGAGAATCAACCCCTTAAAGAAGCCAAAATAGCACATTAGCAGCCTTTCAAAACTGGGATTTGTTTTGCCTTTGGAGTGGCAGGGTGGTTTCTGGCAATCCTCCTCTGCACTTGTTTGTTGCCTTTGTTATCAGAACAGAGGTTCAGGAGCTTTTTCAACTGTTCATACTGTACCTGCCTGTAGTGCCAGGTCCTGCTTTGATACTCTGAGCTGCCAAATCAGAAACCCGCTGACAGATTTATTTTATTACTAGATGGGCCTCTCTTCCTTAAGTTCTCATTTTCCTTCTTTCCTTGCCTCCTCTGACTCATTCTGCTTTGTCGTGGTCTTTTTTCCCCTTGCTCTTCTTTCTGTTATTTCCTCTCTCCTTCTCCAAGTTGCTTTCCCTGAGCTGCTTTCTGTTCCTTTTCTTTGCCTCCAGGTTTCCCTCACCAGTGTGCTGCCATCCATTATTATTTATAGTTCTGCAGAACTTCTCTGTTCCCTTCCACCTTGCAGGTGCTCAACCTCTGTCCATCCATGGAAGTTTTCTAGTAGTGGTGGAGATTTCCTATAGAAACCTTGCACCTTTATTTTGCCTTGTGGCATAGAAGCAGTCACTTCTGCACCTGCAGCAGACCTGAGCAGTCCCTCACAGAGACTAGGCTGAGCTCTAGCTCCAAGCCTTGTGCCTGCCTCTGGGGTGGCATCCTGCTGCAGGAAGCAGGTGATCACTGTTTTCCATGTCCCAGTGGCTGTGCAGTGGGAAGCTCCTCAGGGCTGCCATTGGAAGGATGTGCACAACACAGGAGGCAGGTCCCAAAGAGCCAGCCCAGGAACCTTGTTTGCTTGCAAATGCTGTGCTCATAACTTAGTTTTCTATATGCTGCATTATAGCATCGTTGTTGTTGTTTACAAGACCATCTGGGAGTGTGATTTGTGAAAAGAGGGAGGTCTGCAGAAGCAGCGTAGTGGTTTCCACAGACAGCAGCTGTTTCTCGGTGCTGTGACAATACAGATAAATACACTGCATCTATTGTGCTCTTTTCATTGTTGACATTGTCAACAGTTCATTAGTGGAGCTTGCTCAGAGCTTCTGTCTGGCAGACAAAAGATGCAGCTCTTGGTTATCAGGCTCTAGCAGAACTCTATAACCAAAATTAAGTTTGTGGCTTCTGGGTTTGTTTTTTTACCAGCTGAATTTCATGGTTCATTTATAATGATGGAGATAAATGAAGCTGACTTTGTTGTTATAAAGTAGACACAAATTGCCTTTTTGTGGTGAACCAAGGCAATGTGTCAGGGAAGTTTTTGGTGGAAAGGAATGGAAATGAGGTGTGTTTTTCATGACAGCTCTCACCTGATAAGAAATCAGCAGTAAAAATGGTTGCAGGAGCTTGCATTTTTCATCAGGTTTTGACTGCTTTGTGCACTCCTGTCTCATGCTTCTTTGACATCTTTTTCTTTCTTGTGGCTCATCAGGCATCAAGACAGGGAGCTCAGTGGGAAAAGCCTCCTCCATTCCAGAGATCCTGGGAGATCTCATAACTAATAATACAACGTGTGGAAACTCCATCATCTTAGGGTCTGGGTTTCTCAGCTTCTAACTTGCCTCCTTTCTTTGCATGGGTGTTCAAGTGTGCCAGGGTCCTCAGGTCATGGTCCCTTTTGCTTTGGGGGATTTCAGTTGTTTGGACAGGACTTCTCCCCATCCTGCATCTGCTTCATATGAACTGCAAAAGAAGAAAGGTGTGGGCAGGGTTTCAAAAGATATCTCTCTTTCTGCATCAAACAGATTTATCTCAGTGTCTTCAATATGTTTGCTACTACCTAGTGGAACTTCTGAAAAATATGGAGTGATTTGCATGCATTTTGTGTACTGATACCTCTTTCAAAATTTTGGTCCTCATCATCAAGCTTAAGAAGGGCAGCACAATGTGATAAATGTCAAAAGTCCACCTCCCTCCCTCTTTTCAGCTGTGCTGGGTCCTTTTATTCAGTAATGCCACCAAGAGGCATCTTTGTTGTCAGTGATATTGCATCAACAGCAAATCCTTTGTAAAGGCCGTAGTGACTCCTGTCACATGTGATGGATGAACTGCCCCACGAGGGGAAGGGGCAAGTGTGTCTGCCCCAAGACAGAGGGGTTGTAGAATTAGGCAAGAGGCATCAAAGAGGAGTTGCTAGAGCTGCCAGACTTAAGTCAGGCCAGTGCTGCAGCTAACTCTAGGATCCTGTCCCTGGTGATGAGAACCAGATGCTGCAGAAGGCAGCATAAATAACAGGCAGACAACAAAAAAATGACAGTCCTGGTCTCTAGTAATTGAAGACTTGACATCCCTGATTGCCTCTAATTATCTGCCCTTCTCTGGATCTTATCAAGTCTTTGGACTTAAGGGATCCCTGTGGTGTTTTTTCTGCAGTTTTTGAAGAAAAGTTGTGTGAAACAAGCTTTCCCATCTGCTTGGGTTTTTTTTCATTTCCTGCCTTTACATACCCCTGAGTATTCCTTTGCCTTTCTAGCAATCTTTTATCCTTCTCTCCTTCATCAGAGAACAGGCAGCTGTTAATGGGAGTTGGTTTGGCCTTTTCAGAATCCAGTCTGAGGTGGCTAATGCCATAGCTCCCAGGTGGCAAGGTTGAGGGAACATGTATTTGCAGGGAAGAGGGATCCTACCTGGGCAGCTGCTAGGAGCAGTGAGGTATGGTGGCCATGAAGCAGGGGGAAAATGACAGCTAAAATGGTATTGAGAAGACCCAGTTAAGCAGAGGGAGGAAGCAAGAAGCAGTGCAAAGGAGCAAAACAGCAGAAAAAATGAGGCTGAGTTGTCCATCATCTTTCAGCCCTGATCCATGTGCCAGCTGAGTAGCTTCAGTTTCTGCATGTTTCTGTGGAATATCTGTCTGTGGATCTGTTTAGAAGTCAACTAGATATGGTCCCTAGCAGCCTGATCTGACTTTGGACCTGGCCCTTCTTTGGATGAATCAAATTAGGCTCTTTTATTTAACATTATTCTCTAATGACTAGGACCTTCCTTCTATTGCTCCATCTACATCCTGGACTGTGTGTGTGCACAAGGAGGGAAAGGAGGAATGAGGGAAAAGGATAAAAAAGCTTTAGCACTGCAGTGGTAATGAATGCTGTTACTGGGGAAAAGGGGCACATCCCCCTTTGAAGACCAGTCAGGAGAGACAGCAAAGCAGCAGTCTCCCATGCAAGGCAACTTATATGTCTTCCCTTAAGATTTGAAACCCCTAACTGCTGCTTGGGGTCTTGTGCAAAGAGAGAAGGATGGACTCAGGATTTAAATCTATAAGCCTCAAATTTTTCTTACAGTGTTCATTAGCAGAACACAGGAGGATTTCTCTCTGGATTTATTTGTTACTCTTTTTTTTTTTCCCTTTGATACCTACTCTGCAGTCTTCCTATAGGGAATGGAGAGAGAATTAGATGAGAGGGGTTCAATGCAACTTTAATCTTCATGTGCATACTGAAACACACAGCATTTAGCACTATTGGCATTCCAGCTTGCACGTATCTTCAGAAAGTGCACCTTGGCTTCTGCTCTTGCTCAGCTTCCTGTATGTATAGAACTGATTTTGAGAAAATAAGGTATCTCTTGGACATTCTTTGAAGGGTAGTCCTTCAGATGGGAGAGAGGGGGTTTGCCCACAGTTTGGTATACTATGTATATACTGTGTATACATAGTGACTTGTACATAGCAACACATCTCCAGAAAAACAGACTTGTGTGTGTCATCATTGACATGACATTACAGATCCATACTTGACTTGGGCATGAACTTACTCTTCCTTGGAAGGCACTAGAGGATTTTTGAGACAATGCTCATTGTATACATTGACTGTCAGGACTGCTCTGTGATTTCATTATGAGCCATGAAGCACATGCTGCAGTTCCTGTCCTGCTGCAATTCCTGTCCTGCTTCCTGTGGTGGAAACATGGGGCGCATTATCTGCGGTTTCCAGAATGTCATTAGTTGCAGATTTGGTGGCTCACACAGCAGTACTAGGACAGCCCTCCCAAGGCTTGTGTGTTTACATCAGGAGTTGGCTCTCTGTTCGCTCTCCTCCGCTGCTGAGCTCGTTTCCTGCCTGTGTGCAGCTCTGGGCCCCTCTCCCACGCTATGAGCCGGCGTGCCAGGTACACAGCTGCTGCTGGCCTGCTCTCCCAGCCTCCTGCAGCTGCCCCGGCACAAGGGACACAGCGCAGGAAGAAAGCTGCAGGCTTCTGGTGCTTGTGCCATACTTTTCCAGACAGATGTTGCTCTGCGCAGAGTTGCTACCTATAATTGGTCTCAAATGGAAAGCAAATCCTTTTCAGTCTTAAGGACTCTGCCTGGAGCTCTTGGTCTGGAAAGAGGCAGAGAAAATGTCAAAAGGATTGAATGAGGTCACTGACTATGTAATGAAAATAAAACAATCTTCCAGGCACAGTGAGTGCCACACTGGGTTAGGCAGTGTCATCCCTCCTGTCACCCAGCCTGTCAACTCCCCTGTGCACAGGGTGAAGGAATCTTAGAAGTTTGTGGTATTTGGCAGCAGCATTTGTTGCAAAAAAAGGAGCCAGAGGGACTCCAGTTTACCTCAAACCCCATAAACATAGGCGTTTATAGCATTTAAATCACTTGAAATAATAGTTAATTGTCCAAGTACAGTACACGTAACAAGACAGAGAGCAAAGTTTTCCTGGGAGGAGTTTGTAATGTTTTCCATTAGCAGTCCAGACAAGGGCCAGAGCTGAGGAAAAAGGCATGAGAATAGCCTTTCACCATGACCTCACTAACAAATTTCCCAGCTCTGAGTTCAGCTCTGTTGCATGACTGAACAAGTGAAGAAAGAACAACTGGTTCCAGGATACTGGTTGCTTTACTGGTAGCTTATTTTTATTTTATATCAAATGGAGTAAGGGTTCTTGGGGTGTAAAAGCCCCAGATGGAAATATAGGCTAGACATGTATTTATGGCCCATGGGCAGAGACAGCAGCCTCAGGACATGTTGTAGCTGCTGTTTGCCACTTCATATGTGGCCAGGGGGTCCCACACGCTTCAGATGCATCCACATTTTGGTGCATTTGTGCCAGGGTTAATGAATGGTAGGGGTGCTGGGCTCTGTCTGCAGTGTCAGCTGGCATGTCTGTGTGTCTGTTTGTTCAGGCGTTTCCAGTGTCTGGAGATCCCACAACAGTCTCCAGCTTTTTTTTCCTCTTCTTTCTGCCTCGACAAATCTTTCAAACAGGAGAAAGAAGACAGGCAAAGGAGAAACCCCCACAAAGTGAAGAATAGGCCTGGAAACTAGGGTTTGGTTCTGTGACCCTTCTTTACACAAATTCTGATTCCTGCTCAAACTTAATATAGTGCCTGGGTGAGAAAGGAGCTTGGATGGGACATCCTCACCTGCAGTCTCTTGCTTCTTCTGTGGAGTCTGGGGTTTCCTGAGGTGAAGCCTTTGACAGGAGTGGTTTGAGGTTTCCCTGCTGCTCACCTAATTGTGCTGGCAAAGCAGAAGCAGCTCTGTGTTGTGGTGTGGGAGAGGAAATGAGGTGCAGGGGAGGGTGGGAGCACCTTAAGCCAGTGTTGACACCAGAGACTCTACCTTGTGAAACCCCAGCGTTCCTCATGCACGTAGGTGCTGTGGTTGATGGCAGCAGCCTGTTGGAGAGTGCTGTAAGGGATGGAAAGGAAGGACTGGAATGGTTTGACCAGAGAGGTGGTGGAGTCACCATCCCTGGATGTGTTTAAAAAGAGATTGGATGTGGCCATGATCTAGTTGAGGTGTTAGGGCACAGGTTGGACTCGGTGATCTTGAAGGTCTCTTCCAACCTAGACATTCTGTGATTGTGTGAGCAGGACCTCCACTCCTCCTGGCTGCTTGGGCAGGCAGTGCCTCACTCTGGTTAGTGTGGCTGTGGGGTTGGGAGCAGTCTCTCGGGTTATGGGACCATGGTCTATGACTAACTGGAAACCACAAGATCATCTGTTAACATTTAAAAACAAAGACTTGTAGAATTAAGATAAATGAGGGCCTTCATGGCGACTTCATGACGATTGTAGAAGAAATTACAGGTTTAAATATATGTATATAAGGCCAGTCAAGTGGTTTCTGTTTGTTTGGGTTGCAGATGTATGAAAAGAAAGGCTTTAGCCTGGCCAAATTGAACTCCCTGTATGGGGAATTCATTTAAGGTCAGCAGCCTTACGCCCCAAAGCTGCACATCTGCAGTCATTAAGTGCATATATAGGAAGCTGTCCAGGCAGATGTATCACCCTCCTTCCTACGCTGTCTGCTTTTTGGTTTTGGTATTACTGAAAGCTTCAGTAAGAAACAGTTTTTATGGTGTCAGATGTTACAAGTCTTCTGTGCCAGTTTCCAAGTTGGAGTGTGGGTTTGCACGGCTGGTGTCTTTCCAAGAGATGGAAGGAGATAATATACCAGGGCTGGAAATTCCTTGTGAATGCAAGAAGCTGTAAAACCTCCCACGGGGCGATCTGTGACAGTGCAACAGGCTGACAGCCTTGTCTGACTTCTTGGTGAAGCATAAAAAGGCCATGTGGAGCTGCAGATGCTTTTCCTGATTACTAATGAGAGAAATCCTGACCGCTTGGCTGGTTTTCCTCATGGGATGAATGCTCAGGGCTGTTGCTGGGGTGGTTTTGTTTTTTTTTCTTTTTCTCTCCCTCCCAGTCTGAATATATTCATTTGTTGAAAGTATCCCTCTTCCTGATAAAATACTAGTTCCAACAGTGCATGCTTATCTGGAAAAGGGTCTGAGATCGAGGGCAGATTTGAGAGGGAGCAGCTGAATGCTGAATCCCTGGTGGATCGGCGATGAGGTGGGAGCCACAGCTGGGCAATCTCTGCTCTGACTATATCAGTGTTTATGCAGAGTGGATCAAGACCAGCAGGAGAAGTGGAGGCACCCCATGGCAGCTGGCACCAGGGTGGCTGGCTCTGTTTTCTCTGATGTGGGCTGCAGCAGGGCCAGCAGCGTGTTTCTAGCATCATGGATGGGTGTCTGAGCTGTGGGGCCATTGGCAGCTTCTTCTTTCTTTTAGGGAAGATGACAGCCCTTTCATTGAAAAATCTGAGCTTGATCCCAATGTGGGATGGGAACATATATGGAGGGGTGAAGCAGATCCACCCCGGCCTGCACTCCATAATTTGGATGATGAAGGGTGCTGGTCTGCAATTCAGGTCTGTAATGCCAAGCACAGCGCAGCTAGTATGCAGTGTGTGGACCCATGCAGATGAGTTTATTCACATTCACAGCCTCTCAGAGAATTTCCAAGCAAAGATGCCTGACTGCAGTGTACACTGGCCAAAGCAAGACACTCACCACCTCCCTTACATGCCTGCTGGTGTGCTTTGCTCTGCTGTATGCAGGAGAGGGGGTGAGTTGTGCTGGGGTGAGGGGATAGCCGTGCTGAAAAAACAGGTAAAATGAAGGGCTGTTGAGCAAGAGAAAGGCTTATACAAGCAGGGGACTTTGTAGGACAACTGTCAAGTAAACCCAGTTGCTTTGGAGACAATCTCTGTTTTATTAAGAGCTGTAACTGGAGGAGAGCTGACACCTTCCGTGTCACACTTTTGTCTGGAAAGTTTCTGTGGGATTGTATCTCACTGGTAGCAAACAACAAGGAGTGGTGCAGACTGAAACTGTGGATGCTGTTCCCACACTCCGCATGTTTGACAGCTCTATGTTTGTCTTTTGAATAGGAAGATGCAGGTACACTTACTTGAACACAACTGTAGTATATTGAAGTGCTTTCTCACAGAGTGCTTTGCAGATTTTTAATTTTGGTTTCTGATTTATTGTGTCTTTTCCTGTTCCAGATTTTTGTTTGTTTGTTTATTGTGGTTTCTTATACTTAATAATTTCTCTTTGGTATTTAATTTTCATGGCTGTATCCTGCTCCTTGGAAAAGAGGCACAAATGTAGAAGTTAAATGATGATTTGATTAGAAAAAGTAGGTTGCAAATATCAGCAATAAAAGGCCCACTGGAGGGATGTGAGATTTTGGGGCTTACTTCTCCTCATATACCCCATACATGCATCTAACCTGTGCTGTATTTCCATCAGTCTGCTAGAGGAGGGGAAAGTTAGAGATGTCCTGCAGGTTATACATACAAAATACAGTATCAGTGTTTAGGATCACCATACCAAGGAATTCAATATTGCACTGTAATGCATCATACTGGATATTGGGCAGTAAAATTTCTGTCTTAATCCCTTCTGCAGCACTGTGATAATTCAGTGACTGAATGGATGAAAAAAAATCCCAACAGTTATCTTGCACTTGAAAAATATGATACTGACAAATTTTCCTTGGACCACTCACTGGGATTTAGAGTCAGAGAAATACAAAACTGCTCTCAAACCCTTTTGTTGAGCTTGTGTTTATTTTTTTCCTGTCTTATCTATAGGATGTGTCTTTTGGTTTTCTTGGGTTTTCCTTTGCTTTTTATTTACAGGAAAAAAAAAAGTATGCATAATGGTTCTTGGAAGCAGAAAGTGGGCTGTTTAGCTATCACTGCTGGGAATGCTGTGTAGTGAAACTGTGGGTGAGGGAGTAGGTGGTTCTACTTCTGCTTGTCTTGCAATTCCTACATATGGTCATAAACAGCTGAGTTTGTGTCAGGCTTGCAACTCTGCTTGTAAACTACACCCACCTCAGTTTGGGGCACACACTTTATCATCAGTTGGTTTAAAAGACATTTTGGAAGGCATATTTGAGGTTGTTCCACATCTTCCTGAGAGGCTGCTTCTGGCTGCCAAAGTGTGTATAAGTGTGCTTTTGTTTATGCTTATGATCTGCTTACTTTGTTTCCAGGGCTCATCACAATAAAAGAAGCCCATGATATAGAAGCCAGACTTAATGAAGTGGAAAAGCTTCTGAAGACTATTATAAACATGCCCTGGAAGGTGAGTAAGCCAAGTTCCAATTTAGCCCAGCTTGACTCCTCCTTCATGGTGACAATGCACTCTCATGCAGATTAGAATGTGATGGGCTTTGCCAAACTCTGAAAGAAGGAGCAATTTATTGAGTAACTTGGAGAAATGCTGAGTGCCAGAACTGTGTAATGATGCTTCCAAGCTGTCACTTGTAATAAATCTTCCTGTCATACTATGAGAGGGTGGAAATGGAGAAGAGGGACAAAGCAAACTACTGGTTAAAAATGGATGTCTGTTTTATTTTCTCTCTTTTTAAGTATTCAAGGTCTGAAGTTGTCCTCACATTCTTTGAGAGATCTCCTTTGGACCAAGTTCTAAAAAATGACAATGTCCATAAAATTCAGCCAAGCTTTCAAAGTCCAGTTAAAATATCAGGTAAGAATTGTTAACTTCCTGCAGTTGACACAAGAATTGAAGAATAAAAATTATTTCATTTGCTGTTCCCATTATTATTTCTTTATCAACAAGTCAAAATTAAGTTCTCAATAGTGCTTTGTGATATAGAACATACAATTTTCCTTGATATACTGGGCAAGATACATTCAGGCAATAAAGTAGCCGGTAAAATGGGAAGCTGACAAATGCAAACCAGTGAATGTGTGGAAAATGCAGTCCTTACTGCATATCATCACATATGGTAGTGCTGTTACCACTTAGAAAGGAGATTTTGAGGCTATTGATACAATTCTGTGGAAGTGTAAGCTTGATGCCAAGTAATGGGCAATATCAGCAGTGAGAATATTAGATATTATTAGGAAAGGAAGAGGAAACAGAGGACAGGAGCATAAACCCCTCTTGAATGCAATATGCACAATTTTGGTTTCTTCATCTCAGGATATAATAGAATTTAAATCATACAAATAAAGGGCAAGGATTCAAGTTGTTGAATAGCTTCTCTAAGGAAGGGGTTAATTAAAGAAGGACACTTCACCTGTGAGAAGAGATGACAGACTGGTATGATGGAAGTCTACAAAGCTGTGAATAGAAGGGGGTCAATTACCCTGTAGTTCTTATGAAACAAGAGCTATAGGTTATCCAATATCATTGACGGACAACAGGCTTTAAACAAACAAAAGAAAGGTTATAATATTGTTTTGTTTCCATACAAAGCAGAGTTAAGGATTGGAACTCACTGTCATAGGATATGGTGGAACTGAAAGCAGAAGTGACTTCAAAAGGGAATTAGACAAGGAAGTGAAGGAAAAGTACATTGAAACCTGTCACAGGTGGAGACATGGGAAGTTCTAAACCACAGATTGCTAGTGGGTAAAGTGGAGAGCCTATCCTTGCCTATTCTTTTAGCCTTTCCCCTCTTCATCTGCTACTGCCTGTTGTCAAAAGCTCTGTGAACTTCTGATGTGCCTGGTTTTGTATTTCCATACTGAAACACTTGGTTTAAATCTAATGGCAGCTCCTGGTTTTGTGTCACCAGAAGAGCTTATTTACAGTTAATTGAAATTAAATACTATGTAGTCCTCCAAGGTTTATAGTTGGCAAGCATCTTGTGGTAATTAATTTTATCATTCAAGTGATTGCTGCCTTTAATGCTAAGAACATAGCTGGAAATTAGATGGTATTTGCCTCATCTGGATGTTGCACAATGGGAATGGTTCAGTGTCTGGCAGCACTGTCAGTAGATGGCAGTAAATGATAATGGGTAAAGCAGTTCATGCAGCAGTGAAATGCTGTAACTCCTAGGTCAAGTCAAGGACACTAGGAAAATACTGACATTCCTGTTAGTCAGAGTGCAGCTTTCTACCTGGCTTGCAGTCTTGGAAAAGCAGGCAAAAATGTTTTGTATTATCCGAAAAAACAGTCTCCCACATGGTCCTGCTCAGAGTGGTGGGTAATGGAGAAGAGAGAAAGGGCCGGCCTCTAAGATGAAAGCTCAATTTTAATTTATGGTGTAAATCTTATTTTACAATCATACAATGCTGTCTCAAGATGAGTCATGTGAAGTGTGATTCTGCTGGGGTTCAGTGTTTTCACAACCCCCAAATGTATTCTGCTAAAGTGAGTTGCAGTAAAATACAGAATGAAAGTTAAAGATGACTCTCAAGAAAAATATGGTGGTGAGTTTTGGCTTTACCTTAATGCAGGAAAATGTAATGTTAAAAAAAAATCACCTCCTTTCTCATGACAGTTTATATAGATAAAATTTGTTGATGTGTTTTCTGCCTACCATATTTGTGCCACAGACTAATTATTTTTTGTTGTGCTGATAATGCAAGGCTGTAACCCAGGGTCATAGTGTCTTGAGGCAGACCAAGAGTTATCCTGCTTAAGTCAGTGCTGATTTTTTTTGAAATGTGCATTTATTTTGTGTTGGTCCTAGCTTAATCTGAAATTGTGTGGCCAAAAGAAATTGTTGTGACTTGCCTAGTTTGACTTTCCATAGAGCACGGATGTGGATTAACTTCTCATTCACATCAAATACTGTTCTTTAGTTATCAATTCTCCCCATGGTAGTAAGTCAGTGGAATTAGGTGTAAATTTTAGATATTCTGCATTGGAGGCTTCTAACACAGTTAGAAACAAACAAGCAGTATCAAGGGCAGTGTAAAACATGGTATTTCTTTACACAACTTAGAGTTGGTGGTTGAATTAAGTTGTAAGGTCACTTTTCATTTCCCTTTTTATGTCTTTTTTATTTTGCTTAAGCCTAGGACTGTCTAAGAAAAATACAATTATGATTTGGTAGTGGTAGTTGCTTCAGATGCTCTGTGTCATGAATTGATTAGGTGGATAAAATTGCTTGAGCACTGTCAGTTTGCGGATGTAAGAAACTGTGAAACCAACTCTTCGTTCCTGCTTTTCCGTGCAGATTTTCAATGTTGTGCACACAGTTCATAGCCATGTCAATTACATATGATATACACTTGTTTTCCAGCTTTTTTTCTCTTTTTTAAAATTCTGTTTTCCTTCTTCTCCCAACAGAAATCATGCGATCAAACGGATTCTGTTTAGCCAACACGGAAACAATAGTCATTGACCACAGTATACCTAATGGAAAAGAGAAGCACCTGGATGTAGATTCAGCAGAACATTTGTAAGTGGAGTTTGAGCAAGAGCAATGCTGTCACCTTCACCGTAGCTTTCCCACCTCCCCAGCAAAATGTTATTGTCTAAGAGCAAGACTGATACAGCTGCCATCCTGACTGGTTAAAGGTTACTGGGCCTGATTGCTAACACTTCACAGCAATTTCCTGTTGAAGTGGGTAAAATGGGAGAATGATTGACCCTAAAATGATCAATCCTCTCTGAAAAAAGAACTGAGGTTGCTGAGAAGGGAGAACAGAATTATTTCTTTCTGTCATGACTGTGATAAGAGTTGGTTTGAGCCCAAACTTGGAAACTCAAACAGCCTAAGAAATGGCATATCCTGCTACAAAGGGTGGTAGAATGTTTGGGAAGCAAAACTCTGTCCTCAGAGGGGGACGCATCCCTGAAAGTAATTGAACAAAGGTCAGCTGCTCAGCTGGGACTTGGTGTAGCATGTGCATATCCTCAGGGAAAAGGCAAGTTAGACTGAATTCACTGGAAGTTCTGCTTCCTAATGCATGTAGGTATTCTGGGACCAGAAACCTGTAAACAGGAGGGCTTCTGTGGCCATAAACTAAAGCACAAGGAGTTCCATCTCAACATGAGGAAGTACTTTTTTACACTGAGGGTGGCAGAGCACTGGAACAGGCTGCCCAGGGAGGTCATGGGGTCTCCCTCTCTGGAGACATTTCAAACCCACCTAGATGTGTTCCTGTGTCACCTGCTCTGGGTGACCCTGCCTTGTCAGAGGCTGGAGTGAGTGATCTCCAGAGGTCCATTCCAACCCCAACCATTCTGTGGTTCATTTAGGTCTTAACTCAGTGACTGTATTCACAGATGGGTATTGATGGAAATATGCTCCTACAGATTTCTGTCATACTAAGTGATTAATATTTCAATGAGCTTCAGGTAGTGAACCATTTAATTATTTTTAGTGAGAAATGTTGACCTACTTTTTCATTAGACCAGTGAAATGAAAGAAAGAGAATACTAAAAGGCTTACAGAGCCTTTATCTTTGAATGCAGTGATCTGTCTTGTCATAGTTGAAATGCCAGTCTGTAACAAGGTTTAGAGCTTGGCAACATTTTGTCAGGGGCTGGAGAGTACATCTGGCTCCAGTGTAATTTCTTGAAGTCTTTTTATTAACTTACCATTTAGTGGTTTGAACCTTGACCTTGCTAACAGCATTTAAGCTTATAAGCTTGTAATAATGAGGCTGAAATGGCACACTAGAGGTAATTCTGTAAGGCCAATACCTGGAAATTAAAATTGTTATAGTTCACAGTGGATCACTCTTTGCACTGAGAGTGATAAATTATAGGAGAAAATTACCAAAAATGCCTTTTCCTGCCTTATTTCAATTATTATTTTAAAAATTATTTTTAAATATTTATAGCTAGTTTTGATTTTAAAAATGTGCTCCAGCCCAAGCAAAACTTACCAGCCTGGGATCAGAAACTACCATCATTTAATTGTCATCCCATTGAATTCAGAGACTGTTAAGGTCAGAAAATACTAATGTGATAAAAACTGAATGGCATGCATAGTTTCTCATAAACTGTGGTGGAAGAAATGAATCTAGGGTAACAGCCTGGCTTTCTGCAGCCTGATGACTTAGTTTAACTTTCCAAAGGATGCGAAGTCAAGAAGTTAATAAATTTTGAATGTGTGTTTTATATGGTGCCCTAAATTTTCCCATCCTGCAGCTGTAGTTTATAGCCAAGACATAATAGCCAGGAGATAATGGAATCAATGTAGCACAGCTGTTTTGTAAAAATTGGGTCTTTTTCAAAAGCAGAGATTTTCTATCCTGTTTATCCTGAGGTTTAAATGTATGTTATCAGCCCAGAAAGGAAACTTTAAAATCTTTCAAATGCTATGCTGTTCCCTTAAGTAAAATTGGATCTCAATAAAATTGGATTTATGGTGTGTTCTACCCTGAAATCAGAGTTAATTCCTTGTGGACTTGATATCCTCAGATGGGAATTTTTTACTTTCAGCTACATTAAACTCTTTATGACTTCTGCATTTTGGTTGCTGAGGGACTTGAATGAGACATTTTGCAGAGCAAACCTGTATTTTTTGGGAAGAAGTGCTCATTCCCTATACTGGCTAGCTGCGTAGCCTGCAGTGCTACCTGCCCAGTGATCCATCAGCTGAAGTGTCTCACACTTCTTGCAAAAGAAACCACAGCACTTTTCCAAGTTGCAGTTGCAGTTTCTCTGTTGTACTGAAGTAGGTCTTTTCTGCTTCCTTCATTTTCTCTCTGATTTTAGTTGGCAGTACACTATTCTGCTGCAAACTGTGGTGAAGTCAGTGTGCTCAGCATCCATGTGGCACACCTAGTCCTTTTGTGTGTGGTTCTTGGAGTGTAGTCTGAAGTCCTTTGGAAAGAAAGAGGTGGTAAATAAATGCATTTGAACTTATGCTTTGGTTTTGTTACAGAGGTAACTTTCTCTGCAAACACTGTTTGCACTTCTGTCTTCTAGGCCAGCAGCAGTCCGTGGCTTTGGATAAGCTGCCTTTTTGGCAAATTCACTCCAGTACCTGAAGGAGGCCTGCAAGAGAGATGTAGAGGGAATTTTCACAGGGGCATGTGATAGGATAAGGGGTGTGGCTTTAAACTAAAGAAGAGTAGGTTTAGATTAGCTATTAGGAAGAAAATCTTTAGATAAACATTGTGAGATACTGGAACGAGTTCCCCAGGTTGTGGATTCCCCATCCCTGGAGGTGTTCAGAACCAGGCTGGATGGGGGTCTGAGTACACTGACCTAGTGGAAGGTGTCCCTGCCCATGGCAGGGGGGTTGGAACCAGAAGATCTTTAAGGTCCCTTCCAAAACAAGCCATTCTGTGATTCTATGATATGTACATCTTTTTGATACTTCCAGTGGTGGTGGCTCAACCACTTCCCTGGGCAGCTTGTTCCAATGCTTGATAACCCTTTCAGTCAAGAATTTTTTCCTAATATCTAAACTTTCCCCAGTAGAACTTTGGGCCCTTAATTCCTGCCCTGTCACTTGTTACCTGGAGAAGAGTCCAACCCCACACCTGGCTACTCTCCTTTCAGGCAGTTGTAGAGAGTGATAAGGTCTTCCCTGAGCCTCTTCTTTTCCAGGCTAAAAAACCTCAGCTCCATCAGTCACTTCTCATCAGACTTGTGCTGCAGACCTCTTACCAGCTCTGTTGCCCTTCTCTGGACAGGCTCCAGCCCCTCAATGTCCTTGTTGCTGTAAGGGGCCCAGAACTGGACACAGGAATCAAGGTGCTGCCTCACCAGTGTCAAGTACAGGGAACAATCCCTGTCCTGCTCCTGCTGGTCACTATTTCTATTCACTGTTTCACTGGCCAGGAGGACATTGGCCTTCTTGGCCACCTGGGTACACACTGGCTCCTGTTCAGCCACTGCTGACCAGCAGCCCCAGATCCTTTTTTGCCAGGCAGTTTTACAGCCACTCTGCCCCCAGCCTGTAGCTCTGTGTGGGGTCAATTGTTGTGACTCAAGTGCAGGACCCAGCGCTTGAGTTGAAGCTCATACAATTGGCTTCAGCCAATCAATCCAGCCTCTCCAGATCCCTCTGCGAAAGCCTTCCTATCCTCCAGCACATAGGTAATCCCACTCAGCTTGGTATCATCTGCAAACTGACAGAGGGTGCACTTGATCCCCATGTTCAGACCATTAATAAAGATATTCAACAGGACTGGCCCAAAAACTGAGCCCAGGAAAACACTACTTGTGAAAGGCTACCAAATAGATTTAGCTCCATTCACTCACATTTAGCTTCCCTCACTCTTTGAGCCCAGCCACCAGTTTTGTACCTAGCAAGCCTGTCCAAACCATAAGCTTCTATGTTGTTCCCTCTTCTTCCTGGTGAATCTGAGTAGCAAATCTAATGCATTAACAGTGCTTAAAATGATAAAGAATTTTGTCTTGCAACACAAGAACTAGGCCCTTGCCAAAGACAGTGTGTCTGTCAAGGTACTTTGAAGAAAAAAATTAAGGGCAGCAGTTCAGGCATTTAGGAATCTAAAGGTCCACAGTAGAGTTGCAGAATTTATTTTGAGAGAAAGACCTGTTTGTAACAGCATAAAAGCATTTTGACTGTTGGTGTCATACACAGCTTCTGACTATGGTAAACAGTCCTGGTTTATCGAGTTTGGTTTTGTGTGAGCGCCCTAGAGCAGTGCTTTGCAGACTGCTGTGCACACACTTCCTTTTTGGTGGCAAGAAAAGCTTTCTGCTTAACCACAGCTTCTGACTCCCACTGCTTTGCACCTCACATTCTTGTAGAAATGTATCAGTGAGGCTGGAGAACCACAAAAATCTTTGGGACCTTTCAGGTGTAATAATGTAGCTTTATGAGAATGTAGCTGATAAGAGAGCAGAATCTGAATAGCCTTCTTGACTCTTCTTCTGCTTTCTTCACTCTCTCTGCCTCACTGGTATTTCATAATCTGTTGTTTCTGGATCACTTGCAGTCCATAAGACAGCACAACGTGATCTGTGAAGTATTTTCAAGATACCAAGTCAACTCCCTTGTGCACACGTTCCCACACATGCTGGCAAGTAAACAGCCTGGAGGGACTAGAGGAATGAGGGTAATAAACATTCAAAGTTCAGTCTCATTGCTGTTTAAAGTGAAGAGCAAAGCAACAGCACAGCGGGAGAAAATCCATAAGTTTCTGCTCAAAAAAACGTTCTCTATTTTGGCTCTCATAGTTAAAGAAGACATGAGAAGGATCAGGAAGGAGTATGGAAAAGACAGAACTATGGCTATACATTGCAGGATGTATAGACCAGGCTATCCAATAACCCATGACACTTCTAAATAAAATTTTGTCAAGAACTGGGAGTGAGAGACTTATGTTTGTTTACCCTACCACTCTTCTTCAGGTCCTCTGAAATACTTCACTCTTAGGTCACCCTCTAGGGTGAGGTTAGAGGGATATCTGCAGTTGTTTCGCTTATCTAAAGAGTCTATCCAGTTCTTGTGTAGATGACATGCAGTTTTAAATACTAATTATTTTAAAGCTCATCTGTTTATCTGCTATTCAGAGAGCTGCAGTAGGTCAGCTAGGCTGATAAAGGTGTTAGAGACACATGCTAAAAGCGAGAGCTGGGTTAGAATTTCCTTTTCCATCTTGTGCAATTTTTCAGTTTCTGCTTCATTTTATTTTTCACTCTGTCATAGTCAATGAAATTTCTTTCAAAATATTGAAGAGAGTTTGAGAAAAAGAAACTTTATGGGTCTTCAAACCCCTTTTAGACCTGAGGTGAAATTTAGTCCTTGGCCTGCAGTAACTGCCTTTAACTGCTAGGCTATCTAGGAAGAAGATTATGTTTTTTACCACAGAAATTCAAACCTTCTTGAAATGGGAAAGTGTGTAACTGAGATAAGTGTAGGTTTTAACAGCTTGATGCCTTCTAGCTGAGAGTTGGTATGAGGCAGTAGGTAATACTTGCAAAAGTTCAGGTTATGAAACAGGTGTTGGGAAGTGGGGAGGAAAATACCAATACAAATGAAACTAAATTTGGGAATCTTTTTATATTTGGAGATTCTTTGATTGTAAAAATCTAAATTTTGTACCATGGGAAGTACATGGAGGACTCTGGAAGAAGGACACTGTAGTCATTTTTTCCTACCTATGTTAGATATTTGGCCTATTATGGAAGCCAAACCCAGAGAAGGTGCCTGTGAAGTTACAGGCTGAGAGTCCAAATTCAGATGGGAAACAAAAGCAGTTTCCTTTTCACTTTTATGTGAGAACTGAGGCATTTGTATTGTTGACACATGCTGTGGGAACAAAATAGAACTATGTGAACTTCAGCTGTGTGATTCACTCTTCCAAGACTCGCTGCTCCCTTCCTCCCTCCCTCCCTCAAAGTCAGGGGTGACAAGATTACTTGCTTGCATGCACCATGATTGTCACTGGCCTGTGGTTTAGTCATAAACACATGAGTATAGGGGGAGAAGGAGGTGTGGGTGAAATCAGCTCCAAGTGCTTCTCCCACTCCCCTAGTACTTTTTTTTTTTTTCCAACTCCTTTGATTTTCTGAATGACTTAATGCCTTTTGGTGGTTTTATTTTCATCTCTCCTTAGGTTCGAAAGTGTTAGTGACTTTACCTCAGAGCTGGAAGACAGTGATGATCCAACAGCTTATGTCACCAATTTGACATATTACCACCTGGTCCCATTTGAGACTGACATTCTGGACTGAGGCTGCTCAGGGGTGCAGTCAGCCAGCATCCAGCCAACCTCTTCGTCCATAGGTTCTGCTATCTCTGGCATTGCATCTCTGTGAAAGGCTCTGCAGACAGACCAACAGCAGGGAAGCTGCAGCACGAGTGCCACAAAGCTGGTTTTATAAGTGTGGTCCTCTGTTGTGTGTTATGGAGACATGTTGTAAGGAGGTATCTGCTTTGCTGCTGACAACAAACTCACTTTCTGTGAAAGCAAGGCAGCAGAGGCTTCCTGGGGATCAAGTAAATCTCTGCTATGTCTGTGGGAATTGCCACCCTGACGCAGCTGTCAGAAACTTGTGCTGAAGCAGGCACAAGTCACCGTGCTCCTTGTGGTGCAAGTTGAGTTCTCCTTTCAGGATACCACCAGAAACTTCCTCGGATGGCGTGACCACACTTTTTATGCTTTGTAAGCAAGAAGACAAGCAAACCAGCTGCACTTGGTCAGTTCCCTCTGCAGTTGCTTAATGGAGGTCTCGTGGGTCACTTTTTGCTCAGCTACCAGATGATTGGTGCCTTACACGAGATGTCAGAAATACCACTGAGTGCCTCCAGGAAACAGCACACGAGCTGACAGCTTTACTTCTTTTAGTCATGGGCTTCTGTATAATCACTGAAAGGGCAACTGCTCTTTCCTGGAATAGTAAAGCAGAGAGCAACTGGCATTGCAATGAACTGTGCATGGTGTTTGGATACCTGGATGATTTTGGAAGTCTGGAAAGTCGATGGGAAAGCTGAGCTGCTCTACTAAGAAGGGTCAAGGCTAAGACAGGCACTTTGATAATATTTTTTCTTTTCATGTGGACCAGCATATGTGAATGGTGCTTACAGATGTTTACATCAGAGAGATAATTCCCTATGCATATTTCTTCCCAGAGAATGGGAAGCAAGACACTGAGATTTATGTTGTGTTTGGACAGAAAAAGAATGATAAGCTACAATGTGCCTACAGTGGTAGGAAAAACAGTCTCTCCACTGCCACCCTGTCTCAAGGAGTTTGTCCAGCTTTCTGAGATCTGCCTGGAGGGGTCAGGTGCAGGCCTCCTTGTTGTGTAATGCCATGAATTTCAGCAGAGGTAGGACAGTGGGAGCAAGAGTGGGATTGGACCCTGCAGCCTCTTGACTATTGAGTAGTGCAATGTTAAAGTCTCCTCGGGGTCTCTCCCTTGCAGAGCATCCCGAATTCCCAGCTCTCACTGTGAGTGCTCAACACTCACCAGCATGACCTTTCATTGAGCTTTTTGCCATCTGTTTGCAAATATTAATTTGAAGGGACAGAAATGGAAAGAAATGCATTTTTGGACATTTTTCTTGGAAAAGAGGCTTGCTTGATCCTGAAGAAGCTGATACAACTCCCTTCTGCAGACTTTTCATTTCTGTCTATAGAATAACAGTCAAACAGAATTTGTTAATGTAAATAATAAATTATTGAGAATCCTAATTCTTTTACACAGTATGTTTTTAAAATATATTTTAATGAAATAAAATAAAATATAACTCACCTTCAGTACACTTCTGCAGCTTCAAACAGTGCCTTCTTTTTTTTTTCTTGTTTTGAGTACACTTTCCCAGACATGTCACATCCTCTTTCTTTTCCCCATAGTTTTTGAAATATGCTGAGTAATAGCAATTTCTGTGCTCCACATGTTACTCATATGGTAGACATGGTGTGTATCCACATGAAACCTCTTCCTAGCTGTTGATCTTAGGTCTAGGTGTATGTGGTTTAATGTCCCTCAG
This sequence comes from Dicaeum eximium, assembly GCA_013396995.1. Classification (NCBI taxonomy): domain Eukaryota; kingdom Metazoa; phylum Chordata; class Aves; order Passeriformes; family Dicaeidae; genus Dicaeum; species Dicaeum eximium. Next base: position 684,289 of record VWZP01010561.1, read on the forward strand.
CTTAGTGGAAGATTTCTGTATTTTCACAATCATCAGTGAAATCAAATTTGGCCATTACTATTTCTGAAGATGAAGCAGATTCTTATAAGGTAAATTTCTATAGTAGAAGGGAATATGTTATCACTCACTCTAAGACTTTCTGAGCAGCCACTTGCATTAGAATTAGGAAGATGATTTGTTTGTTTTACTCTCATTAGTTTGAATTCTTCTGTTAATTAACCATGATGAAATAGAAATAGCATCTGGTAGACATTTGTATTGGACTGGATATTGGAATATTTTACTTAAATTCCTGACCTTGCTGTCAGCCTACCATGTTTCTTTGGGTAATTCTACTTCATCTCCTTATCACTGAGTTTTCCTTGACTGATATTTTGGAAAGCAGTGTCATTGACTTTTGATGCAATGTTGTCCCCTAATTCATTTGAATTTTCCTATGAATTATTGACCACATGGTAACTACTTATCTTTTAAAGCACTTTAAATCGCATTAATTAAAAAATAAATAGATAAGTATTGCTAATTTTTAAAATGTACAGGCACATTCCTCAAATGAAAGCCAGCTAAGCCATGTGCATTTCCAGTTTGTCAAGCTGAACATCAGGGCCCTGTGAGGGTCAGTGGAGCAGAGCTCCTATGGGGCTGTCAGGGCACAGCTGGGCAGCTGGGGCCTGTCCCAGCACCCTGCCAGGAGCAGGACACCAGGGTGGCAGCAGGCACCTCCCTGAGGATGAGGGTGGGCCAAGGGCAGGCCAGGATGTGGCTCTGCTCGGGGGAATGGGAGAGCAGCCCAGCCATGGTGCTGCTGGGGCAGGGGCTGATGGGCTGGGGGGACTGACATGGGATCCTGGGCCATGAGTAAGTGGTGGAAGCCCAAGGGTCAGTAGGGACAGCCAGACCTGTGGGTGCCCTTGGGGCCCAGATGCTGGATGGTGAGGATTTTTTTTTTAAATCTGCCAAAAATAATCAAGTTACAGGCTTTGATGGCTGGGGGATTTCTCTGTGTTTCTTCTCTGATACCAACCATTTTTAGAAGTCAATGGGCAGTTCACTTGAAATGACTTACTGGCACCCTCCCTCCGTAGAATTAGTAAATATCTAATCCAATAAACAAGCTGACATTATAATAATATATTTTGCCATGCATGTTTTGGAAGTACATTTATTTTTGCCAGGTACCCTGGGATTCGGAGGACATGAAATGGTGCAGAATTCAGTTGTTGCTTTATTGTTTGGGAAAAAAAATAAAGAAGAACAAATGAACAGCAGTCTTTCATCATTTAAGGAAAATGTAGCTGAAATAAAATTCCACTGTTTGGTTTTCTTAACTGGACATGTCCCCAGTGCACCCATTGTAGCTGGTAAAATCCCCCAAGCCCAGGTATGCAGAGCCCTGTGAGAAGTGTCTCAGGGAATGGGAATTGCTGCCATCCAGATGGGTGCTGTGTGTGGTCCTCCAGAAATGTAAAAAACTAGCATTGTTATTCATGAGTTACCTATTGATGATTCTAAAGGAAGTGAAGGGCACAAGAATTTTGTCTCCAAACCCCTCTCCACACGATGCCAAGACACTTCCTATGTAAGGCTTGTCTTTGAAAAGCTGGTCTGTGTTTTCTCTGCAACTTTGGCTTCTGCCCTTGGCAACATCGTGGGGATCGTGTGTAGCAGGCCTTGCTGTGAGCTGCCTGAGCAGAACAGAGCTGAACTGTGCTGGTATCCAGGGAAGGAGCAGAGGCATGTGTCTCTTGGCAGAAGCAGCCATGACAAAATCATTTGGTTTTTATTTCTCGACTCATGACATATGATGACATTACAGTGTTGCCAAATCACAGGAGAGTTAGGGAAGACAAAGTGTATCACACTATGCTATGTTTTGTCACCAGTCTCTTTTTTTTTTTGTTACATCAAATACTTTTTAAAAGCTCAGTCATGGATTCCATGTTCATTCTTCATAGCAGCAGTAATCTGTAGCTCAGTATCAAACTCTAAAATAAAAAAGGGGGGAAAAAAGAACTTTTAAAATTGCTTCCTGTAATATCCATTCCTGCTCCAGTCAGCTATCTCTGAACTCCCTTCCCCACACATACACAAATTATTCAGGATATTTTACTGATCAGCTTTCATCAATGTAATTGCTTTCTTGTGGAAATATTCACACCCTGAAGTGCAGTTCTCAAGTTTTATAGCACACAAACCATTCCCATTTTCAGTGCTGTCAGATAATTTCTTCTTGCTCTAAACCCATTCTCATTCTAATTAACTCTGTTAGTAACACATACATTGCGGGACTTAGGTAAGGGCGAAATACCAAAGTAATAAACATAATACATCTAGATCTAAGAAATGGAGAATTCCTGTTTATCTAAAAGCAGCAGTGAAGACTGGTGGGATGCATTTACAACTGAGCTATATGAATTCAACTTTCCTGGGCTTTCTCAAAGCCCGTTATCATGTATCTGTGTCTTACAAGTAATGCATATAACCCCACCATGCTCTGTTGAGAGAAAGAACAGCCTGAACTTTGGTATCACAGAAGGGAAGATGAAGCACAAAAAGCTGGCTGAGACAGAATTTTGCAGTGCTTAGTTTTTGTCCTAGCAGGACATCTGGCATGCAGATGCCTTGCACTGCAGGATAGGAGTTGCTGCAGAGTTTTGGGTTATTATTCTTCACTGCTATTAAGGGAACCTGCTCAGGTAGGTATTTAGAGCAAAACTCCTTATTTTCTCAAGAGGCCTTGTCTAACAGTTCAGAGTAGTAAAGTTAATTTTGTGTTGTCCTGTGAGGCTACCTACATGACTGAACTGAAGAACTTGCTAGTAGGAAATGATTTCTCAGCTGCACAAGTGTCCACTTCTGCCAGAAATTATTGGATTAGAGCCCAGCCCTGGCCTGGGCTGTGGATATGCCTTTAACCATTCTTCTTTTAGTCCTCAAATTCTGCTAAACAATTTTCAGAAACTTTTAGATAGAAATGACAGCTGATATACTGGCGAGAAGAAAACCCAAATGTGAACAAGGAATCTTGATTGAAAGCATCCCAGCACCAGCCCTGTGTATTTATTTTCCAGTGAACTTCAAAAACTAGAAGATTCTTTACTAAAATGTTTTATAGCATCTGTTGTCACTCCATGTATGGATGTCCCTCTGGTACAGCTCTTTCTGACACAAACTGGCAAAAATCAGCATTTGGCCACAGCTGCAGCATGTGTGTTTTAAGGTTTGTGAGGTACTGAGTTTCCTTTGGATCCCCTGGCAACTTGCAGGAGGCTCTCAATTCCTTGGAATTTCACTGGTCCTCTCTACAAATCTCTGTGCAGTCACATTAAAATTCGTCCAGCATTCTGGGGGTTCCAAGCTGCTTTGATAATTTCCATTAGTAAGTTTTCTCCATTTAGCATTGGAGTTCAGTTTGGAAACCATCTGCAAGTAATCTTGTTTAGCTGTATCACCTTGTACTAGGCAGGATGGAAATAGAAATAATTACATGTACCAGAAGCCAACTTTGTTATGTAAAATGGAAAAAAACACCATCAGCACCACCACCAGCAAAAAACCATTGCCCATTATTTTCCCTTGTAGCCATTAAAACTAAGTTGAACAGATTCCATGACTTTTAATGAACATGGGCTGATTTCAGAAGAGAAATGTCCCAAATTTTGCCAAGTTTCCCTTTGTGTTATGGGAGCTGGCTTCAGTGGTGGAGCACAGTGATAGCACATGGTGTATCCAGCCATCTCCAAGTGACCTTCACATAGGAAAACAAGCAGTGGGTGTATGTCAAGGGGAGGGCAGGAGGCACTGAGATGGCTTGGAAGGAGAGGGAATGAGAAATAAATGAAGGATTGTAACACAAACAAAGGTGATCTCCAGGGATAGTTTCAGTCTTGAAGCTGAAATAATTCATCTTTGTCAGAGAGCTCTGGTCTGGCAGTGCCCAGGTGCTGAATCATACTGTTCCTCACCCAGTATCCTGCAAGGAATGTTACCTGCCCTGGCTGGTTTTGTTGAAATAAGGAGATGTCTGTGTCTGATCAGGTGCCTTTGTATAAAGTGAATATACTGAACTATCTGGAAGCAGACATTTTGTAGCAACAAAATTGATTGTTCTTGCCACTTTAAAGCACCGCACAGCTCATGTAAATGGTTTAGGAATTCAGCTTCTTTTTCAGTTATTCCCACATGTACCTTACTCTGCATGCTTCATGCCCATATGTGTAGGATTAAAAACACAGATGGCTGCAGGTGATGGCCATGAGGGCCCTCACAGGCTTGGATTGCCCTGACCATCCACCTCACCTGGGACCTCTCCCACACCCTCCAACCAGGGGCTCTTCTTCAGGTCCATCCAGGACCTTTAGCATTTTGAAGATAGACTGCAAGAGTGGTTGCCTCTAGTCCTGCTCCTGGGGATTGTTGTGGGGATTCCCTGGCTGACTTCTGACATGAGCTATGTCATGCCTGATGCTCGCTTGGGTTACTGCTGACCACTCTGCTTCATTCATAGTGAGTTCCCCTGTTTTGCTTATTATGATAAGCCTCATCTTGACAAGCATTTCCTGATATTAGCATGATTTTTCCTGTTTTAGAGAAATACTTTCCAGAAGTGTCTACAGAGACTTTATACCTGGGGATATATTTTTTGTATAACATGTGAGTTAAGAGTATAGCTAGCTTGTTCTGGAAAGTATAGCTGCTTGATGACTCAGCTGCTAGAAAGTACTGGTGTGACATTGGTATTTATGATAAATTAATGTTGCCCTGGGTTTTAGAATAAAATAACAACATCTATTCACATGTAGCTTCCAAAAATAATCAAGTTACAGGTTTTGATGGCTAGAGGATTTCCTTGTGTTTCTTCTCACTTTTAGAAGTCAATGGGCAGTTCACTTGAAAGGACTTATTGGCACCCTCTCACCTGGGTTCCAGGTGGTAAAAATGATCATTGCCAGAGGAAGAGTGGAGGTGTTCCCTGGCAGAAGACCCACGGAGGTCAGAAGTTTGATAGGTGTGGTATCACCATGGAGCCTGCACAATCACTGGTGCTGGGCATGTTGAATGTGCAAGCAATAAGTTTCTCAGAAAGAACAAATTTTATCTCCTTTCTACTTAATATCATAATATCCTTGGGTTTAGTTGTGGACCAGTTAAGAAGGCTGGCAGTCCCATTCCTCAAGCTGAGGAGACAACAGGGGCATTTAATCTGCACTGAAATGTGCAGAACTGCAGCTTCTGAGCTGTGAGAAGGCTTGTAATTCAATTTGTCTCCTTCGTGCTTAACAACGTGAGAAGTGATGAAGGTGGCAGGCCAGCTGTGGAGGATGGGTGATCAGATGCATGACTGAGAGGAGAAAATGCTGGCTACTAATGGGTATAAGCAGATACCAGCAGAACAGGAGCAAGAATGTCAGTCAAGGGATGCCGTAACAGGCACTGTAGCAATATATTGTGAACTTACAGGGCTTTGGCTTAAGACATCTGAGATGTTTAAGTGGAAAACAGACATTATTTTTTATAGGGCTACAGTGCCAGACAGGATTTTTATGAAGTGTGCAACAGGGCAGAGAACTGTATATCTCATTGAGTCAGAGGAGAGGTGCAGGGCAAGTTACATGGACGTGATAAATAGAAAAGATGGAATTGCCACTTTAGGCAGCTCTGAAATTGCAGATGCAGACTTAGGGTTTTAGCCTGATCAGGGAGTATCAAGCACTGTAGTGCCTAGTAGAAGAATAGGGGTTTTTTTCACCAATAGAGAAGTCCAGGTTAATGAAGGAAACAGGATGCTATTAGAATTTAATGTGCAAGTTTATTAGGCATCTAAATGGTGATTCATTAATAGCTGCAAAGGAAGATGAATATCTTTCATTTTATATGCCGTTAGATGCTCTCCCCTGGAAGCCTCCCCTAACACACCTAATTAGCCTGAAAGAGGGAAATTATGCTCCCTGTGTACAGTCCTGTTATCATTCTGGTTGCTGAAGCAGCCTCCAACCTAACACACATCCTATGGGACTGCTGTGCTAAAAATAGCTGCCTACTGCTTACAACTGCTGCAGATTAGACACACAGACACCTACAGCACTCAGGGATGTCAAACTCCTGGTTAAAGCAGATGTGCATGGCATGCATCTGGGAGAAGTGTTACTCTGAGCAATTAAAGCCTGTAGCGAGCTGTCTAGAGCATAGGAGTGATTTCCCCAGCTGGGAAAAGCAGCTTCTCACCTGGCTGCTGCCACACTTCAGGAAGTGTGCTCAGAATTTCTGCTTAGATCAGGGCTCAAGATGATTCTGCTCTGTACAGTCCTGCATGGTATTTATATACCAAGCTATTCCCAAGTAACTCACCTCTGAATTAGTGTCAGCACGAGTCCTATAGCAGGACTGCTACTCACCCAATTTAAATGCATTACCTCTCATGCACCAGCCCGCAGATTTAAGGTAAGGGTTTTGTATCTCTCTTTAGATCCAGCACGACAATTTAAACCTTTTGAATGGCAAACACCTGGGAGAAAGGATATGACATGAAATGAAAAATACTGACTCTTTAGGCCCTCTTCCTTTCACTATGGGCTGTGTCCTAGGTTTATGTGTGTAGTCTGAGGCATTTACGTGGAAAAAGCCCTTTCTGGGAACCTTTTAGTCCAGGATTCAAAGTCCTTATTCCATTTAATATTCAGAGCTGAAGAATGTCTTGTGATCCATTGTAATTATTATTATCAATAACCTTTCCCATACTCTGGGTGGATGCAGTATAAAATTCCCTGTTCAGAAGCCAAGGTAGGAAATTCAAATGCAGGATTAACATTAAAAGCTGAAAGTGAGACAATTACCATGTTTGTTTTCATTTTTACCCTGAACAGTTTAATCATAAGAAGACATAATCTGATTTTTCTTTTCTTCCCCCCTGATGTTTGTATTGCTGTTTTTCTCCCTGCTCTTCTCCTGTCACTTTACCACCAAGAAGGCTGCAACAAAAGAGAGAGGAAGGAAAGAAGGGGGAAAAACAAAATTTAAAACGCAGAGCACCATAAAACTGCAGTAGTTTTCCTAAATAGAATCAGAAGAAATTATAAGATATTTTAATATCACGGGTGGGTTTTATGCCAATAAAACCTGGTGTTTTGGAAGCCTGTCTTTCTGAGGTGCTCTTCCTGCTTTTGTTCCCCTTGCTGTTCACTTATAGCTTGCTGAGACATTACTATAGATTGACTTTTATTTTTAACTTTTTGTACCTCTGTATGTATTTCAACACAGACTTATCAATACTGCATTGGCATTCTTTTTGAAGGCTATTTAATAATTAGTATTGTAGAAGAGAGTTTTCTAAATCAAAGTCAGTGAAAGACTATATGCCATCTCCTTTGTAAATTGGCATAGTAAAATTGTTGCCAACATACAGATTTTTAAAAAGGAAGATGTTCTGGCTGAGGCTACAAGCTGGCTACATTGACACAATATAATGTATTATATTAATGAGTAAATTTTAGGTGCTTCAGCATGAAAAGCTGTTTTCTTCAAGTTTCTGAGTGTATCTTGACAAGGTTTGGGGATAGCTGATGCCCAACCACATGCTAGTTTTTTTACACATGTTGAACACAGAGGAGGACCATTATCTTTTCAGTAGATTTTCTCCAGAAAATCCTGCCCCTGCTCTGTAAACGAAACCTCTTTCCTGACTTTCTCAAGTTAATGGCAACCTTCCAAGTTTTCCTCACTGTAGTCAGGGCTGTTGCTGTTGACATTTGTTAGAGGGAGGAAGGAAAGAAGGAAGGAGCATTCTTTTGTTCTCAGGAGAAAAGTTTAATCCCTTTTAAGAGCAAGAAGAACTAACAGGGAGCAGTTAAACAACCAGACCAAGGTCACGCACAGGGATTGTGTGTGGTGTATGCAGAGGCTGAGCCTTCTCTGCTAACACCAGAATACACTGGAAGGTGCAGAGAGCCCCAGCAAGGCTTCTCCCAGCTTTGCTCCCAGCAGCGAGGCCACAGAGTTGCACCATCTCAGAGCCTTGAGCAGTGGCCCTTGGAGAGGGAAGAAAAGCTGCAGGGCCTAATATCAAGAACAAGTCTTTCACCAGAAGGTTGGTAGGGCCATCTGTTAGCCATGTGGATAAGATTGCTGCAGAAGTGATAATTATTTGTGTCTGCTTACTGCAGAAGAAGCTGGGGAGATTCCCTGTGCCATTCTTTTTAGCAGTGATTCAGCAAATGCTCAGCCTGAAGCTTGAAGTAATTCTGAAACAGGTTGAGGTACAAATAAACAAATTAGGACATTGCCAGTACTGGTACTAATCATAGAAACCGTGAATCCATCAGTTAGTACTCAATAGCAATGGAATAAAAGATTAAATACTATTACTAATACTAATACTATTACTTTGTGGAAAGAGAAGAGGGATAAAAAAATCTGACTCCAAGGGTCTCCCCCCCACCATGCAGTTCTGGTCCTCTCATGCCCAATATATCCCAGTAGGAGGAAGTCTGAAAAAAGATAAGTAATTTGAACAAAGGTATGAGATGGTATCTTTCAAGGAACAGTTGAGTAGGAAATTCACATGGTCCCTTTCCAAGGATGGATGGATGGTGTGATAGAGATCTACAAAATCATGAGAAACACAGAAGAGGAAAATAGAGATTGACTTCTTATTCTTGCATGGGAACCATGGCCCATCAAGTGACACTAGTAGGAGGCAGGTTCATTGCAAGCAGAAGGTGGCTGTTCCTGTGCAGTGAATGAAGGTTGTTGTACTGCCTGCCAAAGGATGGTTTGGAAAGGAGCCTGGAAAAGTGTTTGGAATAAAGCTTCTTTGAGTCTTACTATCTAGATAAACCACAACAGGCTCAGGCAGTCCCTTAGGGCTGGGGAGAGTATTAGTGTGAAAGTGCCTCCCAACTGGCACGTGTTTTTTACCTCATTTACAGACACTGTTGGAGGCAGAAAACTGAATTAGGTGGAGCAAGGTCTGCTCAGATATAGCTCTACTTTTTCTGTGATTTAACTCATATCTTTATTTTTTATTTTTGAAGAAAAATGTCTAAGTTACTGTTTTGAATTCAAAGTACATCTGTCCTAGGCATGATGCAATGTTGTCATATACTGCCATGAAAATTCACTGTTGCATCCTTTGATCTGCCAGATCTTCAGAAAAGGTTTGACACTGTGCAAGTCTTCACAGAGTACAACAGCAATGTTCAAGATGAAACAGAGGACTTTGTCTAATGCCAGCTGTCCATGAGGAAGGTCACCAATCCAATGGCAAGCCCTCCAGTGTGAGGATACTGTGGTTTTATCCTGTCTTGCATCTATGAAGACAGGATGCCGTTTTCCTCTTTGTGTGCAACCTTCTTAAAATATTTGTTCCTTTCCATCCTTCTGCTTTTGCATTTTGAGGGAATTTGCCATGAGTGGTTTCCACGGTTACGAGGATACAGCTGCTCTTGGAGTGGGAAATCTGCAGAGAGCAAATAGAAAAACCATTGCATCTGGGGCAGGGTAAATGTGCTCTGTATCCTTAATGGTCATTCCGCCCCAGTTAGAAGCCGATATGAAACTGGAAAAAGAGATGTTCTTCTCAACCCCCTTGTCTTACTGTGAAATGTAGCACTCTCTTTGACCATTAAGTCTTCTTGGATTGCTGAAAGCACTCTGATTTCTGTGGTCCCTTGAGTGTTAAAGGGCAGGAAACCAGCTATGTTGCAAAATAAGCTACTAAACCAAGTTGTGCAGTTTGCTTGTGTGAGAAGGAAAATGGATTTTTCTTTCTTAATTAGAGTTGTACACTTCCATTTTGTTCTTTCCTCCAAATACAATGGAAGAAAAGACAGGAGCAATGGCTCTCTCCTTGTCTTTGCACTCTTTTGTGGCACTGTCAAATACTTGTGCCCCTGACCAGCTCTATGGAGCACTTGGTTGAACCCAGGAATAATGCTGGGCACATCTACAGGGGTGCAGGGCATGCACAAAAATATTCTTATGAAGTAGCTGCATTGAAACAAAGTTTGCTGTAAACCTGAAGCCAGCCTTGTCCCATGACTGGCACTGAAGAAGGCACTGCCTCTGCTACAAAATTTGAGGAAGCCTTCACCACAAATGCAGAAGGTGAATTAGCATGTCTTTCTGAAAAGGTCAGTACAGAGCCTCTGCACGCACTTGTAGCCTGGTGAGAGGAGCTAGGAGATAACTGAGCCACCCTTTGCAAAAACTTTTTATTCTGGACTGATAATTGCCAATTAGGTAACTTTGGTTAAGGCTCTCCTGCAAGACCTGACTGTAGGGGAGAGAAAAAACAATAAAGAAAGCAAAATCCTACATTATAAATTAAACTGGTGGCTTCTTTTGCTCTCTTCCTCCACAGATTTTAACTGTAGTTCTTTGCCACTTTAATGCAGAAGTGCTTATCTGAGCAAGCATCAACAAAAGTTTCAAGGTGAGTGCTGCTGCATCTTGTAGATGCTGATAGAAACACTCAGGGGACTAACTGATGTTCCAGGCAAGACTGTCAAAGGATTTAGTCTAATTTGTTTTATTTTCATTAATTGTTATAAATTCTTCAGTTAACTGCAGTGAAAAATGAGCCTTTTGGATAAATACACGGAAAAATCCACCCCATTTTTAAAATGTATTTTTCTTATAAAGCCCAAGTTGCAGATGTCTTTTTGTTTGCAACTTCTACAGTAGATTTCTGCAGTACTTGAGGAAACTGAAATGAGTTTTTATAGAAGAAGCAGCTAACCATTTAGGGAAGCTTACCAAGCAGTAGAACATCGCAAATGGCAATAAATATTCAAATCCCAAAGCAAGATATTTCCAGGCTTCCATATTCCAATAAAATGATTAAAATGAATGCCTTGCTATTTATAGAAGGTGGCAGCTTAACACCATAAGATATTCATATTTAATAGCATGCTCTCATACTGCTGCCAGTGCTGAAGAGTTGAGGGGCTGCTTGCCATGATGGATGATTTTTCAGCCAGGCAGAGCCTGCTGCTGATGCTCGGCCACCACAGCAGCCACCTGCCAGCCACAAGGCTCTTGGACAGGTTTCACCTGTCAGAACAAGGTTCTGACAGGGCAGCAGCCCCTTGATGAGGAGGATTTGTGGCTGATATTCTTAATCACCAGACGGATACACCTATGATATCACTTTTTAATGCTGCTGGCAGCCATAGGGCACAGCTGTAGCCGCACAGAGTTTGGAGAGGATTTTGAGATGTGCAGCAGTAATTGTGTGTGTGCGCCTCTGTCAACTAGCATTTGCCTGGCTCTGTGGTGTTCTATCCCTTTTACTTCACAGAAATAACCTCTTGCAGCTTTGCCTTCTTCTTTGATAGTCATGCAGCAGGCACGGAAAAATGTGAGGCTCTTCTAGTTCCACAAAAATTAAGCTGGATCCTCAGGAATTGGTGGTGGAAGGTACAGAAAAAAACACCCCCAAACCAGCAAGCCAGAGACACTTCTGCAAAGCAGAGTTTATTGTAGCTGGTTCTTTTTCACCACAGTACTCTGTGAGAAGAGGTTCTGCCAGCTGTGTGTTAAATGAGATGAGTAACATCTGCCTCATGCTCATTAAACATCAAGTATATGACACCCTCTGCTGAATCTAGTGCTCATTAGGATCTGTAATGAGAGTTATTCTTCTTTTAATTAATATGAGCAGGGTAGATTTTCAGTAATATCTAAGTGAGTGAGGAGCTTACATCTGCTTTTGCAAAAGCAGCTTAGAGAAGCATTTCACTGGACTGAAATGCCATGCAAGCAATAGTAGCAGTGGCTACTTCTTTAAACTGGGCCACAGGCCACAGGAACTGTTGACTAGCTTAATTCTGTTAATTCTGCTGTAGGGAGTTTGGTTATCAGTGGGGTGGCTGATGGAGTTCCTTTAACTTTCCTTCCTTTCTTCTGGCTTGCTTTCTCCCCTGAAACACAGGTGACTATTCTGGAGAAATGTTGCACTTGAAAACTGTCTTGGACAAAAGCCAAGGTCTTGATCCAGCTCTTAGTGCAGTAAGTGGAAAGATGCCCATTTGTGTGAGAAGCTTCAGATGGCCCATGACAAAATATTTAATGGAGCCTTTTTTAGTAGTTAGGTTTGCTCTGATTTCTTTGTTTGTGTAATAACTTTGTCTTCTAATGTGTGCAGTTCACAGTCTGACACCAATGCCCAGGGACAATGCAGGGGACAGGAAAGAGGTGTTTTTAAAATAAATCCAAATATGTGGTGATCAAGACTTCTGTATGACCCATAAAAACCAGTCTTTAGGAGAAGTAGTAGAGACAGGCCTTCTGAAGGCAGGTCAAACACAGGCTCAGGGAGCAGTTATTAAATAATGAGAAAAAAATTGCTCCATTAGAGCCACTAAGGATCTGTACCATCCATGTGGCAACATATGGCCAAGGGTGCAGCTCAACAGTGGGAGATAAAGAAGGCCTGACTTTGCCAGGCAGAAACTTGTTCCCACTCCCCTGCCAAAACACATCCCATAACTCCATTTCTAATGCACAGCCTCTCTGTCATGGGAGCTGGGCAGAATGCCTGTATTCTGGAATTTGGGGATCCCCATGAGGTGTGACTTAGACCACTGAGCTGGCAGCCAGTGAAGTGAAGAGAAGCTCTAAGTCAGAGCTGAGAGGCAAGGTTGCATTTCTTGGGAGAAGCTGGCTTCAGCAGGAAGAAAGATCCCTGTAAGAAGACATTCTGTTGCCTTACCCTGCTGCAAGGTTCTCTCCCAGGATCCTGCTGCTGCTGTGAATCAGGCTGCCTCCTCTGCACGTCACTGCTCCAGGCAGCAGCACCTCATCCCTGTGCAGGATGGCTGGAAGCTGCTCCTGCAGCTCCCATGCAGGGAGGAGGGGGGCACAGCCTCACCCCAGAGTGCTCTGCTGGGGCTGCCTGATGGGAAGAACTCCTGGTCATCCTGGATTCACACAGATGGATACGCTTTGGGTAGGCTATGGGCCGCTGCTGGGCAATGAAAGTAAATAATCTTTTGCAACAGGTCAAAGGGTCAAAAGGTTTTGAGCTGAAACCAGGTGCTGAAGCAGAGCTGAGCATGTCTGGTGCTGAGCTGATTGGAAAAATCACAAAAGCATTTCCTCCCTCTGGCTTCAGCTTTATCATTTAAGTTACTGCATTTGGTGAGGCTTCAGAAGCAGCAAGCAAATCCACAGAGGTAGAGCAGCGGTTCAAATGTGTCAAAAATCAGATCAGCAGAGCTATTCCCATCTGATTTTTATTCAGTATTGTGGAACATGTGGCTATTGTGTAAGAGAGAGCAATTGAATTACTAGTAGAGGTACTCCAGCCTCATTTGAAGAAAATAATGAGCTTTTCATGCTGTACTAAGGATAACTAATTTTCAGTTTAAGGTAGGCTTAAATTAGCCTGGCTAAACAGCTCTAGCATTTCCATCTAGAAATAAATGTCAGAAAAATCTCTGATGTGTTATGTTTCAAATGAAAAGGATATATCTCTGTTCAAAGGAATCATAGCTACAGTTTTGATTTGATCTACCAGCATTAGCTGAGTATATGTTCTCTAGAAAATAGGTCACAGCAATAAAGGCAGTTAAATTTAAAGGAAAGAAATATGAGCAGTAGTGACTAGGGAGATTAAGGTGTTCAGTAGAAGAATGGCACTACGTGACAAACAGCCCTCTTTGAGCTGGGCATAAATATTAATGCCTTCCACATTCATGCTAGACAGAGCCTTTTAATAAAACCTACTAAATAAGAAAATTGTAATCTCCATTTCTAATGTTGGAGGCTTTGAGCCTACTGCAGCTGCCTAGTAGGAAAAATGTAAAGCTGCTCTTGTAAATGGTCACTCTTTCATCATTGTGAGAGTGGGGAATTCCAAATCTGATTTGACATATGGCTTTTCAGGACAGTAGCTTATTAAATAAATATAAAATAAACACTACTACTACTTCCTTGCTGCAGGTATCCATTTGTTCAGTAGTTGTATTCCCCATTCTAGCTTGCCCTCCAGCTTTATTTCTGTGCCCATGCTGTGAGAATAGCCAGGGCTCTTGCTTGAATGTTCCCCTTTACTAGCTAATACATTATCTCAGCTGTTTAAGAAATATAGTTTTGAACATTTTAGGTGATGTACTCAATATTGGATTACACATTGTTCTTGTTTGCAGTTATACCATTGTGATACAATATGGCAGTCTGGAAAGAGTCCACCATGTCATTCTTAGTGGTGTAGTGCTGTTACTAGGGAAAATTTGTTCAGGATTGTCCTTTTCTAGTGTGACTAAAGGAATTAAATACTTCATAAAGTCAGATACAAATATTTGAGTTAAATATATGTACACATATACACATGTATATTTGTGTGTATGTATACACACACACACACACATATATATACATGTGTGTATATATATATATACACATACATGTAAATATATATATATATACACATACATGTATATATATACACATATATTTGAATATTCATCAACATTTCCATATGCTGAAGAAGCTTTACACTTTAATTTAAGATTTGAAAATTTGGATACAATTTCTGGGCCAGGACTAAAATCAGTTAATTTCATTAATTCTGTCCCTGTTTGTTTCTTGGCTGCTTCTCACTTTTCATTCTTCCCTGTGGAAGGGAGCTTAAGATTTGACCAATATACTTAACATGTTTCTGCAAACATGAGACATATCAAGGCATGAGCCTGATGGAATTTCTCAAAGGTATTGTTTTTGCTGAGGTTGTTTGTGCTTTTACACGAAGTGATAGCAGTGTGCACAAGGGCACTTAAAGCAGGAGCTAGCCTGGAATTTAACAGAGAAATTTAGAGAAAAATTGTAACCTTTCATCAAGAAACAAGCCTGTTTCTGTAGTTTTCTGCTGGCTGATAGCTTTTTATTAGTTTAGACTGGTAATGTTGTTATTATGAAAGGAATTGGTCTTTGTGATAGCTTTAGAACACTGTGAATGTAATGGGAGTTGTAGGAGGAAAAGCAATCATCTCGTTGGTTCAAGTAATCAGTGAAATCATCCTATTCATTCCAGATGTTTCAGTGATAAATGTGATAAATTATTCCCTCTATGATCTACCAGAAACAGGTATTTTTGTGAGCATTATTCAGTCAGAGGCTTTGCAGTAGGTCATGCTTCTATGCTGATTACTGGTGCACTCCAAATTCTGGTGTGCCCATGCAGTAGCTGATTTGGGATGGCAGGTTATAGTCATGAGGAAATGCTTGCAGAAAATGCCTGTTTACTCTGAGCAGGACTAGAGTTTTGGTGTTTAATGTAATTTGAATAACAATGAAGATCAGTGTCAAACTGAGAGATGAAAAAGGGTTTACAGCCTCCAATAAGCAAGATGGCCTCAGGATGATGTAAAAGTGAGCAAAAAAGGAGACATGTCCTGGGAAGTCTGCTTTCAGCTCTTCAGGCAGAGAAGTCAGTGGCAGTCTCTGTATACTGGAATCTGTGACCAATTGCCTGTCCCCAGAGCAGCTGTCCTGAAGGTAGGGAAAGCAGGCATAGGAATGGTGATCTTGTACCCTGGTTTGCATCCAACTTTATAGGGAAGGCATAGGAGTGCTACAAGAAAATGCCATTTTCTTTCCTCTGAAATGCAAAGAAATCCCATTAGATTCCAGAGATAAGCCACCCTCCTACAGAGGTCCTACATTGGACCAAGCCAGAAGAGTTCTTTAGAAACAGTTTTCTCTCTTAATCTTGCCAGCAATTTTAATTCATGCAGGGAAAACAGTTGGCATTTGCTACTAATGTTGACAAGATATTTTTCATTTAATACACTGATTCTCAAAAGCAAAACCAAATAAGTCCCTTTCCCTGTAGTTTGGGTTTTTTGTTGTGATGGGATTTATTTTGGTTTTCTTGGTAGCCTGTCTGTTCAATAATTTAATGACTCATTAAGCATCTTGGAGGCAGAAACCATCATATTGTACTAAAGCTAATACAAGTCAGTCCTTCCTCTTGGCCAGGACATCATAAAAACTGCAAAATACTGATGTATCATTTGGAATATGAGTTTCCAAAGAACAACTCTGACATTTTCTGTATCCTCAGAATGACTCTTCTGTGCTAAGCAAAATGTTACACACAAACACTGAAACTGTCGTTTCCTGATACCCACTTCTGAATGTTCTAAATACTTTCTCAGCTGTCCCTTCCACTTAGCTGTTCTCATTTGCTGTTCCCTACTGAATGGCAGGTTAACAATAGAAGAAAGGATAGATAAATTGTTATAGGCTGTTGTCTAGAGAGTGTTTTTGAACAAAGCTGTGCTCAGAATAAAAATCCTCATGCATCATGTCCACAGCTGCAGAGACTGTGTCCAGGAGGGTGGCTGCTGCAGTCTCAGGCCACCTGGATCTTTTGGACATAGGTAAAGTTGAAAATCACCTTTCAATTAATAGATACCTCCCCTTATTATGAGGAAGCTGGATTCCTGATGGATATGTTAAACTTTATGGGTGTCTTACAAAACTATGGAGAGGACCAAAGCTAGGTACTTCAAAACCCTAGTGGGTTTTAGTTCTAGGTACCCTAAAACCCTAGTGGTTTTGAAGTGGGGTGATCTTCATGAAGAAAGTTAAATGCCTGTAGTATCTCCTTATTTTTCAAAACTAAGATATATTTACTCTGTGTGGGTTGTGTTTCACTGCTTTGTTGCCTTAAAAAGGATTTCATTAATGTATTTAACAATGTTATCTGTAGCTCTCCTTCAAAGATCAGTGCATAGAGACAGAGCTGAGCCATACAGTAACATACTGGGGCAATCTTTTGCCATTTCAAGCATGTTTCTAGATTGTGGGGAAGAAAAGTCTTGAAAATATAAGCTTCTAAGTTTTTATGGCTATAAACAAATGATTATACACCTAGGCCTGAGTATGATGAAAAGGTTACTAATGTTTTAGGGGACAAAAAGGGTATTTGTAAAGAAAAAGCTCCTAAAATGAGCTTGACCTTCACCTATAGTTTCATCCTAATGTGGTTGACACAGAAAAAAATAAGGATGTAGTGGTCCTGTACAGGTGACAGTAGTGCTTTCTGGTTGACAGTAGTCTGGGGAGAATTGTAATTGCTTGAGACTTGAAGTAGTTTTATTTGAACCAACTTCTATCTGTTATAGAAAATCAATTTGGAAACCCCACTCTCCTTCTGATCATTAACCCTGTATTTTTTTGGCTCAGAATGGCTGTGTTTGGAGTACCCTCAGCAAGCACCAGGGTAAGGGGCTCATTGGGATCCAGGTGTGAGTGGGAAGATAGACTGAGGGGTGGGGAAGGTCCCTGAGGCCCGTGTAGCATGTTCTTGTTGCTGTGTGGAGCAGATTGGACCTGCAGGTCTGAAAGGAACACCCTCAGAGTGGGTTTTGCTAACAGAGCCCAGTGCCCTGGCCAGAGGATACAGGGGGTAGTTTTCTTGAGGTGTCCTAATCCCTCAGTTCTGGTTTGGGAATAAACATTTTTAACAACAGCCACAGCAGCTGCTGCAGCAACTCTTTCCAATCCACCAAGCTGGACAGGAGGTATCCCCTCATTCTGGAGAGGCTTGGTCTTGTGGATTTCTTGGGCCAAATGAAACACATACATGCAGTCTGCTGCCTAAATGTCCAACTGTCTAGTCAGAGCATGATGGTGTCTTACCTGTCAGGGCCTGTTTAGAGAGAGGACAAGCCCATCAGCCCAGCTGTGTGCCTTATATGGCTCCAGACTGAAGACTGGTGGCAATTTAGCAGCTTGTGTGCCTGGACATGTTGTCCAGCATTACATGATTGGCTGGGAGAGTACATGCTCTGGATTTCATTTACAGGGAAACCAGAGCAACAGATTAAATAACAAAGATAGTTGGGTAAATAAGGTTTCTATTTACACAGATTTCCTTCCCCCCCCCCCAAGTTGTTTCACCCCACACTGAACCTTGGTGCTTCCATGGAGTTTCTCTGCTTGGACCTGTCTGTACCTAGATCTGGCTGCATGAGGCTGCCTGTGTTTCAGACCACAGCTCATTCCCTTCATCTTCCTCAGCAACATCATTTGGCCTCTGATCAGTGAAGTCAGTCAGCCACTGATTTGCACCAGTTGTGGTTTTGATGCAGTGGTGCATGAGGTTAAGTAGGTAATACCAAGGGAGGCTTGTTGCTGCTGCACATTCCATTCAGGGATTTACTTTTTTTATGGAAACTGATTTAAAATTCTCTCACACAGCACAAGAAAGTGTCTTTGCTTCCAGAGGTATGATGAAAAGTTAAGTAGGTCATTTCTTATCTTGAAGATATAAAGCTTGAAAATGAAATCTTCTGAGATAGTATCCACTTGGTAAATCTAGTAAGGGGTGTTTTTGTCATTGCTTGATGATGCCATCAAATAGAGATAATGCTACTGCAATTTGGGATTACTCTGTGGCACTGTGTCATTGCTGGCTCTTGGTTTGAAGTAGGCTTTCAGTGATGTTTGCTTTCAGTAGCAAAGTTAAAATATTGTGAAACTACAGTTGGTCTTGAGTGACTTTGGAGAGCAGTTGAACATGTGTGTTCACCTCCTGCTCAGCGTTTGCTTCACCTTTCCTTGTAAAAGGAGTAAAGGCAGAGCAAATTGGAAAGTGGGTTGAAATGTAAGCCTCTCATTTGACTAGGAATAACCTGAGTTACTGGCTGCTGAGCAGTCTCCCCAAATCCCTTAAATACCAATGGTCACTTCTTTGGGTTATGTGTTACCTAGATCTGGATGCCTGGGAGATGTGCTTTTCAAAGCTAGCTATTTAAGGAGCAAGATATAAGCTTATAGAAAAATTCATTTTTTTCTTACTGGTGATTATCTTCTGCTGAGTGCTCTTCAGGAGTATAGCAGAAGGCACGAAATGTTTCTCTTCTGAAAAACAACTTGTTTATATGTTTACCCTGACATTGCAATTTAGGTCAGAGAAGGCTGGGCTTTACTCGTGCTTTCAGAATCTGTCTCTTGTAAATATGACATTGTTTCTAATCTCTGAAGCAACATACATACATACATATGTATATATATACATATAAATAAGTGTATGCATGCATACATTTTGTCTTTAGAATACCTCCTCTTTCTGCCACTACCTATTTCTAGGTGCCTTCCATACATCCCAATGTATGGCATTTACCAGCTCTCATCCCTGCTATGACAGAGCTGCAGCTCAGAGTTGTGCCTGCCTAGGATGGGGAAGAAACATTCCAGCTATTCCTAATTTTCTTTCACTGAAATAACTCATAGAAGCTTAAAGCTGGTGTTAACTGCGGGTGGACAGATGAGGGATTGTTGCACACCAGGGACACCATAACACCCATAATACGTGTATCGTGTTCCCCTTGCATATAAGGTGGTCTTAGCCTAATGCAAGGACAATTTCTGTGGTTTTGTTAGGGCTGTGCCTGCCTCTGTGTAGTACTTCCTCTTCATTCATAGTATCTCAGCTTTCTGGCTGACCATTCATTTGAAGGAGCTGCCCCTCCAGCTGTACAGATAGCTCCATCTTTCACCTCTACATCCTACCATATGCCGAGGTTTGTGTTGCAGTAACCGGAGCGTGCTCTCCTAGAGTGAAAAATAACTCATGACAGCTTGAAAAATCCCTACAGACATCTCTTAAACCAGACTGCTTGCTCATTTTAGTTTAAGCAAACAGAAGATCACAAAGAGAAGGGAAATGGCTGTCCAGGTTAAAAGTGACAGGTTCAATCCCACCTCCAGCCTCCACCGTGTTTTTGTTTGTTCCCCTTGCTTGGCACTGTTGCCCCTGCTTCAAATCACAAACCCACAGGGTCTTCTTTGGATCAGCAGCCAACCATGTTTAGGGCATCATCATGAAAGGCATGGTCTATCCCCAACTTTGTTTCTGGCCTGTAGTGTGACCAGGAAGACCACTTGGCTCTTGTGCCTCAGTTTCTCTTGTGAGAAATGGAAATGGTGATATTTCTTTGAATTGCTACATGAATCTATGGGCAGAAAACTCTGCAGACAAATCAAATCTTATTGTTGGTCACTAAAATCTTGTGGACAAGTGTGGTGAGCCACTGGTATAATGCAGAGATTTCTAATTCCACTGGGTGGCAGCTAAGACTGAGCTTAGGTGAGGGATAAAGCTTTCTCCTTTGGGTTGAATGTAGTGACTTTTTGCTAGAACAAAATAGATCCAGACCCAAGCCTACTGCAAGGTCCCAATGCTGTAACCATCTAAGATGGCAGTTTTCTTCTTGTTTGCATTATTTGAATCCCCTATTTAATACAGACAATAAAACAAGACCTTTTGAACCAAAACCCCATCAAACCTGCTGGGTTTGGACTGCCAGTCATTTACAATACTTTTAAAGGCTTGTAAACAAAAGTCATATCAGCAGAAGTCCACCTATTTTTCATTCAATGTATTTCCTACTGCAATCTGTTTGAAAACCAGGCCATGAGAAATCATGTCTCAAAACTGTGTTTGTTGAGGAGGCAGATAACCAAACAAACAGCTTCTGTTGTGCAAAGTGGATCACACTGCCTACAGCCACCTTCCTCAGCTGTGCCAGGCCCTGGCAGAAACCAACCATTGTATAAAAAGCCACTGGGCTTGAAATGGCATTCTGGCAATCCTCTAGTGCTATTAACAGGGTGCTGTGGTGGGCACTGGCTTGAAGGCACAATCCAAAGCCCTGTGCTCTGAGGGAAGGCACTACACTTTATCCTGGGCCATCTGGCATTATCTGCATCCTCCAGCACTGCTGCCCCAATGTGAAACCATCTTTCAGTGCCATCTCCCACTGTCCATCTCAACGCTGGGCCCCTAGGAAGGAGCTCTCTGGTGTCTGTTTCTTTCTTGGTGCTTTGTACTGTTTGGACCTACCAAGCAATGCAGGATACTGAACCATTTAATAGCTGGGTCTTGCTTTTCTGTTCAAGAGGTAAGGAAAAGCCTCCTGTGAATGATGGCAGCCTTATGAATTAGGCTACAGAGCTGTGGCAAGGACTGTTTAGAGCTGGTTAAATGCTGTATTGTTGATTCAGGAAGAACTGCTGTCTATGTCTCCAAAGGAAAGTAAGTCTTATTATCACTGCCTGGTGTCTTTCCTCTTGTTTCTTGAGCACTTTGTCCTTTCAAGGAATTCTTCCACAAGCCAAAGATTTCTTTGCATTTGGGCTTTTGGAGGAAAAATAACCCTTTCTCTCTATCTCTTTGTTCTGCCTCAAAGTGAATCACACCATGGACTTTGACATAGAGCTTTTTGGTTTTTACTGCACACTTACCTGCAAGTGCCTCACTTAAAATCTTTTTTTATTCTCTCTTCTGTTCTTACCTCTCCAGTTCATTCAGAGAATGCTGTTCATGTGAGTGCAGTGGGTAGACAGGGGCTGCAGAAGTTCTCTAGGAAGAATCCCTGTTTCCAGAAGAGCTAGCACAGCTGTGCAGGGCTGGCAAAGGCAGCTTTCATGGGAATTGCCTTCAGGGTGAGCAGAGGGCATGACAGGAACTGCAAGGCTGTGGTTCGCCTGCCCCTGGAGTATGACTTATTTATTTCCCTGCCATAAAGCAGCCATTCTCAGCCTAGTCTTAACATCAGAGAAATCTGACACCTGGGTTCTCCTTTGCCTGGCAGATTTGGGCTGCAGAGGAGAAGCAGGCTGCTCTCAGCATGGGTGCAGGAAGCCTCTGCAAATCTGTAAAAGGCTGGCCTGGGTGTTAATGTATTTGCTTATCAGCATGGGAGGGTTTGGGTGTGAGAGGGAATGCCATGTAAAATTAGAGAGTGAGAAAGCATGGAGGCTCATTCTTGGGGATTGAGTTAATAAGGTCTGACAAGAGTCACAGATGAAAGAAGAAATGGTTGCAAAGCCAAAACAAGGCTGGCTTCAACCCTGAAGTATCTTGCATGTTTCTGATGAAGACATGACAATGAGCATGTAAAATGAGGGGTCCCCTTGTTTGTGTCTGAACTGATTTTTGAAAGGCATTTGATGGCTGGTATGGATGAGCATGGGACCATCCATTCAGCAGTACAGCTCCAAGAGTGTGGACATGCTGGGAGCAGTGCAGGAGCAGGTGCCCTGAGAAAGGAATGGGTTTAGCTTTAGCATCTCTTTCTTTACTGCTCTGTGATCCTGCCTTACATCAGATGAGTAAGAAGCAGCACAGCCTCCAGCAGTGCAGGCTGACATTGTGTAGGAGACAACAAGGATGGTTTTACACTTAAACTTTATAGGCCACTTATTGCTGCTAAGTGGCACACTAAAATCTAAAGAAAAACAAAAGCAAGGTTGTTGGATTTGCATCTGTTACACTCATTAAATTATTGTGTCAGGCAGTAATAATACACTGGAAAGCAAACAGTAGCAATGAAACTGAATTCTCTGGCTGGACAGCATAGACTGTCCAAAGGGAACCCCAGAAAAATAAGTTAATCCAGGAAAAACTGAGGCTAACTTCAACTCTGTAAAAAAACCTAGCTGAATCAAAATAATTACATAGCTTGGCATATAGCTGTGACACCTGGTGCCCTCCCAAAATAGCAGAGAACTTTAAAAGTTTAGTCCATCAAATGGGAAAAAAATCCTCCACTGGGGATGAAATTGAGAAAGAACCTACCTCATGTTCACTGAGCTGAAATACAACAGAAGTGCAGTGTACAAACTGCCTCCAAGAAGCTGTCAAACCCAGCCCAGTGGCCCATGAGGTACAGAAAAAGCCTAAAAGCCTTTATAGGGTGAAGCAGAGCAGGTTGCAGTGGACAGCAGGCAGAGACCTCACCCTACACAGCAGTGCTGGCCTGGGGCAGGTGTAATTTTAGTGTGATTGAAAAAGTGTGAGCAGAGCTATTGAGCTCTTGAGAAGCTCTTCTGTTTTCTTGTGAACATCAGCCCCTCCTGAGACTGCAGACTGTGCCCTGCTTGGTGCAGCACCCTGCCCTCACTCAGCCTACTTCAGCCCCCTCCTCCTAGCTTTCTCCCTCTGCTAGCTAAGAACAGAGCAGTAAAGGAAAGCAGCTTGAAAAGCTCTTTGGCTCCCTACCCCAACCTGGCAAGCAGCTGTGCAGTGTCAGGAGCCTGAGGTGTGGCAGCAGCAAGCTCTGTTCTGCCACCCTGGCAGTGCAAGCTTGCCTGCCCCGTGCACCCCAGCCCAGCCTGAGGGCACCCTCCTCCCCAAATTTGTTTGCCAGTGAGTTCCAGGCTGCTTCCTGCTGAGTCTGCAGCAGGTGATGGTCTGATGAAACAATAGATACATAGGTAAGCAAAAGGGCTTGATATCTCGTTTTTACACTTGCAGAACCATCAGGTAAGAGCATAAGGGACTGTCTTCCCTGGTGCTCTTCTCCCATCCTAGAAATCCTAGAGGAAATATTTTTTCTTTAATGTTATTTAATTTTATTAAAATTAATTCTATTTACTTACTAAACTAGGTTTTATAGCTAATTAATCTGAAGTTGGTGGTTAGAAGTAAAACTAGTTTTACTAGTGGGATGATCACCCTACCAAGAGCACTAGCATTTAGCTGAACTGCTTCTTTTGTTTCAACTTGTTTTCAGCAATGCCAGCTCCAAGCTTCTGGAAACATGAAACTATTCCCTTGTGTATCATAAGAGTAGCCACACCACACAAACAAGGCCACAATTGGTGTCTGGGACAACCACAGGAGAGAAATATGTACATGAAACCCAACACTTTGTAAATGCTCTGGACTGAAAGCTGGGGGTCTTTGAGGAGCTCTGGGATGGTGGACTGCAAGGCATATCTGTGTGTCAAATTCTTCATTGCTGTCATTTCACTCTGATTCCTCAACACATTTTCTGCATGCTGAGCTGTTTTAAAAACAGGGTCAAGTACTGCCTGCCTTACCCTTTTGTTTACCACAGGAACAGATGGATCATTCACTTGTGCATTGCTCAACATTTGAAACCAAAACCCATGTAATTGGAGATTTTGGGCTGATCTGTACAAATACTTGAACTGACTTAACTGTAATCAGTTATGGAAAACATCACTTGGAAACACAGTGTTTTCCTGATAGCAATTATGTCTTAGCTTGGTAGTTTATGAACCTGAAACAAAGTTTTAAATTGATATGACATCTTACCAACTGAAAGATAAATTGCTCTAAGTCATAACTGATAGAAATTATTACACCTGTGTCCCCAGAGGCGTTTCTGAGGGATTAACTGGATCAGTTTAACTACTGATGGTAGTTAAACTGGCAGGAGCTATTTTGTGTAAACCAGTCCTTGGGGCTGGGAGGTTTCAGGGTGAATCAGGTGACGAGTTGCACAGTAGCACATGAGGAGAAACACCAACAACTCTTTGGAGCTTCACATGTAGATCTGCTCTGCAAGGAGGTTGATGTGTGTCAGCAGAGCCCCATTTCTTTTGCTGTTGTTGGAAAGATACAAAGATCTTCCATAAACCAAATCAAGAATGCTTACAACCAAGTGACACAAACTGCCAGTACAGTATGGTTAAATTTTGTTGCTTCCAATTTCCTAAAAACAGATCAATGTAATATCTAATTTTCAGCAGGCTCTGGTAGAGCAATTATTGCTTATCTTTGCCATCTGGAAAGATGCTTCTGGATCTAGTTATCATGTGAAGGGTATAAATTCTGCATTGTGTGCACCAGCTCCTTCTGACAGAAATGTGTTTCTGTGATCATGTCTAATCTCTATCAGATTTGCTCTGGACATGGATCAGTATTAATGATTTTTGGATTCTTAAGAAATAGCAGCCAGAGTATGGATTACACTACTCCACTGTCCCCTGACTGAAGTTGTGTAGGTTGTGCCACACATGCTGTGTTGTGGTATAGTTTCCTTGGAAAGATAACAGGATTTCAAAGAAAGCTTTGAGTCAGTGATGTGGAAGAGAAAAATGTCCTCGATGATCCTGCTGTGTATGGGCAGAAAAAGTCAAAAATATTTCAAGGCAGTGGCAGTGAGAATACAGATCACACAATTTGTAGCATCTTTGCAGAGTATAGGTCAGATAGCATTCCCTTAGGCATCCAGATGGATGGGGTTCAAAACTTCATCTTGAATATTGATGGTAATGGGAACAGCTGTTCACTACTGTGTTCATGTGGTTTAATGGGCACAAAATCATCTGTTTGCAAAGAGCAACCCAACCTTCCCCAGCAGACGCAAGCTCCTAGGACAGGCTCCAGCTGAGCCTGGCCTGTCTCCCAGACCCAGACTTGCCCTGACCCTGCACCCAGCCCTGTGCTTGGGAGGACCCAAAATTTAGCTCCATGGGCCTGACTTCCACACCTCAGGCTTGGGCTCTACAGCACTGTCTGTGCACCTGAAGCTGAGTTTGCCATCACCTCAGCTAGCACAAAATGCCATAATCTCTTTTAGATCATGAAACACAGATCATACACTGATCAGTGCTATCTGTCACCTTTGACAGTCCTCTTGGCAGAGAGCTTTGTGATGGATTTGACATAAAGATGAATTTCTGTTGAGTCAGGGAAGGTGTAAGTGAGAATCTGGACAGCTCACACTTATTCTGTCTGTTGTGCAAGGGTTTAGGGGCTTCTAGCTTTCTTTGGTTTCATTGTTTTGGTAGTTGGTTCCAGGTTTTTTACAGTTAAACAATTTCAATGAGCAGGATTAACTTCACTAAAGTAATTAAAAGACACCATGCCCTTATTAACAGTCTGTTGGCCTGGACCTTCTTGCTAAATTCATGTGTGACAGGATGGGTGCCAGTTTCTGAGGAGTCAGTGGCAGAGGGTGGGAAGCAGTGTGATGCACTCCCAGTTCACACTCAGTAAATTCACTGAGCTGTGTGCACACTGCACAGACAGAGGCTGTTCAAGGAAAGCATCAGGCTCCACTAAATCTCACCACAGAACCAAACTCATTAGGAGCTTGCAAGCCTCACAAGATAGTCCTTTATCATCTTCTTACTTTAACTATGAGACACATAAGAAATGCAAAATGATCTCTGGCTGCAGAACACTGTCAGCAGCTGGTGTTTTTAGGGGAAATGCCCTGAGTTTTTCTCCTGTACCACTAGTGGTACTGCAAAGTTAATAAGATGAAGTAGTGGGTTCATGATTGCATGTAACAAAGAATTTTAATGACATTCTATTTATATCATAGAAGGCTCTGTGCATGTGTCACCCTTGTGTTTTGATGTAGCTGTCTCTCAAATATCTTCTGATAGACATCTCTGCCAGTCATTGCAAGGCAGTAGGAGTAAAATATGCTAGGACATTTAACACAACACTGAGTATATTTATTTGACTTGTATTCTTGGCTGTGTAGTACTCCAAACTACACTTCACCAGTCAGGTTTGGAAGGGTTTTTCCTTGCCAAGAAAGGGCTATGCTACTGTGAGTTTCTTATAGCTGTCTATTATCACATAATGTGCTACGAGACCCCCACCCACACGTAGAATAGCAGCATTTGTGGTCTGCTCAGACCAGGCATGACAAAGAAATACTAAAAAATATGAGGGAGAACTGGGGTGGAAGGACAAGGGTAAGAACAGTAAGGGAAAGGAGTGCATGGCTGTGAACCCCTGCAGGGATGTATGCTGCATGAGTCAGCTCATGCAGTCCCTTGGCTAATCTCAGTGCTCCCACCATAACTCAGGGTTTAGGAATGAGGATGCAAATGCAGGCAGGCAGTACAGGCCCCCTGGGGCTAGTGAGCAGTTGTGTTTTCAAATCATCAAAACAGAGAGGAAAGACCTAGCCCTTACATTAGTCTTTTGTTCTGATTTCTAACCCAAGGAACATAAATGAGGACAGGACAGGATTGTTCTCAGCACATCCCACCAAACTGGGAAAGCAGTAGGTGAAACAGCTGCACAGATATCCATGATCCAAAAGATAGTTCCTATCCCAGCAATTTTTAGTAAGGCCACACTTTCTTCTACCATATCTTGAGATTTCTCTCAGTGACATCTCTCAGAGAATGAAATTAATTCTGGTGGATACAGACAATAGTTTAGTTTGCAGGTGCTGTAAATAATTTCATTTAATAATAATGATATATTATGTTTATGCTGAAACTTCCAGGATGAAAGTGACTTTGCTGTGATACAGAGATTCTACTTACAATAACCATCACACAGATGGGAAAAAGGTAGCTAACCCAGTATCACACAAAATCTCTCCATCACAGCTGGGAAGAAAATAGTAATCTACTGGTCCTCTGTTCCCAAAATGAGATCCTCCCCAGAAAGAAATATTTGCAGAAATATTTGAAATAATCTTTGTGCATTTGTAGCTGTCTTCTACATAGCCTATTTTTATAGATGAGTTCCCCTCAGTTGATGGAGAATTGAGACTCTGTATCAGGTGCACTGTACTCTGACATAGTTTTCATTACTGCCTTGTTCCAGCCTTCATTTTCATCGCACTTTGGGGTTTTTTAGGTTTTATAAGAATAAATGTGATCTGCCCTGGGAAGAAAAGACACAAATTAAACCAAACCTTCCCTGTGCAAATAATCTTAAATATCCTATCAGGTATCCAAAAATTATGGTTACCTTAAAGAAAAGTATCTGCCTTTTCCCAACCCACTTTTTTTTTTTTTAGTTTTCAATTGCAGCTAATGCTCTTTATTTTACATCTCTGTGTAGACATTTAAAGCTGTGCAAAGTGAGTATATTTTTTTAAATCCTCCTATTTCACCCTGACAAAAATGACAATACACAGTGTGGAGTGATTCAGAATTTTTTTTCCCTGAGCTGACTGGATCTATCAGTGTGGAAGACTGAACATGCTGGCATTCAGTTCTGTCAAAAGCGAAACTCCATAATGTGCTCTGTTTCAGCAAATACTGATCTCCTTTGTTGCAAAGCTTTCTGTATGCATCATTAGTCACTTGACATTCTGTGTACCCTAGAAACCCAGAAACAGCAGCATCAATGCTTATTTGTTTATATATTTTAAGAAACCTAATTTATGGTTTGACTTCAGTCACATCACTTCACAAATTATCTTTCAAGAGCCTGTCTCATCAGAGAATAACTGGAGACTGACCAACATGCCCATGGCCTTACCATTTTTATTCCTTACTCCAATGACTCAACTCACCCACACCACCAGGACCTCCATAGTACTCATGACCTCCCTGAGGGCTGCTAAAACTATTCATAGCTACAATTCACAGGCTGAGTGACACAGAGGACCACATTCACGAGACAGGGCTAGAGCTAAGCTGCTTTAGCTGTAGGCTTAATCCAGCAGATGGAGCAGCTGCCTGACACAGTGGAGATAGCCTGTATCTTTGTCCAGGGCAGTGTGATCTGGTGGCCTGGTGCACCTGGTAATTATTAACTAAAGTGTGGTCATTATTATTTGCTAGCATTCACAGGCAGGAGAGAGAGCTCAGCCCCACTGGATATTCTGGAAAACTTTTACTACTTCCTGTTCTTGTGTGCTCCCATTAAAATAGTTTCCAACTGCAGAGTTTGTCATCAGGCTCTTAGAGCTGGCAAGGCAAATGGTGATCCCTGCTGTAGATCTAGAATGTCATCTGACTCTGGCTTGACTGATGGAAAGTGACCTTAGAGCCCACTGTAGGGCTTAAGAGAAAACTGCTCATGCTCTATAATTACCAGTGACTGTCGTCAAAGGGAGCCTGATGCACCTTGTGGAGTTAAGGACTTCCAAGCAGTAATGGCAAGACATGTGGGTACTTTTCACCTTGCCTACAAACTGTTCTACATCATCCCATGGGAATGGGAACACAAGGCAAACCTGGCATTCCCAAGGTTTTATGTGCTGCTGTTACATTTCCCCTACCCCATCCTGGAACACTTTTCAGCCTTACTTACTTTTTCTATCAACCTCTTTAGATGGTATCATGTTCTGCCAGCTGGGTAAAGTGCTGATACATTTATTTCAATCTTGACATTGTGACACGTGCTTAGAGATAATGACAATTTCAGACAAACCATGGCATGACAGGCCCTCATTCTCATGCTGTTTAAATGTGTACTTGTGTAGGAAACCAAAGAGGAGTAGACAATGATGCCATCTGTACCCTAACTACGAATCCGGGCCTATGAGTGCAAAACTGCAGCTGCCCTGAATGTGGGAGCTACTTTTTGTCATGTCAGAGCTCCAGACAGGGGCACTGCCTCCTCACACAGAGCACAAGGGCCATATCTTTGCATCCTCTCAAGCCCTGTTCAAGAAGCTCAAGCAGAGCTCGTGGGGCAGTTCAGATGTTACAAAGGCAATGTGCTGCCTTTCTGCACAGAGGCGAATTTGGACTATTCACTAATGTTTTGCCCACTGGTGCTGCTTAAAGCTGTTCCACAGGCATGGAGGGCTGTTGCCAGGGCAATAACACCTTGCAGAGAGGCAAAATTACTCATTGTTTTTCCATTTTATGACATGTTAAAGTGGGCAGAAGTCCTTGGAGTTGTCTCTACCTGTCAGTTTGACGTATTTCGCCAGCAGAACCAAGGGAAATTCTACCAGTCAAATAATTCAGATGTAACATCTTTTCTACAAGCATTTGCCAGCACATTTATACCTCTATCAAACATAAAGGTCATGGAGACCATGGATTGCAGTTACAAGTGACTGGTTGTAAATCGCCTTGGAGCCTGGAAGCTGTGTTTGGCAAAATCCCAGACTCATTTCCCACTGGTTTTCTTGCCATGAGTTACTGAATGCTTTGGGCTTGGTTGGTCCTTCACCCACAGTATCCTTGCGGGAGTTCAGGCTAATGTCAGAAAGGAGAGCACTTCCTGGGCTGCTTCTGCTCTTTCCAGGCTTGGACTTGAGATTCCCAATGTATCTGGAGCTGATGCCCATTTTCTCCTGCACAGAGCAGAGCTGTGCTTCCACAGGCAGTCTGGCCCTTTGTGATTAGTTCTTTGGTTAAAGCCTAGGTGCCTTTGATTCAGGTGGGGTTTGTTTTTTTTGCTTCTAAGAAGTCCTCTCATGTTGCAATATTAAATATCTAAACCCCTCAGGGATTAATTAGCAATAAGTGATACAGGATGCGGTCTGAAAGTTGGAAAAGAGATCTATATTAAAAATACGCAGAGACCACGTTTGAGACAAGAGACCAGTGTTTGATGGTGCCCTGGCTCCTACTTGGTGTTCTGGAACATAAGGATAAATTCTCCTTAAAATACACCTTCCTTTCTGATTTTCTGTAGTTTAGCTGTACCTTGTCTTGACTGTTTGTAATAGAGAGTACTTTAAATCCTGATTTTCAAACCTCTTTAGTCTTCATACAGTAACATCCTAGAAAAGCAAAACTGAAGGCTATATTCAAAACAAATATTGTGCTTTGACTGTGTAACTTCTGTTGTTTTGGTAATCTCAAAAAATAAATTCATAGCAGATCTAATTTCTTGATTTTATAATTAGCTACCTTTTTTATACTTGGCAAAGGGAATATATCCCTTGTGAATATATCAGTGATGTTTCTCTCTGACACTCCAAAAGCTTTAGTACGATCTCAGTACAAGCAGCACTAAAATCCAGTCTCTGAATTTTTTGTCAGCTATTGTCTAAGATGCAGAGCCAAGTTAAATACAGTGGACTGGACTTCTCAGGGGGAGCCTGTCCTGCCTCTTTGCGTCTTTATTCACTTTTCTGACCAGCCAAGGTGCCAGTTAGTGCCAGCTGCCATTTGATGTTATGGAAACTTACCCAACCAGAGCCAAATGGAGTCAAGATTGCCATGAGGTGACACTGACTGCTTTAGTGAGCCAAGCAACTCCTGGAAAGGTGGTGTTAACCAGGCATGCATGTGTCCCCCAGCCTTTCTGTGTGGGTTCTCTCTTAACACGGCTTTCTTTTTGACTTCCATCAAGTTAAGAAACCTGACATTTTCCCCACAGCCAAGCTGTAAAAGCATCAGCTGTTTGAAGAGTTTTCTTAAGGCAAGAATGACAAATGTCTCCCCTTCTCCCAAGTGATGCTCACACCATGGAAATTAGCTTCTTGAAGGTGCAGAGCTTTTGTGCCCAAGAGAAATATTGAAACCCTTCCCAAGCTGACAAGCCCTGACAAGCTCTATCTGACATTTTGTATTGCTGTCTCTCTGTCCCTGTGCCAGGGTAAGCACATATCTAGTGGATATTCCTGGGAAATGAGCCTGTCAAGCTGCACAGGAGCTGCTTCAGAGAAGTTTGAGTGGCCAGAGTAGCTCGATGCCATTTCCTACCCAGGTTGTGGCCTGGCAAGGTGAGCTGACTCATTGCAAGAGCAGGATGGCTAATTCTCTTGGGATGAGAAACAGGCAAACAGATTTTCCCCCCAGGATGAATGAGAGCTCTGTGGTGTATACACAGATGTTTAGGATGAACTAATTTACAGCCTGGTTTTATAATCTCTCAGCAGACTGACACACATCTGCCTGTGCAGTGAATTGTTGTATTTCACTGGTGAGTAGGCATTTCTGAGACACTGATCCTTGCCAGCTGAGATGATTTTGCTTACCTTGACATGTCTTCTCCTTTCTTCTGGGGAGTACATATAATTTTAATTCTGATTTATTTCTTTTTGATTTAACATAAGGGAGATTAAAAACTTCAACTTAATATAAAGGGTTTCCATAGCAGAAATTGCAGTCAGTTTGGCTGGATATTTTTGTTGTTGGAGTTTTTTTGGGGTTGGGCTTGCTGAGTTGTTTGGTTGGTTTGGGTGGTTTTTTGGTACAGTCCAAGCAGTGACATCTAGCTCTAGAAACACCAGGTTATGGAAAGCAGAAAGGCACATGGAATTGTTCATTGGCTTAAATTCTGCAATTATTTAATTCTGGTATGGTCCTACTGGCTTTTCTGGAGCTCTCCCACTAGGCCAGAATTTCTGATCACCCAAGACTTCTTCCATTCTCTGCAGGGGGTGGAAAAACACAAAAGCACAGTGAAAGCTGGGAGCTGGAGTGGACTATTTTAGTGGTGCCATGTATCTCCATGAGCTTTATGGCTATGTTTATAAGCAACCATCTATGTGAAGAGCCATTTTGTCTTTTGCCTGTGACTTGAACCCAAAACTTCCAAGGAGAAGAGCAAATTCCAGGCTGATACTCTTTTGTGTGTGCAGCAGGCTCAAATCAGACTCTGCTGTCTGTGAATTGGCTGAAGAAAAATCTATAGGGTAGAAAAGAGAAAGATTATTAAAAGCCTTGGCAGGGGTCTATGAGTTCACAGCTCAGGGAGGAACCTGTTGAGAGAGGAGACAGGATGCTGCTGGATCTCACACTGATGGACGTCGTGTTTGTGGTGCCTGCCCTTAGGCTTGGTGGTTGGAATGAGTTTAGGCGTGGCCAGTGGACTGACCTTCCTGCTGAATTGGAGCCTGATGGATGGAGAGAAGCTGAGATAGGTGCTGGGCAGACATAAGCTGTGCCCTCTCCAGAGGTCTATGGGCCTGCAGGCAAACTTTTATTGGATTTGAGTAAGAGCTCTTCCTTTCTTGTAGGATGAGCAGCAAATTTCTGAGTCCTGAGTCTTCTGTTAAATCAGTGTGTTCAAAATACTCACAGACCAACAGAAGTATCAGAAATAATGTTATCTTCCATAAAATATGACTGAAGTTAATGCAGGTGCTGTTTTGAGTCTATGATAGTAAACACATCCTTAATCAAACAAATTGAAAGGACTCTCTTAGTTTAGGAGGAAAATGTTGATGGAAAGTAGCCAAAGTGAACATCCAGAAACACGCCCTGTTTCCAAAAGGAAAGCATTTAAGTCTGCTGCTGATTTTGAAAAATGCACTATCCAGATTGTTAGCATTGCAGTAGTGGTCCACAGATATACTTGCACATGCTACCAAGTTTGAAATTACTTTTCCTTGATACAAATGCATGTAGAGCCTAGCTATAATCTACTTCTTAAAAATCTCTATTGCCTTACAGTAAGCTGAAAATTAGATAAGTGGGTCTGGCTTTACGGTTTGAGCAAGGGCTCTTCCTGATTTCCCTATGATACAATGAACTATTAAGTACCTGGATCAGTTTTGCTGAACTAGTAAGTTCTGAAATATCTTCATTGTATTGTGCTGCCTTAGAAACATCTTGCTTCTGTGTGAAACTCAAAGATGCTTTAATTTCCTGGGGTATCTTTAAGAGATACAGGCAGAGCAGATGGTAAAATATTTGTGTGCTTGACAGTGTCATCAGCACTCTAAGAATGGTTGAATATCTAATACTCTGTTAGGGCCTATGAGAAATTACTCTCCAAGTATATCTTAAATATGCTACTTTGTGTGAATAAACCAAAATACATAATGAAGTTTTGAGATGTCCAAAGGACAACTAATGATAGTTATAATTTACTTTCTGTTCTAGATTTCTTTTCTGAAAGCCTTTGTTATACAAATTCCTTTGCAATTGCTTATAGGATTTGCTGATAAGGAAGAGCAGCTGGTTTGAGTCCTCCTGATCACTTCTAAATTCTTTTTCTTATCTTTGTGATACTGTGTGGCCAAGTGACAGTCTTGACTCCTGGTGGAAAGAAAAGCATGTTTGGTTTTCCCTTCAGGTTTAGTTTATAGTTTGATCAGCTATGGTGCCACTTGAATGTGGTTCTATATAATTAAACCTCTGCATGTGTTTTTGTTTTGTTTGGGTGTTTAATGTAAGACCAGTGGCTATCATGGCTATGGCTTGGCAACACTGGTTCAGCAGCTTTGTGGCAGAACCCTGAGAGCTGCTCACTCTGAGAAGAGAAAAAAAGAAACCATTAAATTTTCAGTGTACCAAACTGCACATGTCATTAGCATTCTGCAGCATCTTTCTCTGCATCCAGAAGCCTTTCCCAGGATGAGCTGGCAATGTGAGAGTGAAGAGTGGTCTAACCTGCCCAGTGCAGTGCACTGCTCATGGAAGCAGGTCAGGAGTGAGGATCATGAAGTCTGGCTGTGATTATTGCCTTGTTTAATGAGACATTCTCTCGAGCAGAATCTATTACTTCAGGACTTAGCCTATAGCTTGAAGTCAAGGCTGCATAGAAAGCCTAAAGGTGCAGAAATCTCCCTTGAATGTGTAGCAACATTGAAAAGATTTGATTCTTTTTTGCTAGGTTGGTCCTGAGAAAAAAAGTAATGCTACAACTGAGTTAAGCTATGAAGATCCTTGCAAGCAGCAGTGAGAGGTTGGAACATACTCCATAATAAGACTTTTAATGGACATTATTATAGATTTATTTTAAAATTCTAAAATTTATTGGAATAGGTTGGAGTGGAACATTTTCCCATGTAAAAAAAAGATAACTGTCACTGAAAAAGAAGGTGAAAAAGTTTCTCTGGATCATAACTGAATAAAAATGGTCCAAGATCTGGATCTCAGATTAAGAGTTGCTGTTGAAATGGTCAGTGTCAGATTGTAGTACAAACAAATACAAGAAGCTTGCTTGCTCATTAGCTTTTAATGTTCTTCTCTGTCACTGGTTTGTAGGTACAGTGCTTTACTTATTTATGCCCAAGGTGATATATGTGAATGAGAGCTGGCAGTAACTGCTGAATAATGGATGAAACACCCAAATTCTGCTGGTGGCAATTTCCACAGAACAGGGAGTTGGACTGAGGGCTTACTGCTCCCCTAGCTGAGCACTCTGCTATTGCTTCCCTGGCAATGGCCAGAAACTTCCAGCAAGTCCTGAGGTGTCACAGTGAAGAATGTCTTTCTGCAGAGTGTACCTTGACATCTTTACATCATGGTCTGGTTCATTTTCCAGCTGATTGCTCCCATTTCTAATGAAGAGTCTGACTAGCACTGGTATGCAAGAACAGCAATCTCCTCTTTGCACTGCCTTTTGCAGAGCTTTCAAAGTGCATCTTTAAAGCATTTATGCACAATTTCAAATGATTAAGCTTTGCTAAGAAAGACAGCAGAAATGTTTTAATTAGAGTAACCTAATGGGCCGGCTGAGCTTTGAATACAACAGTGGCAGAAGATCACTGAAAATCTTCTGCCCTTTCTGGCCTTAATCATATATCTTGGTTTCCAGAGCACATGAGGGCTTTATTTTGAATGCCTCATGGATTACACTGACTAATATGAGAACAGGGTCATTAGTGTAATAAATCTCAGGTAAGTGTAGAGCTAGCCTTAGGAAACCTTTCTATATTTGGCCTCTGATAGCAATTGTCGTACAAGTCTATAAAAAATAAGTGTTGACCTATGGTGTAGGGTACTGGTACACATGTGTCAAATGCTAATGCTGCCATTTTCCCAGCAAAATGAGGCCAGGCAGTCTTAGCTTTGGCAACATGGCTCTGTAACATGCCTTGCTTGCCCTGGAGGAAGCCAAGCTGCTCCTTGCTGGGAACCTGTCTATACAAGAAAGACAACACTAAAGGTCTGATTACAGTTCAGTGACCTGTTCATGTTGGATCAAAATGTTGGATTTTTCTTTCCACTAACTGAGGAACTTGAATCTATAGCACAGCTGCCAAAATAGGTATTTATAACCTCATTTGTGGGAGGGACAGGAGTTGGTTGAGCTACAACAGCCTGGTTAAAAACATCTGACCATCCCACAAGCTGTGGTCAAGGACTCACCCTGCTTCCTGTTTAGCCAAGCAGGGCTTGACTTCAGTGGGACTTCATTTGCCTCATCCTTTTGATGACCCCTGGGCTTGCAGAGTGTGTGGGAGGGGTGCTGGCTGGCTCCTCTGTCTGTGTTTTGCTCTTCAGTCCTGAGGGCTTATCTCAAAGTTCACACCGGATAGGAGGGGCTGGAAAACATGTGGAGAGGAAGAAGAGGAACCAGCCTGTGGTGAGACTATCAAAGGTACAACCCAGTGACATCTGCAGTAAACCAGCTGCCCTCTATCTGCAGCTGCTGTGCTAGGCAGATGGCTAAAGAAGGGATTTTAATCCTTACCTGCCCAATCCCAAACTGCTGGGGATATCCTGTAGTACAACTGTGATGGAGAAACAGCTACCCTGCCTCAAGTAAAGTTATCAAATAACGCCCAAGCATGTTTGAAAGCACACCAGCAAGATTATTTAGCAGGCCTGCCTTTGGGCAGTGTGATTAAACTGCATCCTAATGAGTTTGTTGCTAATTCCAGCCTAGCTTGCTCTGTTGCTGTAAACTGATGGAGACATCTCTGCTGGCTCCCTTGCTCTGGCACACAAAGGCTTCTCTGTGTACATGTCTGCAACAGTGTGACTATTTTCTTTCTTTTTTATAATCCTTCAGTCCCAAGTGATTCTGGACAGATTGTTTTCCCCTTTGTATAGCTTTGTAAGGATAATAAAGTAGTAGAAGCAGCGGGGGGCTGTGGGGGGGGAGAATTAACACTCTGTTCCTAGCTTTAGGATGACCAGATGCATGAGGGGGACCTGACTCAGGGAGGGCTGTTCCCCCTGCAGTCCCAGCATGGCTCTTCGGCTGGGACAGAGCTCCACTTTGCTTAAAAACCAGAATGGCTAAAGAAAGGTGAAAAGGGTGAAGGGCGCAGTGCTAAATTGTGCCTGTGTGCCATTGGGTAATCTCAGAGGGACAAGTTCACAAAATCCAACACAGTGATCCTCTGACACAAGTGTTACCTCTTTATGGCTTTGTGTGCATCACCTTTGCCATTACCTTGCACAGGTCTGGAGGAGTCTCTGTTCATCTCTGGGTTTGACAGCAGCTGCTCCCTTTTTTGGCTCTCTGGCATGTGCCCAGCAGCTGAGGGGGATGAAGACAATGGGAGGATGAAGATCCTGTACACCAGTGTAGCAGCACCACAGGGGTGTAGGGGGGGTCCAGCACTGTGGCAGAAGGGTGGGGAGTCAGCCTTTCTGTAGGACAAGGTGTAAAGGGTGGTGGCATCAAAGGGGCTGGGGAAAATAGCCTTTTTCTGCAGAGCCGTGGTGGCACTCCCCTGACCTGCTCAGCACTGCTGGGCAGGCAGTTTTGATAGTGCAAAGTCATCTTCTGTGAAGGGGAAATGGGACATAGGCTTTGGGGAGGAGTTGTCTGAGAAAATTGGCTTCCTTCTCCATTAAATGTGGAGGAAGGTAAATAATGTTTGACCTGGAACAAAACCTTTGGTGCTGGAAATACAAGCTTCCTCAGACTTTCCAGAGGCTTTCATTAGGTTGCAAAGATGTGTCTTTCCTACTAACTCTGTCTGAAATTTCTTACTGAATTTTTGACAACTTTCAGAGCATCACAGACCTACCCTCTTCCTCCTTGCTGTGGAAAATTAGACTTCAGTGTCTTCTATTCAAGACAAAACAAGTTAAAAAGTATAAGGAGTAAAGCCTGCTTTCTAGAATCTCTCTTGCATGCTAGATTTATTCTTCCAAAGGTCTGTCTTTAATTATGGTCATCCTTCCTGGGGAGAAGGTGGCTGACCACCAGCCCTGGGGGAACAGGCTGCTGTGCTCCAGAGAAGGAAGGTGGCTGCTCCCAGATACCTGGCTCACACTAATAGGGCTGCTAGCAAACATTTAGCAAAATATTTAGGAAAAAAAAAAAGAAAACAAGTCTTTAAGCAAATATTTAGCAAATGTCCAGAGCTACCAGGGAGAAGAAGGATGTTTCTGAAGCAGTTTAAACAACTCTGATCCTTTACAAGGTAGTGGTTGTAAGGCTGGGGATGCTCCTCCATTACAAAGTATTGCTTTCATTGTTGTCCATTTTTCAGCAACATCCCACTATGTCTGGCTTTTCTCTACTTTAAAATTGTCCTGCTCACCTTTAACCCACAGTGAAAGTACTGTTTCAGCATATAACATGTGCTGTGGTGTACCTTGCCCCCTTAAACTGAATCAGAGAGAATGAAGAGCACTTTGGCTTGCTTTACTTTCTTCATCTCTCCAAATCATAATTTTGCTTTATTCTGGCTTTCCCAGTTACCCAAAATATTGGCTTTTAATGGTAACTGGAGAATCCCACTTCTGAGTAAGAAGCTAGTTTTATTTATATTAAACATGATTGGGGGTTTTATGTTTTTGTATTTATGTCTTGGCTTTTGAATCTATTTCTGCTCGTACCCACCTACTTCAGCTTTCTGGAGGGAACTAAACCACTTGTCCAGCAAGCAGTTGTCTCCAAAGCCCAACTGCAGGCTTGTCATGAGGCATTTTTGTGGGACTTTCCTCCATGGACTCCTTCCAAGCCTGCCCGTGCTGTTCCTCCCCAGTATCATCTGTTTCACTGCAGAATTTGTTTTTTATCTTTAGTATACGTGGTCATTGTTCAGCAGTAGAAAATAATCGGGCCAGAAAAGTTGGCTTTGTTCCAAGTCAGGTGCTTTTTTTATCCTGCT
>VWZP01010561.1:722488-759132 GCA_013396995.1 Dicaeum eximium
GTTTTTTTTATGCGGGCGGGGGGGGGGAGGGGGGGGGGGGAGTGGAAATGAACCTCTCTAGCTCTGTGCTCCAAATGGCTTTTTCAACATCAGTGGTGGTTCTTTCGCCTTATGGATGCTGATAGCTGCTGCTGGAGGATAAAAACATCTTATCAGTGCCTCTCAGGGCTGTTCTGAGGGAGAGATGAGGCCAGCCATGCTGGCAGCTGCCTGAGCACAGAGGTACAAAAATCTGCTGCAGCACTGTACACATGCCACACCACAAAGGATGGCTACTTTTGCCCTTTGGGTACAGCACAGAAATGTTATTTTTGTAGTGAAGGAGAGGAGCTGTGGCTTAAGGGAAGGGTGATGTTTTGAAAAAAACAAACAAAACCAAATGCACTTTTATTTCCCTCCCTCTACCGTATTTGCTAACAATATGACTTCTAAGCTGTAAACAAAATCTGAAAGTCTTCCAGCCTCTTAGCTCGAAAATGTCAAGGAAAAAAAAAGGGACAGTTTGGCTGGAATGTTATGGAGCTCTTCCTTTACTTTCTGAAAGAAGTTCAGGCAGCCCCAGGGACACTCATGTTATAGTGATTAGTCACCCTGTGTGCTCAGCTTTCGGAGGCTGTTTACTCTCGGGAAGAAAGGGGAAAGTCCAGCAACAGTAAATCTGCAAACATGGGCACATGCTTTCATATTTGCTCGGGATTCTATTCCTGGATTTGGCTTTTCTGATTACACAATAACTAGAATGAAGGTCTCTGCATAATTAATTTGCTATTGTTTACTGATAGATAAGACCTTATTTAACAAAGACCTTCTTTTCTTCTTCCTTGTCCCTGCATGTATTTACCCTTTCCCTAGTTTTTAAGTGCCTAGGTTGCTTTTTAACAGGTCTGACTGTCAGCATTTAGAACATAAAAGAAACACAGGAATTAGCAGTTGTTCCCATTGAAATTAGCTGCTGCTTTTTCAAGTGTTCTGTTTCCCTTCTTTATTTAAAATTTAAATATTTGTTCAAATTTGTTCATTTGTTCCATGTCTCTGTTTAATTACCTGGACTACCCAGATGTCTGGAGGCATGATACAGGTTGGAAGGTGTGATATTCCTCCCAGTTTTTGTCCCAGGGACAAAAACTAATGCAAGCAGTGCAGGCACTGATGGCTCCCAGGGCTAGTCCTCTGGTGAGGGTTACTGTAGTACAACTAAAAGCCCTCTGAAAAGGAGCCAAGAGGTTGACCCTGTAACTTCAGTGTCATGTCCAAGAGGAAGGTGCCGAGAGGATTAAAGTGTCTTTAAAATAGAGAGTATCAGTATTTTTAGAGAATCAGGCTTTTAAGTTACATCTGTTTTGCCCATAAACTGACTCTGGTCTGATATTGCAGAAGCTTGGCTGTTAATTTTCCTGCAAAGTAACTCTGAACCTCTTCACCTTGTAAGATTTTAAAGAATTGCTGTGTTTGAACATGTGGTTCATGTCTGATAGGTCCAAGCTGAAGTCATTTTGCAGGCTGGATGAGTTTGACTACCCTGAAGGTCCAGAAGATGGAGTAAAGAGGTGTCAGACTTGTATCACCCTGATCCAGGATTTTCAGTAGCAAGAAGGAGTTAATGGCAAAATGCGAAATTTCAAACCTTTGAAATGCTTGTTTTAGCAATTCATTGATACTGTGTGGAAAATGCACAGTGAGCACTGCAGCTGCTAAGTTTTATTTATTATTATTATTTATTATTTTATTTATTATTTATTTTGTTTTATTTAAACTAATGTTTATTAGTTGACAGGGAGAATGTCTTTTAGTGTAGTCCTTTATTTGTGTTTTGTAAGATATTAGCAGATGAATAACCAAATGAAGAGGAGGTAAAAATGAAGACCAGATCCTCACATGTCTCATTAGTCATGTGAGCAAACAAATTTAATTGAGGGGTAGGTATGGAACAAAAGCAATAACTGAACACTAATATTAACCTGACTTTTATGTGGTTTTTGCTGAAAATTATGTGATCTTGCTATGTAAAGCTTTTTTCAGATCCTTAAATTCTTCCACTTCAAAGAAAAAAAAAAAAAGGCTAGGAAATGCTGACCTAGCTTGTATCTATGAATAGTCTTTTCGGTAAGCATTCCAACTTGTGAGCAAAGCCTTTGAAATCTTCCCCTGCTTGTAATGGAGCTGAATGAGTTCAGCAGTAAATATGCAACAAGTGTAATGCCCGCTTCCGCTCCTTGTTCCCCCGAGAGTCATTTAAACAAAACAAATTCAGTCCACGCTAATAAAGTGGGTAGGTAGCTATTGCAGCTTAATAGCTTGTGCTCGACCATTTTCCTTGGCAAGGAGCTTAAGGAATATTTCCAGCAAGGTCATGATATCTTCATCATGGACTGTTATCAGGAATTGCATTTCCTGGTGTCAAGTCCCGGCGCTGCGGATACTCTGCCCTTTGGAGCCTTGGGCTGCTCAGGAGACACAGAGTTAAACACACAGCATTTGTGCTGCTCCCCACG
Organism: Dicaeum eximium; assembly: GCA_013396995.1. Lineage (NCBI taxonomy): Eukaryota > Metazoa > Chordata > Aves > Passeriformes > Dicaeidae > Dicaeum > Dicaeum eximium. The sequence continues at coordinate 724,981 of VWZP01010561.1, forward strand.
GCCCATTGTTATTGCTGCAGCCTTCTCCACTTGCATTCAAAATGTTTTCCAAACAGAATATTTATTGGGATTTTTTTCTGCTTGATTTGCATGGTTTTTTAAACTATAACTGGCAATTGCTTGCATCTTGCTAGATGATTTTTGGCAATTCTGCCTCCTTTCTTCAGCTTCGTTTTAGTGAGGTGTAGGGTGCAAATGTTCTACTTGTGGTACTTCCGGAATCTGGTGCTCCATCAGGTCCAGTGCAGCTGTCTGAATAACACACCCGAGTGTTGAGCAAATTTGCTGAGCTACAAAGAATGATGAGAACCTGTGCTCCTTTGGGTCATCTCCTGCCCGCTGGAACTTGCCCAGTTATGCTGTAGGAAACCAGATGAGCAATGGGATGTGGGGGTAGGGTAATGCAGGAAGGTCTAAAAACTGTTCCTCACTGTCTGTAGGTAAAATGAGTGTGGACAGATTAGGGGGAAAAATTGACAGTCAAGATACTTGCATTGTATTAGTGCAGCTTGAGCAATGAACCTGTGGAATACTCCTCCGCAGAAGAGGACCTGGGCCATAATTTGGCCTGACCTCATACCAGGGTTGCTGCAGCTGATCTGGGCACTGTCCCCAGCCTAGAACTGCCACCTCCCCTGCACAGTTCAGAGACTCCTTGGTGGAGGGTCCCTGTGCGGGCAGCAGGTGGGGACAGCAACAGTTTGAGCCAGAAATGCTGGGATTTGCTTGGTGAGCTGTGCTCTGAGTTCCCCTACCCACCCCCTGAGCAGATCTTATGCTGAGTAAGTGTTAACAGTGTGAGCCTCCTAAAAAAGGAACAGAGGCATCCTTCATCTGCAAATGCATGACTGCGTGTTACCTTTTTGGTCTTCTAGGGATCTTTGGAAAGTGGTGAAATAAATGAGAAATAAATGCTGTGGACTGAGGAGATGACCTTACCTTCCAAAGGGTTTGCATTTGTAGCTTGGCATCTCTGAGGTTTGTCCTTCCTTTGATGGTTCTCCATCATCTGCCAAGGTGGGAGTCTGCATGGCACTGTTCTCCATGGTCAGGATATTCTTGTGGGTCTTGTGGGACATGAAGGAGTCCTTTACCTGAAGGAGTCCCTACCTACCAGAGATTGAAAAGAAGATAGATAATGTGACAATATATGCCCCTTGCTTAGGGCAACTATAATGCTGATAATTTGCTTAGTGTCCTCTAACTGATGTTCTCTTTTCAGTTCTCCATGATTTTCTTCCTAGCTTGGTATGAAGGCATGCTCCTCTTCTAGAAGATTGATTATCTAGAAATCATGCCTGAAAGACTTCTCAAATGTAGCTTCAACATCTAAAGGGAACTCAAGTTCAGATGCACAATATGATTGAGTGCAGTCTAGTTTCAATCAGAGCCTGTAATTCTTGACAGATAAACTCCAATTTGAAAAGGAGCAGGGCATTTCTGATGAGCAGCAGACTAATTGAAAAATTTAGAACATAGTTATTTAGTATCCTGGGTCAAAGTCAGTCAATGGCTGAGCTGAATAAAAAGATCTTGAAACACTTACATTTAGAATATATTTTAATGTTTAATTGCTTATTTCAGAAAGCTTCTAAAAATTGCTTAAACTTTAGGAAATCAAATTAAGCAAATATAAAACCAGAATTTCTCCATTACTTTGCTCTTGTTTTTTGTTAAGAAATAAACATTTACATCTGCAAGTTTGGGCATAGAGGTCAAGCTGACAGGCCTGTAGTTCCCCAAATTCTCCTTACAGCCCTCCTTGTGGATGGAAAATAATTAGCAATAGTTGTGCCTCCAATTAACCTGGTTGGCTGTGACTCCGACCCTGTGTGAGGCAAAGCCTAAACATTGTTACACATCCTGTAATGCTGCTACTAGTAACTTGTTCAAATTTTTACTCATGGGTGGCAATTATTTATAACAGTTTCTACAGCTGGACTCTCAAGAGTTACTTTTTTGCCTCCCAGAACAACAGAGGGTAGAACACTGTGCTTCAAACTCTGCTTTGGAGGTTGGTTTTGTGTGCCCTACCTTTTAAGGAAGATCACTGGTTTAAGGAGTTCTGCCCAGCCCTTGCAGCTCCTGAAAAGCTGGCCCTTGTCATCAGTGCTCACTTGTGCATGCAGGGCCTGACTTTTTTTAGCCAGCTTTTTAGCCACAACTTAAGTGTCTGCATCACGTCTTACAGCATATTTCACATCAGCCCTCTATATTTGGTGCATTCTGGTACTCTCCAGGCAAACACACAGTTACTCAGAGCCCCCTCCCCAGAGCCATCATGTTCACAGTTTATGGTCTTCAGCCAGCTGAGAGCTATGGCAAGGGTTTGCCACTCTTTGCACTTGCCCTATAGGTAGCAGAGTGCTGCCTCTGGCATGGCTATCCACAAGAAGGGCTGTTTTTCCATTGGTGAGTGTACTGTGGTCCCTTTCTGGAGCCCCTGATTCCACCAAACTGTAGAGGAGCAGGAGGCAGTGGTGGGGTGTGGATCTGGGTGCTGCACCCTTCAGGGTGCTGACACTGAGACCACACGTGGTCTGGAGTGAGCAAGGAAGAAACAGGAATGGGTACCCACGGTCTCAGCACAGAAAAACGCTTCAGAGGTCTGCAGCACCTCCTGCAAATTGCTGCAGTTGTCAGGACTCGCTGTTGTGAGGTCTGCTGCTTGGTGGTCTTCTGTCCTGTTGCTGCAGGCATCAATGGACTGCCTATTCCATCCTCATAAAAGAAGCCTGTTCTGCAGAGGACATGATGCAAAGAGCCTGCAAGCTTGAAATATCTGGATGTCTTCCAGTTTCTATTCCCAGAAGTCTTGTTCTAGCAATTGCTGTTGAATGTACACACAGTACAAGGGGATGCAGGGAGAGGCTCAGCAGGAGATGGGATCATACAAAACATCATCAGTCTTGGACTGTCACAATTAAATAGTCTGCAGTAGATGTTTTTAAGTCAAACTGGAGTGATTCATTGTTTGTGGAATCCCATTACCTGACAAAGGCTCCAACCTGACTCAAATAGATGATCAGCTACACTTCTGCATTTAGGGGCTTAATTTCCAGTCTTGCTGTAGTCTTGCATTTGGATTTCAGGATGCACCTAAACAGGAATTCTCAACTTGTATGACAGCCACTGGGAAAAATCCAGATATTGGGAGAATCCTCACCCACTCCAGCAGGTGGATAGTCTTCATTGGTCAGTGTAGCATAAGGGAAAATTAACAAAACTTTGCCCCTTTCTCAAACACACAAAATTTCTGCTTCCGCTGTCTGAGTTCACAGCAGTTGCTGGTCCCTAAATTGTCCAAGGGTGTAATTGTTTCCTGTTTATTTAGGTTTAGACATTCACAGACCCAGTCTGAAAAATTACTCTACTGGAGCCAAGTAATGAAGTTTGCTAAAGGAGGTCTTGCAGTCCAAGAAGAAACTGGAAAAAATTTTCCCACTTCTTTCACCAGCTGGGGGTGAGCTATTGACAAGTACAACAGAGCCAGGCTCTCTCCAGCCTCATTTAATCTCTTTAAACCTCGGCATGCAGAGCTAGGCTCCTTCCCCATATGCTCCTGGGAACATGGGAACAAAAGCAAATGCAAGGCACAGCTGAGGAGGAATTAACAAACTACCTTGAAAAACTGACAACTTGGAAAAAATAAACCATAGCAATATAAATGAGCAAAGGAAGAAGAGCAAAAATGTATTAGTCATGTTTTGACTGCTCTCAGAACTCAGTATGCTTAACAGTTTGAGACAGAAACTCCAGCATTTCAGTTCTGAACATCAGCAGTTTAAAAAGAAATGAAGTGAGGTCTCCTGAGAATGAAATTGCATACATCTATTCATATGGTCAAACAAGTATTTTTCCTGTTTGCAACCTCTCAGCTTACTCCTTCTTACTTTATTGTGTTCAGGACTTCTAGGCAAATTCTTTTTTAGAACAGTTGGAAGCTTTGCCTGAGTTTCAAGAAAGCTTATTTCACAGTGCATTACCTGAGTGTGCCAACATGTTTTTAATTTACGAAAACTTCTGAGTGAATAAACTTGAAAACTGAACAAGGGCTCTCAGGCTTGAATATTTTCTTGTTCCAAGAAGCCATACATCAGAGGTGAAGACACCTAGAGAACCATTCAATCCAGCAAAGCCACCAGGTGTCCATCAACAACCGGGGTCCCATCTTGAGAGCATTTTCATTTCTCAGCTGTCAACAAAATCTGTGTTTTTTAATGTCGTCTCTTCATCACTTACCATCTCAACTCCCTTTCTCCCCATTATGCAGTAAACATAAAGGAAATGGTCAAAGTGAGACTGTGTTTTTTACATTTAATAGATGTCGTGATCTGACCACAGGTCCCCAGTGACTGTTCATTGTTCTCATTCCTTTGGCATATTGACTGTGCCAAAAAAACCATCCTCTGTCTGCTATCAAAGGACATTCCCCCCTCCCTTTCCTTCCTCCCACCAACTCCCTTTTTCTCTCATTCCTTCATTATGCTCTGGTAATATTTCAGCTTTCAAGAATCTTTGGTACAATTTCTGGGCATCAACTTTGATGTGCTCATTCTTTACGTCTGGTTCTGATTTGGAGGCATCAGATCCCTTGTGCATGATGTGCTGGGGCTTTTTTGTGGTAGTCTTTTTAAAATCAATATCTGTGTGTATTAATTGCAGGCACAGGGTTAATGCTGTGGGATCATGGGTGGCATTTAATTTTGCTCAGAGTTGCTTGCCTCACAGCCTGCAATTCTAATCAGGCAGGTTTGCTGTCTTTACTGTGTTTCCCATGAGGTGTTGCTTGCAATGATATTTGGATCATGGAGAAAATTACATATTGGGAAAAACCTTTAGTGATTTTAAATACATGGCTGAATTAAATAGTAGTGCATGAACAGCAGTTGCTATATGAAAATGACCAGTGATGTTTTAAACTGAAGTGACATTTGTAACTATTTTCTTTGAAATTAATGCCTAGTGTCTTATTTAGCTATTTCACTAAGAATGTATTTCCATGAGTTTTAAAAGTACTTTTTAGCAGGAGATTAAGATGTTATTTAAAAAGGGGCCAGAGTGATAGCCAAGCCTTTTCATTTTTGAGTAACAAGCCTAGTCTTTCTGACAGTTGTTCAAGAGTGTCTCAAAGAGAAAAAAATAGGTCTAGAACAAAATCTAAAGCCAGAACTCTGGAGTGACTGGAGGTCTGAAATTAGATTTGGAAGGTCAGGCTGATATTTTGCTCAGAATCCAAGCTGTCCAGTGTCAGCACCACATTACCACTGCAGATATCAATGTGGCTTATGATTTCCAGTGCTGGAACCAGCAGGACCTGAAGAAGCTGTTCAGCCTCAAAAGTAACGATCCATGACCCAAAAAACTTTAAAGTGAAGTGAATAAATCCAATGGGAAAGTGGTCTAAAGGAAGCACAAAGACCCAAGAGTGACAAGACTTGTCAGCCCTGGAAGCAGAGACCTTGGGGCACATGAACTCAGTCATCCAAGCACTGTGTAGTCCACATGGCAGAGGAGACAGAGGAGGTGGATGGGATAAATCCATGCTGGCTGTATAGAGCTGTGTCTAGTTATGGGGGCAACCCATGGAGAGAGCATGAAGATCCTTGTTCCACTCTCTAATAAGAGGACTGTGAAGTGGCCTTTGCTGATAGGGAGCAGAAATGTCCCATGATATACTCTTGTAAAGAGGCCGGTGATTGTCAAAGACTACTGGACTTGTCTCTGTACATTAATCACAGCTTGAAGAAAGCTTGAGTGAACAGTATGTCTTGCTATACTAATTCCAGAATGAAGCATAATTTCCTTCTGCAGTGCTCCCAGTCTCAGTGCACTTCATTAGAGCCACCTAGAGTCTCTGAGATGTGCTCAGTGGGAGCAGTGGCATTTCCAGCATCTGTTGAGCTGACTTTCAGCCCTCTGCTGCCAGGAGATTCTGTAGGTAACAGTGAAGACAGCAGAAATATCAGCATCAAAGAGAAGAAATTAAGAGTATTTGAAAAGGGGTTTTAAAGTACAGTTGGTTTTCATGTCTATTCACTAATCCTGTATTGCTGAGAGCTAACACTTAAACCAAGGGTCACTGAAGCAGAATAAATGGGCAAAAGTTTTTGAGGAACACCTGAGGAATAGAATCCCCACTATCAACTTTGAACAGTGGGAGCAAAGGAAATTCTTTATTTCTTGTACGTAGCTTGTACTATGTACTATGTACTGTAGCTTGTACTTTCTTGTACTATGGCCTACAGTCGAGGAGCCTCCCCTTGTTATGTTAGAGCAACTGCTCTCAAGTTTAGCTATGAGCAAGGGAAGCTGGGGAAAAATTTTTTATTTTATTTTAGAAACAGTCCACAGTTTGCTGGACCTGACTTCTAAACTGGGGACATGGTGCTGGCAGCACTGACAAGCTACAGCTATGGAGGGAGTTTTGGCCTTGCCAAAATAAGGGGAGAGGTGGGAGAGCATCACAGGTGAGAGCATAAAAATGTCCCTTGGGCTTGAAAGGCTGAGCTCTACAATCACTCTGAGCAAAGCTCCAGACCCACATGACATAAGCTGTGCTTTACAGTCAGTGACTATGGAAAGGTTATAGCTTTTGGGTTGCTTTGGTGATTACCTGTGCCTATCACGTGGCCCTGCAGCTGAATGACAGGATCACAGGACAAGCTAGCAGGGGAGAAAACTGACATTATTCCTGGAGGAATATCATGCTGAGATCCTGGCTTCCTATTGCAAAAACAGGAAATGGTTTTTGGTGGTTGTTTTTTTTTTTCTGGAACGATGGACTCATTTCAGTGCTGGGGCACATTCACAAAAGTCCCTGCACCTTTACAATTGGGCAGTTTTCCATTCCCACTGTCCTTGGAATAATAGCTAAAGAGAGAAAAAGCTTTTGAGTAGGTTCATTTTATCTTGCCTGCAAAAGACTGAGACCGTGGGGATTTGTATGCTTTGGTGTTTTGGCCAATCCACTCCTAAATGACCCAGCTGGTTGGACTGCTACTAGCTGTTCAGAGGCACCACTCTATAGAGTACTTCACTGTGAATTTTTTCAGTATTGAGCTGAAATTTTCCTTTTGGATTTCCCCTGCATCTTCCTGGAGCGCTTACAAGACAGCCAATCAACAGCAACACTGGGAGTAGGGATGGACAGGGGGTCCTTTCCCTAGCTTCTCAGCACTGAACTGTCAAAACTACTTGTCTAGTTTTCTGTTGTAAACACCCCTAGGTATGAATTGCTGAAGAGTTTTTCTATGAGCAGCAACAAAATAGATTGTTTCAGATAATTTGAAAAATTCATAATGTACGTTGTTAAAAGGCATATGCTTTTTTTCCTTCTTTATGGTTTGTATCCTCAGTCTGTTTATTATTAACAGAATTTATCTGTACTGATAAAATTTGAATACTATGCATTTTCTAATTGGGGGAACCTGGAAGATCAGCTATTTTGCATTAGTGGTTTGCATTTGTGGGATGATGATGCAGAAGTAGAAAGGTTCTTTTGTAGGTATGTGCTGATGAGTTAAGTGTTTGGTACAACTCTGGGGCAATTGAATTACTGCTGCAAGCTTTTGAAGATGTATCACAGAACAGAAATACCTACAAAGATTGAATACAGTATACACACAAGTTTGTTTTATTTTTTGAGCCACACATGACTTCATTTGAGCATAGTGAACTACGTAAGTTATCTGTTTCTATACTATTAAACATTTTAAACTCTTACCCCCACTCATCCTTAACATATATACCCTCCTGCCTCAGAGGTGTTTTCAGTAAGCTGAAAGTACACCCTCTTACAAGTAAGTGTGGCTCTCCAGGCAGAAGTCCAGCCCTCACAGTGAGCCTCATCCCAGGCAAGATGGAGTAATCAACATCAAGATCTCCACTGAGCAGAAATTCACAGAGGGAAACTTGTTGCTTTTTCACTCTGCAGCTGAAGAAACATACAGTAGTGGCAGGGAGCCTTGGGGCAGCTGATTTAAGGACTGATTTTGCAAGCTCTTCCTTGCTATCTGACATTCACAAAATTCATCTTGAACAACTGGTTTTCCTACTGAACTCTTCAACTCTGACCAGAAGAAGATCCTGCTGGCTGGGCACATTCAGATCATCTCTGGAGCTACACCAAATGGTACCAGAGGCATTGAGATCCAGTGAGTAGAGTTTAAGGGTTTTTTTCCTGTCAGTTGTAAGAATCTGTTCTACTACTTTCCTGGGAACTTTGCTAATGTGAGCAGTAGAGGTTCTCCCCAGAGACAGCCTCCCACTGCATTCAGCTCTGTACTGAGAAAATGGGGCCGGATTAAAAGAGCACAATTGCTCCTGGGCAGTTGGTTTGTGGCCAGCTATGTGGCAGAATAGCTTGGACATAAATTTTAATTTAATGCAGAGTTGCTAATCAACATCAAACACGTGAATGTCAGTGGCTGATAAATTTAATTGGATGTTTGTTTAAGAGCATTAGAGGAAGTATGCGCTTGAAGCATCAAAGAGTAATTCTTAGAACTTCAAACAATACTCTGGTTACATTTCTGGGAAGGGCTGTCACCAGATCTGTGCTCTCTGGCTGCTGCAGTGATACCCTATTGCATCAGTTTCTGAATTTGCATGGCACTTACTAAAATACACGTATACATAAATAGATTATGAAGAACAATATGCACGTACATAAATACTCTTCTGAAGAATGATGTTAAAAGAACATTGTCATGGTGGGCAGCAAAGACCTAGCTAGGCAATGCAATCATCAGGATGCCTGCCAAAACCTGATTTGCTCCTCCTGTCATCCCACCACCATGTACTGTGGGCACAGTTCTTGTTTGATCACACACTGCATTCCTAGCAGGACCACAAACGCAGAGTGTGGCTCTGGTGAGAAGCTGGGACTGTGAGAAGAAGCCAGTTTCTCCAAAGGAGGACATATATGTTCTTTCTGTCCACAGTAGGTAGACCAAAATTTTTAGCTGTGGCAAGGAAATGTAGTTAGGCTTCATGATGAAAATGCAAACAGTTCTCTAAACAGCAAAATGCTGACAGAATTACCTGGAAAGATGGAGGAATTGCTGGTCCTGGAACTCAAAGTCAGTCAGAGCTACCTCTTTCTGCATCATGGGAAGCAAGCAGACTAGATGGCTTCCACTTTGTTTCCAGACATTCCCATCCCATTGGCTCAGAATCTTTGTTTTCTACCTCTTTTTCGCTAAGAGCTGAAGTTAGAAGATATATGACAAATTGGGCAGGCATTGGTAGAAGGGGAAAGAAGCCTTTGGCAGCTGAATATGGTCCTAGAGAAAAGCATCCCTTCCCATTCTGCAAGACACTGCAGAAGTTTTGCAGCTCTCAGTTCCTTCCAGCTGGCATTCTGTGTGTGACCTGCTGTCACATGTGAAGGATTAAACCCTAAATGTTTAAACTGAAATAGCAGAATATGCGCTCTGAATATGTGATATTGACCTTCCCAGAAAGCTGCATCCTTCTGTGCATGAACAGCTTTTCTGTAAAAAGGGTAATTTCTGTAAAGTGAGGGTAATACAGCATTTTCAGTGGGATTGCATAAGCAGGTTTCTTAATACTTCAAAGCACTCGGATACTGCAGGGATGTGTGGTGAGGACGAGGCCATAAGGAAAAGATTAATTTTGTCCCCACACAGTGGGGACTGAACAGCGCAACACAAAGAAAGCCAAGGGCTAAAAGCTGAGTGACAAGAAGACAAAACACTGAATGAGTTCTGATTAAGTGACAACCTTTCCTTCCTTGTGTTGGATGAAGTAGGAACTCCAGGGGAAACATAGTAGGGAGTGTATTACTGAAGACTGTATAAAAATTCAGTTTCCTATTGCATGAGTATAAAAGTGGGTGATTTGCCTTTCTGCGAGGAGGGTAAAGCATTCCGATGCTACACACAAGCATCTACCTTAAACTAAGAAACACAAACAACCCAAACTACAACAAAAATAATCCCCTCTGTAAATCTGATGTCCATGGCATTTGCCAGGTACTGGATCTCTCAGTCCAGCACACAGATGAGATGACAGCAATGGCAAGCTGATGTTCTGCAGGCTAGAGATCTGGGGCTCTTTTGCCAGCAATTATATGTTGATAAATGTTGATCCATATCAGGGGATTTGGGTAGCCTGACCTTATTCCAGATTTGAGAAGGACTGTACTGAATAAGGCATAGACTTTTCTTTTTCCAGTCCTTGTCCTATGCTCGTTTTCCCTGAAAAGATTTTGGTACCTTCCGTTACTCTCTCGGGCTGCCCAACTACACTGGATCATCTTAGATATAAATTTTAAAAATTCATGACTTCTCATAACCCCATCCTGCATAAATGGCCAAACCATTGCACATTTTTTGTGCAAAATGTCAGCATCACAAATGCAGTTCTGTCTACAGTATCCTGTCACTCTGTACGAACTTACAGAAATGGCTTGAGATTGTGAGGCAGAAACTGTAGGAAGCTTTAAGATCTCTTACTGTAACAACCATGGCAATCAGCAAACCTAAGTCATGCTCTGACTCCTGGATTTTCTCTGAACTTCAGGAATAAATGCTGGGCTCCTGTCAATCATCTAGGAATTGCTATGCATGGTGTAACATGGTGCTAGAAGAAGGGGCTATTAGCCTTCTCTACAAGATCATACTGCTCTATTTATTTTAAATATTCTATTAGTGATTAAAATTCAGGGATAAATTTGAGTCTCCTAACAGTGCCCCTGTTAATGTACATCTTTCTAGGGAGAGCATGAGTGCTTTGTTCTTCATTCCAGCAATTTATCTCCAAACACTCCTACATCTTTATTATCCAGGCCATAATCTGGGATGTCATTAAATGCCAGGCACTGCCACAGCATGTGAGAAACACTGTGATTCCCTCAAAAAAATAGACTGTGCAAGGGGCAGAGTGCAAGGTACAGGTTCCCACATGGATGCAGCTGGCATACACGTATGACAAGGAAGTATAATGATGGGCTCCTGTCTGATCACAGCTAGGCTTTTTCAGCCTCTTCAGGAAAAACCTGAAAGAATGATGCAACCTCCAGTACAACACATCTCATTCCTTCTTGCTGTCCATCTTAGGTAAATGATGCAACATCTGAGGCTGTTGACACATTGGACTGATCTCACAGGTGACTCAGGAGGAGGCAGTCAATAAAAAGTGAGACTATGCCCACAGCTCGATTCAGCAGGCTTCATTCTTCAATATAGTTTCTTATGATCAAAAATTATTAAATCAGCAGAAAAAAAGACCAAAAGTAACTATATTCCCCTGTGACTCCCTAATTTTAGATTACAGAGTGAGTTAGTCAGATGAGAGACACTTAGAATGAATAGGAGCATCTTTCCATGCGTGCTTGGGAATTCCTTCCTTCAATCACAAAAACCCACTAATAGAGCAGTAGCAAAGCAAGAGCTGAAATTTCCATTTCAATTGATTTCTGCCCTCACTTACCCCAGTGCAGACACATTTCTGCCTGGTGCCCTGGCTTAGCAGCAGCCAAGGACACAATGTCATGCCTGGAAGATCTTTACGGATGTTGATGCTTGCACTGCAGAGCACCCTGCCCCATTATAGATGGAAAAAAATCCATATTTTAAATATTTTTTTAACTGAACACATTGCATCTAGTGCTTGAGACACTCTAATTACAACAATTTGTCACTGTCTGTAGTGTTGCTTCTCTGAAAAATAAACAGAGATCCTACAGCCTTTCAATATGTGCTGACTTTAATCAGCTTTTTCCTGATTGTAACTATCACCCTCAGTAGGTATTCAATTAATGGTCCCTCTTTCATTGTGAAGTCTGAAATAATAATATTTGGAATATAATGCAATTAATTTCAAGGTTCCTTGCTAAACATATTGTAACCCTCTTTTAGTTCAAACAATTATATTAATGATACTTTGGAGGGAACATGGAGTTCTTTCACACCGTGCTCTAAGGCTTCCTGGTTAACAATAATAAAATCTTTATGCAGTGTGATACTAGCTAGGCCTCTTGCAGAACATCTTCAGGAGTGGATTATTCCTCCTCTGGGACCATAACTTTGGCTCTGTCAGCAGGGCAGGGCAAAGCCAGCTCCTGCTCAGGGTGCTACAAGGCAGCTTGCAGCACCATCAGCCATCTGTGACTGCTGCACCACCAATGAACAAGGAGTGAATCCTAAAGCACCAGCACACATTCAAAAGCAAAATCCCATAAATCAAGTAAGCATCCACAAAAGAGGCAGGGAGGAAATGGCAAAGGTATTGAATTACCTCTGGGATACTGTCACCCAAATATTAATAGAAACCAAGAATTTCTAGGCCAGGTATCTTTATGAATAGCCCAGTCTCCAAAGCAAGCCTTCAGAGTCACATTAGTGTGCATGTGAACTGCAAAGGCTTTTACAGAACTTCTCACCTAGAACAGACAGCACACACACGCTCCAGCATCTCCTTCCCAAGGGTGATGTGTGGAAGGATGTACAAGAGACCCTTCCCATCTCAGTCCCACCCTGTTCTTTGATAGCTGCAGGTGGCTCAAGATCTGATGCATAACATTTAATTTCTCTTCTTAAGTTTGTGTAATTATTTGTATCTTTTTTCCCAGTAGTCACAGAAATGGTGACATCTAGTCTCTCTGAATTCTGCTGTGATCACTGACACCCTGAGGCACAGAAGAGTTCTTGCTCTTTGTGAACTCCTTGCTGTCTCAGTTTTGTAGTTATCACCTGTTAGAGCCATCAGGTGTCTCCTTGCCATTGTGTCTTGAGTTAGAGAGAACAGAATTTCTACACTTTGTGTCATTCATAATTTATTATACTTTTCCATCTCCCATTTCTAGCTCCTCCTTGGAACAAGAAATGCCTTGGAAAAAGAAATTAGGGAGTTTAATCACCTAAGCCTTTCTAGGTCTTTGACTGCCCCTGTTTTTCCTTTTTGAAAAGTATTTGGTTATTCAACAGCCATTTTTTTAGGATAAGCAGCACCGGGCATGCTGTTGCAAGAGGCTAGCCTATTCATTCCTCTTACAACAATATGACCTCTTTGGATAATAATCTTCATCTCATTGCTTATTCTTGTTTCCTTTTGACAGGAGCTGGAGACTGAGCATAAAACTTCACTGAACTGTGTATATTTTAAAAACATGCCCATTTTCCCTAATTTATCTGTAAGTTAAGGATTAGAAAAGAAAAATGTGGGTAGAGGAGAAAAAAGAATTTATTTCTCCCCTACCCACATGGCACTTTTTACTGTTCCATGCAAAGTTTAAGGACTTGACCCACAGATGTGTTGCCTTGATCTGAGGTGTAGGCTTGAGATAATTAGGAGCAGAAGTAGACCACAGGAAGGCCTACAGGTTGTTATTTGAAATAAAATCCATACCGACATAAAAGGCTAAGATAAACAGAAATGCTAATCTTGTTTTCTCTTCTCATAGTAGCTTTTTTCCCAGACTTTTATTTCTGTAAGTTGGCAATACTGTAACAAATAAGGAAATCACAGTTTGAGTGAAGCTATGGCCAAATATATAAGATGCAGAATCCTGAAGACATTTGACATCACAGCATTATTAACCTTTAGTTTCATTAAGACCTAGTGGATAACTGTACTTCCAGACTTTTGCATATAGACATGCATTTGGATAGCAGGGCATGTGATTATAAATTTGTGCTTATACAAACACTTCTAGTGTGCCAGCAATCCGCTGGATGCTGTTCTGTAGCATCAGCAAGTTTAATGTTTATTAACCATGGGATGAAACAGAAGTGTGAAAGCAATACTGCTTCTTGGTAGCTTCTCAATTTACTGTGCAGCACTTACAGGCTAAAATCCACCTGAAAACAGAGGAAGGCTCATGCAGTATTCAGGATCCAGCACAGGTGAGAAATTATATGCACGACAAGTTTGACAGACTGCCTGAGTTTTGCACAGTGAGGCCTGGTTCACAAGAGCTATGCCTGATGTAGGATTTAATAAGGCAAGGGAAAGGAGGGGGTGATGGAGAACCTCACCTAAACTAGATTAGGATGCTGGGCTCATACTGCTCTGCAGACTGGCACAAAGCAGAGCATTGACCAGAGCCAGCCAAAACTCTCGTTTCTTTGGTGGTTGCCAGGTAGCGTAAGCCTTCTGAAGGGTTTATTATCCAAGTAACAAAAGAGGAGAGTGAGTTTTCACTGACACAGAAAGATTACGTTGCTGAGGTTCATCTCTGCCCAACAATTTTTTCCCTGTTGTTGGTTTTCTTCTGTCTTCTTCCGAGTACAAAGAGAGCATATCGGAAGTGGGAGAGGAAAAGCAAAGCTCAGCCTGTAAAAAGACTGGAAACTTGATCTTAGAGTGATTTTAAGATATTTCAGAACTTTTCAGAGACCAGGAATCTGAAAGTTTGAGCTACTGCCACTTGTCCCAGGACTGCATTTAAGATTATTGAGGTCAGTGAAGCTGTGGATTGGTCTCTTATCTGTGGAGAAAAATGCATCCCAGAGTAATTGCTTTAATGAAATAATGGTTGGCATGTGATCTCCCAGCTCAAAGTTCCAGTTTCCCAGGGTAAGGGACATGGCCAGCATTTGTATGTTTGGCAACAGCAGAACACACATTTTTGCTGCTAGTGCCACCAGTGCTTACAAGGACATGAGCAAGTTCACCAGGGAAGGGAACAGATCAAAAGAGATTTCTCTATTTTTTTGTCAACCCCTTGCATGACCTCTTGGCCCATCTGTTTCAATTAAGGATCACATTTACAGTTGCAGCAATTAATTTGAGCCGCTTGCTCTCAAAATGCAGCCTCCAGCTCTCAGCTGTTTTTACCTTCACACAGCTCAAAGCAAATATTGGAGGTGGTAGGGATGGATACAATATTTAAACCTTACAAAAGGCGGAAAAAGCCCAATTCACTTTCAGTCTTGTCCCCCAGAGCACCAATATCTCAAACTGATAGCTGCTACACAGACCACTTTCTTTATTCTGACTGTCTCTGCTGGAGTTACTGACCACAGCTGGAGTCCTGTACTTCAGAAATGCTCACTCCAGAGCTCGACTGTGTGTTGGGTGAGACAGGATCTGACTGATTTAAGAAAGCAGCAGGGCAGAGCAAGGCAGACACAAATGCTGAGATGGTACTGAGAGCTGGAATGTAGAAAATAGTGCCACGTCTGGTTTAGGAATATAAACAAGAAAGTTGTAGCAGGAGAAATTACTATAGCAAGCTAAGTAATTATGATGCAAATCAGAAATTTAAAAAAAACCAAAAACATTACTGCATTCCTCCACTAGTTACTTTTAGTTTCCTATCCTTCTTCTGTGCTACACAAGAGTTTCCCATAAAGAATTATTTTTGCTGCTGTTATCAAAATTGTTAACAAGGGAGAGCTTAGCTTGCAAAATAATTGTCACTTCCTGCAGAGTCTTTTTTTTTTTGTCCCATTATGTGTAGCATCCCAGCATGGCCACAGACTCCAGTACAAGCTTTCTGCTTCCAACAGGATTTTACTCTGCCTGGTGGCTACTCCTTCTGCCCCTCAGTAGCAAGCCACAGTCACTGAATGGCCAGAAGTGGCCTGGGTTGAAATTCATTCTCCTGAATGGATTATACTTGTCCTTGAAATGGTCAAAGGATTTTTGTCTTCAGAGCTCTCAAACCAGCAAGTCCATTTTGACCACAAGGCTCTGAGGGCAAGGCTGTCTCCTGACATGGTCAGCTGGCATCCAGCTCTGTGTGAGCACACCTGGCTGAGGGCTTTCTTTCGCTATTGTGAATTAGTCCTGGGAGGAAAAGAGCTTTTGAGGCATGAGAGAAAGAACTTGGAATTGCTATGTTTTTTGGGGTTTTTTTTGCCTGCTAAGAATACTTCCTATGCAGGCTGCCTTTCACATTGTGTTTTCTTCCTCTCCCTTGGGACAAATACTGCTTTTCTTTACCAGAAGGAAGGATGTAGTTGCTTACAGACCTGGAGGAGAGAGAGCTTGCCTCTGCTGTCTTTGTTGTATTCATTTATGGGTTTCATGATCTGTTTCTTAAGATAAGGAAAGCTTGAACAGTCATATTTTCTGTCTTTCTTCCTACACAATTATTCTTGAATTTGTTGACAAATTCAATTTTAGCTTTATAAACCTTATTGAGATAACAATGATACTATATTTCTGTAAGCTGTCATGAAATAGATGGTAGTTCAGCAGGAAAGATTTTGTTAACATTCTAAGGTATAAACTAATGAACTGATCCTTTGCAGCAGAGAATCAACATGGAAAAAAAATACAGGTGCCTTTAATGTGTGGAGCCACTATAGAAAGCAGGCTTACATGCTAGAGGGCATACAAAAGTTAAGTATTGTATTGTCAAGACATGACCAGCACTAGATTTTTTATATATATATATATATATATATATATACATAAATGGAGCATGCAGGGTGTGCTTTGGAGACAGGGTGATGGTGCAGCCACTTCACTCAATGGGCAAGAGGAACAAGAGGAAACGTGGAGCATTCTGCAGCCCCACTTGTGCATGCAGTGGCCAACAATGCTTCCTGAAAACAGGAAACATGCTGAGGAATTTGGGGAATGGCTACTTACTAATCTTAATGAAGAGCCTTGGGTGGGTCTCACCAGCTTTCTGACTTAGTTTTCATATTTGCAAGTGAGCTGCTCTGAGCTCTGGTGGGGGTGGTGCCAGTGCAGCATCTACGCTATTTCCAGGCTCCGCGTCGCAAATGTTAATCAAGAGCAACAGCATGAAGGGCAAAGGTACTAGTTGCAGAAAAGGACAGTGGGTCAAAATCACTTTTGTCATCCCCTATAAATCTCACAGTTCTACCTCTAGGACTGAAACCTAAAATTGCTGAGTGTGCAACTTGTGTGTGTAAGAGCACAAACCTTAAATTGCTAGCACTGCATTACCCTGCGCTTGAAAAGCCACTGGCTGTATTTTTAACTACACTTAGGTTGCATACTGTCAAGGGAAGTTAGAAATCCTATCTCTTTCAAGTCAATTATATTGATGATCCTTTAAATATCAGCGAGGTAATTTCTCTGCAGTGTGGTGGCTCCTGGATTTTTGTGACTTTCCAGCACAAATGAGGAAGCTCTGTGTGTTTGGCTATCATGGACTTATCACCAGTCACTACAGAATTATTTCTCAATACTATTGCTCTAGTTTGTGGCAGTTTAGCTAAGATAGCTGGAATGTGTTAAAAAATATTTTTTAAAAGAAAAAGGTCATTCTGGTAGATAATCTACCTGGTTTCTGTAAATAACAGTTATGGTAAAGCTACTTGCAGGCTGAAAGCAAGTTCTCCAGTGAGACATGAGGAAAAGAGGGGAACATCTGCCACTGTCCATGCAAATGGCAGGTCCCAGCTGTGTGTGAGAGGGGATGGAAGGGAAAGGCACCCTTAGAGGATGCACCTGGCTGAGGTGAAATATCATACTGTTGCAATTAATAAAAGAACAGGCACACTTGCCCTGGAGTAAATGCACTGTGGTCTAAGATACCTTCTTTGGCAGAGTAAAATACCTGCCCTACTCTGATGCTCTTTGAATAAGACTATTAAAACCACTGGTGTAGCTTAAATTTAAAATTCAGGGCTGCTCAGTGGCTTAATGGGTTGAGCCCCTTACTGGCTTATGGGGGGACTGATACAGACTTCCATTCCCACTCTAAATCCCTGATCTTACCCCCTCAGGGATATCAGTTCATGACCTCATAGGTCACTTGAAATGAGGTACTTGGCCTGAGTGAGTGGAATGGGACTTGGCCCCATGGAAAAGTACTGCGCAGGCAGCACAATGTCTGTCAGGGGAGGAAGTAAATCGTGTTCCTAAATGATTGCTATAGTCAATTTAAGAAGGAGTGCTTATATCCTGAAAAGTAATTGCTGTCCAATGTTTTTTTTTTTGCCCAGCCATGACCAAGTACTTTCTCTCTAGGAGCAGCAGCACAGGGGGAAGGGATTGTTTGTCAGACCTCCAGTGGGGAACTGGAAGATTTGCAGAATAAATAACATCAAAAGCCTAATCAAAGCTGAGTTTTTCCTAGTAACACTTCAGGATCCTACTGCATTTTTTGCTGTTTCCAGCAGCACACAATTAGTGATCAAACCTACCAGCCTCTAAGAGTTGGACCATTTGGATGGAATTATTGGGCTTTATTGGCTGTCTCTTGGGGACTTATTATTATGCTTACAAAAATGGACAGTACAGCACAGTCTGTATTCTCAGTATATTTTACTGTAATTCCACCATAATTCCACAGCCACTGCACCAATTACAGAGTCTTCATGAGTGGTGTGTGAATGCTAAAAGGGACTGGGAGAAGGCTTTGCTCAAACACAATTCTTGGGTCTGGCAGTTCTTTACTTTCAGAGGGGAAATGAAGTTAGGGAAGGTGGATGGGTGAGGAGAGACTTGTCTGCTGTGCAGTCAGAATCTGCCAATCAGAATCTCTGCATCCTCGTGCCAGACTTGAAAGGATCATGGTGTGGGATCTTTGCAAATCATCGCTCTGTGTGCCTGCCCCATCACTCCCTCTGTGAAGTGACCCTGGGCAATATATTGACATGGCAAGCTGCAAAGAATAGGCTTTGAATGCAGGTTTATTATCTTGGAATGAAACTTGCAGTCCATGTAGCACGTAATAGTAAGCAGAGTGGTGGTGTGGGGTTTATTTTGTAGTTGTGTGTGTGGTCTAACAGAGATAGCTTTTATTAACATGAGCTTAGCCGTGTGGTAATTTATCCATGCACTTAACCTCGTTGTTGAAATTTCACACCTTTAGCTGCTGTCTCTGTCAGACAATGGATGTCACCCAACTATTCCCCAGCTCATTGCTATGCACTAATTAGCTCAGAATACAGCTCTGGTGAAACTAAAGCCATCTCTAATAGTCATATGTAGAGATGGTAAAAAGTGAGCTGAGACAAGAGTCCAGGGATGTGCCACAATGGGCTCAGCATCAAGGGACAGAACAGACAGAATTTGTTTACAAAGGACTAGAATTCAGCTACTGAGCATTAAATTCTTATGTGTTGTGTAACATACTGGTGCCAACTGTTTACCTGAAAGAGCAAACAACAGAATTCAGGGGCACAGAGACATGCAGTTCTCCTGCTCTACCTTAGAGAAAATAATTTATTGTTCCATTCAGAAAAAAATATTTCATAAAAATAACTGTCTTGTAAAACTGAAACTTAGGGCCAGGCCACCACTGGATCTACCATGTTATATTAATAGTCACTTGATTGCAAATTCAAAATGTTACATGAACCTTTTTTACCCTCTTGTTTCAAGAGCTTTTCTCTATCTCCCCAGTATGCCAGTGGAAGATGACAGCAATATTCAAAGTATTGAGCACAACTTATCAGTTTACTTGTGCTGAACTGATAAGCTGCACTTATTATTTAAGATAAGTTCTTGTATTTCAAGAAAACAATACGAGCTCACTCCTACAATTACATGAAATACCACTTGGCCTGTGGGGACACTTCTGCTGCGTCTGCTCATATTGTTTTCATCTCATCTGTTTCAATGGCATCATCACCATTTGCAGACAGCTGATGACACCAGCTACTTATCAGTCCATTTCTGCTCTTGCTGACAGCTCAGTGTAAATTGTCCAAAAAGGGATGTGCTGGTTTTCTCTGCATGCTGCACCTGCTGGAGAAGTTTAATGCAGCCATACAATTACAACACACAGCTA
Organism: Dicaeum eximium; assembly: GCA_013396995.1. NCBI lineage: Eukaryota > Metazoa > Chordata > Aves > Passeriformes > Dicaeidae > Dicaeum > Dicaeum eximium. The sequence goes on from VWZP01010561.1 coordinate 744,671, forward strand.
CATACAGCTACACAGTACATTTAAATATTGATAGCGTGTTCAGACTCAAACTCCAAAATGCATTTGTACCCATTCCTTCATTATTCCACAAAATGCCAGAACCTTGACTGAGCTATGAAAGCATAACCTTGGGATCTGCAGGAAGCATTGTTGGCTTTCTCTTATTTTCAACAAACAAACAAAACTTGGAGTGCAATTCACTCCTGCAGAGAGTATTGGCACAAAATATATGCATCTTGAAGACCTATTTTGAGGACTCAGCTAGGACTTAACTGGTACATTTTGTGGTAGATCATTAGTAGTCACGAATTTCACTTCAAGCTCCAAATTCATTATTTTGTTTGTTGGATTTAGTTTGTTTTAAGACTTTTACTTTTGCTTTCAAGGAGAAAAAGCCGAATTCTTTCCTCTGGCATAGCAGGAGAATTGTTCTCAAATTCTCAGTGAATTATGCTGTTCAAATCCTTTAAAAATCCCAAGGTTTCCATGGTGTCACTAAAAGGAAGGCATCATTAAAAGGAATGTCATTGCTCTTGTATAAATGAAGGTAGAAATTGCTCAAAGGAAATTCATTTTTACCCTCTTCCATGGGGAGTAAAAAAAACCCAAAAAAGTCCTCACTTGAGTGCAATGACCCCAGACTGTGTCTTTAGCAGTGGCAATTAGAGAAATTATATTTTAGTTTGCTGGGTTACACCATCCTGCTGCTATTTCTGCTGCAGAGTAGAATGATGCTTTCAAAGACGAGCTCCAAAAAGAGAGGTAGGCAGGATCCAGGGCACACTGAACTTCTATTCAGCTAGTACAAATCCCAAGTGCCCCACTCACCTCAGGACAGCTGAGTGCACCTCTTTTTCCAAGCTATGAATATGTTGGTCCTCTACAGGTTGGCACTGAACCTCACAGGTGAGATAACATAAGGAAAAGTGCCACTCCAGCCCATGTAGCTGAATTGAGGTTGCACTCAGGAGGCCTCTGTGCCCAGCACAGCTCCTTGGAAAACCTGTAAATTCATGCCTTTTTTTTTTTTTTTTTTTTTCCCAAGGATGCCTGGAAGGCATCACTGCTAAAGGCAGTGGCAGTCACGACTGGTTTAATTAGTACTTTTGCACTCTAGTTCTACTAAATTTAGCACCTGTGTCTGCTAATCTACAGTGCAGCTGGAGGGCATTGGACATAGATGGAAAATGGAAAATAATGGCTCTGGCCTTGGGGACTAAACATTATAATGATGACAGAATTTAGTAAATAGATACATTTTTTCCCTGTCAGACAAACAAACCAAAGACACGATCGCAAATACCTGGAAACAACTGATGTGTGAATAACTGCATTCCATGTACAGCCAGTAAAACGTACATGGTATTATTGAATCCTTTTCAGATTGAGTCCCAAGCAGGATTGTTCAGACTGATCTTATTAATTACCACCTATTTGTTATCTGGAATTAAGAACAAGGTGGGTTTTGTATGTGGACTCTGGTGGGAAGTCAAGGTTTTCAGTCTTTATTATCTTCCCATGCTGTACACGGGGGCTGAAAATTCACTGCCAGCAGGTCTCTGGGAGCAGGACATGTCCTCTTCCTCTACTCTCAGGGAGGACAATAGGGTTAAATAGTTAAATGTTATTTTTCACACTCTCTCCAGAGACTCATAAAACTTGTCCTCTTCAGGCCCAAAGGAGCACAGTCTCCTAACAGCCTCAGAGGAGTTTTAGACAGATCATCTCTCCCCAGGGTATCAGCCAAGCCTTAGAAGCACAGTCCAAGCTGAAGATCCATGGGACGTGTTGTGATACTCCTTACCCATTCTTGAAAAGTGAAGAAGTGAAGAGAGGAAAAAACATTAAAAGCTGGAGGAGGTTGCCACATTAGCTCTCAGAAAGGGCTAGTCTTTCCTTGCTGCATCCTCTCCTCCTGGACTGAGTCCCTAAGGAAAGAGACGTGGCCACTTATCTCCCCACAGATCCAAGGCAAAGTGAAAGGAGACTGCATATTCTCAACTCTTCTGCTGCTGGGTTGGAGCACCAAAGAGAGAGGGGGAGGAAGGCAGGGTGGGAGCCCTGCATCCCTGGGGCTTGGTTTTGCAGATTGCTACCAAAGACTCACCGTGCCAAGACACAAGGGATGGAGGGTGTCAATTCACTCTGCCTTCTAGGTCTTTGGGGAGTTCATTTGGTAATGAACTACAGAGGTCACCTTTCCAGTACAATCCATCCCTAAGGAACATTACTTTTGTACCTCGCTACATCTTAGACCTTGGAAAAAATATCGTGTGTGTGGTGCAAAGCCAAGAAAACAATTCATACTAGCTGGATATTGCAGATGTTTTAGCAAACATATTTTCCTTGAGATCTTGAAATCCTACACTATTCCTACTGTTTTAAGAATACAGAGGGAAGCACATGTTTTATTGTGCCCCGTGCTAGCATGGCTGACTGAAAGGAATAGGGTGGATAGACACGTAACAACCAATGCAAGGTAGTTTTGTGCACTTGGTGTAGCTCTCTGGAGGCATCCAGTTCTTACCTTCAGCTGCAAAAGCATGCTAGGCTCATACCTTCAGCATCTGTATTGGATTTAAACTAGATGCTGGAAAGGGAAGGGAGGTTGGATAGTGATCAAAATTTCCCCCAACACCAGTGATTACAAATGCCAATTTACTATTTGGGGACTTTGAGGTACTTCATGGTACTGTGATGGTACTTTGTCAGCCATAATTCATGCTTTGCTTCATCTACAGCTCTGGAAAACAACTTTTCTCTGTTTGCCCCAGGGTTTTTTGTTTGGTTTGTTTGGGGTCTTTTTTTCCAGCAGTGATTCCACTATTCAGAAACCCGGTGACAACAGATTTAGTTTCTCTAACTGCGTATTTCAGGTGCAAATTACTTGTAACTAAGTGCCCAGCAAAAGCTTTTCTATTGTTTGTGTCTTCTTTTTTTGGGGGGAAAATATTGCTTGAGGCAAATTCTAGAGGTGTTAGGCTTTTGTATATTCCTACAAAATAGATTAGATTGTTGAAAGTAAACAAGAAAGTTGGTGATACATTGAGTTTTCTTTCTGAATTCCAGAAAGGAAAGGGAAGATGGCAATGTCTTGATTGAAATACAATGCACTTTATCTTGGGGGAAAAAAAATCTTACTGATGCTGAGCAAGATGAAAATACATCCTTAAGTGGAGATGTAGACTTGAAGCTCTGTTCAGCGGCCTTGTGTGCAAGCAGACTTTGACCCTGGTGTTTCAGAGAGTCTCAACAAATACCCAACCTCATTTGTTTAAAATGAGATAATGGAAACCATGGCTCTTAAAACCACAAGGGAAGTTTTCCAAAAAAAGAGAAAGGACAAAACTGTGGTGGGCAAAATTATAGCACTTTATAAGAAAGTACAAGTGGTTCTGTGCCTGCTATATGAGGGTAACAGCATGAGTGCTCCCAGATCATTCACTGTGTATAGAAGGTGTTTGCAGGATCTGGATTATTCCTGCAAACACTAAGATTTACCAAATTATTGAGAATAATTTTACAATAAAGCTTTTGCAGTCAGGCTGTCAGAGAGGGCTGTAAACTGGGAATTTGGCATGCAAGGAAACTGTTGCAGAATGTATTTATCCAGGGGATACTTTTGAAATCGTTAATAAAATCTGAAAACAGAACGGACTTAAATGTTTCAAGGAGAGGCTACAAATTGGGACATGAAATATAAAATGTTACATAGTTTGTTCCTCTCTACTCAATACAACATCCTGCCAACAACAAAGAGGTTCCTCTTCTGAAAACTTTGTTGCACACTACTTGTTGCGGGAGGTTGAAGGAAGTTCAGAAGTTCAGTAAATACTTACATTCAAATGAGTGATGGAATCCTTACACCCCCACCCTGGAAGAGCTTAAATTTCCCCAGAATATTGGATTACTTTAAAAAAGGGTTGCAAGTACTATGGACTTCATCAAAACCATGTCAGATACCCTGAAAGGAATAGGAACATAAATAAAAGAGAATGAATTCACTTCTTGTCAATCAACCATCTGATGGAACACATCCACCAGAACAGTGGTAATCCCAGAATTTCCTTCCTCCTGAGGAACTGGAAATCTCCCAGGAAAATGCATACAGAACAGGAGACTCCCAATACCCAGACATTACAGAGTATATGCCTAAATTCATCTCCTCCCTGGGATTACATGTAACATACAGTTTCCAATCAAAATCTGATCAGAGGCTCTCAAAGTTCTTTCAAAGCCTGAGAATCTCACAAGGTCAATTACACTGGCTGTGCAAGATGTGCTACAGATGTATGGGTTGGATTTCAACCCCGTGCAACTGGTGACTCAGCTTTGCCTGTTTCAGGCTGGCTATCAATTTGCAGAAGGTCACTGAGGTCCATTCCAAAATATTTTTTCTTCAGCCAAACCAAATGCTGACTGTTTTGCAAAAAGGTGAAGCTGACATTAATGTTTTCCATTATAGTAGTGGCCAGCCCTTAAAATGGAAGGAATATAGATGCCTAGTATTAGTCACAATTCAGGAGCTTGCACCTTGTGCAATGAAAAGTCTGATTTAGAGCTCACTGGAATTTTAGTTAAATTCACTTAAGGAAAACAGCAGCCTCTGAACTTTGTCCAGCTTGGACTCTGTTCTTCTTTTTCTGTTTTTAAAAGAAGTAATTATTAGCTTTGTACCATTCCTACTTTGTCCACTTTTAAGATGCTGAGAAAAAGAAATTTTATCCTAAATTTTAAAACCTACTGTCTGTAATTTTCTTCACTTTTTAATAGAAATAAATGCTTGTTAAGCACTGCACTGGTTTGCTTGGAGGTTTTGGAGCTGTGGGTATGATGCTTCATTCCCAGCAGAGTGAACAACATCCTTTACATCTACATTCACCAGCTGGATAAAGGTTTGTCCTCAAACCTGAAAATAGTGGAAGGATGTGTTTAAGTATCTAAGAAGAAAGCTTTAAAATAACTGACTCCCGAAACACTTTCCCATAGCAACATGCTTTTAAAAATAATTGAGAGAGGTTAACAGAGAATTCCTGCATAATTACACAAATACATCTTCATCTTTTACCAGTGGGTTCTTAATCACAAAAGAGTGTTGCAGAGGGGGAGCTGATGGGGCACCAGCCAGGCTTATGAAGCCAAGCAGGAGCCAGTGAGGTGCCTGGCCAGGATAACAGTGTGACACTGGATAAGGAGATCATGGGTAGGTTAACAGCAGTAGCCTAACAGTCTCCCTCCTGCCTAAAGCCCAGGAATAGTGTTACAGCTAATAACCTTAGAGAGCCTTTTGTCAAAAGCCAAAGGACCAGGAACACTTGATCCTTATGGAAAGGAACTGGAGATAAGAAATGTCCTGCTTAAGATAGCTGGCAGGACAGCTAAGCTGCACAACACAGGAGGCTTTTGCCAAGGTAGGTTTGGGCTCGCTGCCTATCTCATTCCAAACTGTGAAACTGGTGTAAGCCTTTGATGTTCTCCCATGATGCTGTAACCATTTGCAACACTGCAGTCGCTGCTTTAAACTCATTGCCCAGCTGATGTCTTCCTGAGGAAAATGGCTGAACCCCTGGCATGTCTGAAAAGAATGTTTGCTTGACACCAGACTTGACTTGCCAGCAAGACTCAGCCTCCTCCTTGCTGATTGAGGCCATCAGGATTTCCTGTTCTGCTGGCTGACCATCCACTGACCAGCTGAGTGGGTAGTGGGAAGAAGGGAAAGGCCACAGCAAAAGCTGCTCATGAATAATCCTTTGTTATCTCTTAATTACAAACAGAAATCTTGTAAGGATGAAAGTCTAATTTCTTTTTCCAACATCATCCTATACCAGGTTTTCTTCTTCATGGTATTGTTTACAATCTGCTGTTTTCTTTAGGGTTTTTTAAGCCTGGGGGGAGGATTTGTTGCTGTTTGTTCATTTTTTAAGCCAAACCTCTCCAAGCCAGGCATTTATTTCCAGCTGACTCACCCCTTGTAGCATTTCTTCTTGATCCAGGTGTAACATCTCATTCTTTGCTTGCTGTTGGCAGCTTTTCCGTCCTAGCAAAATCTTTCTAACTAGATGTCTGCAGCTACAAAGGAGCTTGAGTTTCCAGACTGTCTTCTGCATTTTCAGACTCCTCAGACTCAGCATCCTCACTGGGCAGCAGAAGGAAAAAAAGCTCAGACAAGTCTGCATTGGGTTATTTGTTGAAGTATTCATGATATGACTAACGGTCCTCACCTTTCTTCAGCTAGCTGGGTGTGTGCTGAGCAAACATCCTGGCAAGCTGCATGTGTCAGCCAGACCCATGAACAAAAGTAGCCAGGTCCAGAACAAAAGTAGCTGGAGTTTCACCCTTCAGTTCAGATGCACCAGGTCCTGGGGCTCTAGTAGTGTAAAATATAGCTCCCATTGGATGAACAAAGAGGCCTACCTCTCTCCTTCTCTTCCTTTCTCCCTTTTTCTCCCTCTCTTTGCTTTTTATATTTTTTTAAATTTATTTCTTTATTTCAGGAGTCCAGAGACTCCTTGATTTCAAGCTGCATAAATTCAAGTAAAAAAACTCCATTATGATAGAAATGCTTGGCATTTCCAGGGTAGTGGTTAACAGCTCAGGACAACATTGCTAGCATGTTGGAAAGTGGGGTTTGACCTTTATGAGGTAAGATATAAATCAGTGGTTATGCCCAAAGAGACAAAGTCTGCCAGAGGAACCACACTGCAGAGCTGTATTTGCACAAGCTGGCTTGGCTTCCAGATAATTACAAGCTATTTAACTGTAGCCATGCAAGCCTCTTATCTCTCAAATCATCAAATGTTTATAGAAAATACAACAAAAATAATAAATATTGTGTTATGATTTTTTCCCGAACTTCTTTTTTTCTCTTTTGTTCTTAAGATCATTATTTTGTTCCATAACAATTTTCTTGAGGAAAATCAACATGCTCTTTCTACAGACTGAACTAATTAATGCTCTTATTTCCCTCTTAAGCCTTATGTGTGCTGCCATACTTGGTTTTTTATGTAGATAAGAGAGAATATGCTCTTCTCCTTGACATTTTGGAAAGGATTTATCAGGAGAATGATGAGCTGAGCTGTGAGCCACAGGTGCAGGTGTCCACTGTGGATGGGCAGTGGGAGAGTATCAAAGGTTGTACGAGAGGAGAGAGAGAGAGAGGAGAGAGAGGGGAGAGGAGAGGGAGAGGGAGAGAGAGAGGAGAGGAGAGGAGAGGAAAGGAGAGGAAAGGAAGGGACCTACAATGGCCAGCTAGTCTACCTGCAATCAGGTCTTGCAGGGTGCAAGCAGCAGTGAGTGCCAGGTTAACACTCAAATAGATGGGAGTATATATGTCAACATCATGTGGCTACACAACCTGGTTTGATTGAAACTTTGCCCCTTCTCAGCCTCTCCATGTATAACATCCTGTTTTGGCCTGCATTAAAGGATAGAAGAAGAAGCTAAAGTCCTTCTGTTGCACCTTGAACCTAGCTCCCAGCCCATGTCTGACCCCAGCATGGACTCAGGGAATAAAACCATTTGGATGCCAGGTGAGTCTGAGTTTGCATATACAATTTAGGAGCAAGCAGGGAAGGAAGAACTCCCCATCAAGAATGTTTCTTAACTAGGTGTAAAGGGAAGAAAAAATCAAAGGCAAATATTTGATGTGCAAATAAGGTTCTTGATTATAGGTTCAATTTTTATTAGATATTCCAGTTAGTCCTGCAAGATTGGAAAACTTGGTGATTCATACATTTTAGACAAGTAGTCTTTGAGTTGCCATCCTTATGTTTGTCAGGTTACTTTCTGTAGCATATACATGTGTTTCCACAGTTAATCTGCAAGCAAGGTGTAATTTCTATGTCTGAGGACTGCACTCTGAGTCACTGAGTTCCCTCAGGGTGTCCTGGTTCCTTTCCTTCAATAATCCTTTAGGAATGTCCTAGGTGCTGTTTGGTTTTTCCTTTCCCTTCAGAAACTGAGTTATATAGTGAAAGCAACAGTGGACATCTGCATGTAACTGGTTGTGACTCCCATTATAGGTGAAAATGCACCCACCTTGCTCCTGAAATAAATATTATTATTTCAGCCTCAGTATTTCTGTTAAGAATCTGTCAGCAGCCTTAGAGGAGGATGCAGAAAATATATACATATATTTGCACTAAGTGGTTTTTGAACATCAGATGTTCCGCTACTGTGTTATGACCAAGGGAATGTAAAATTAATGTTGTTAGAGACTTTGGTCTTTTGAAGCAGAAATTCAGTTCAAAGCCTGTTTAATTTAATTTAATTTAATTGTTCATTTAATTTCATTTATTTAATTCTAGTATTTGAAGTCTGTTTAAAATAAAAAAGCTACTGGACTGACTTAATTCCTACTTGATTTCACTGCAGCCCATTGAGGCATTCAAACAAGCTGTGTCTAAAATTCATGTACACTGTAGAACTTGTCTTGTGTAAGCACTCATTAGTTTTTTGCATTGTTTTAATATATACACACAGACAGAAAGCCCTACATTTAAACACCATGAGGAATGTGAAATTAGGCACTTGAAAGTCAGAAATTTTTAAAATAGCTTGTGTAAGTCTAATTTGGCTTCTCTGTGTATTCACATAATGTCTATGTGTTATACACATATATATGTATAAAGTGTATAATACTTGTGTATATACAGTGAGAAAAGCCTTTAATTACGTGACTACTTTTTTGTCCACAGAGTGTTTGCTTTATTGAGTGAACAGGACAGACCTGCTTTACATGTGGGTCACCTTCCTGGGAAAGCAGCCATTCCCTGTACGGCACTGCCTCCTTAATTGTAGAGACAGGTGAATCACAAGTGAGGTGAGAGACTGGATGAAGAGTCACTGCTTCTCCAGAAAATTACATTCATAACTCAGAAAGTCAACTAGCTGGCTGCTGACAGGTATAGAGGTATCTGAGAGAGCCCCTGAACTCCCCTCAAGGAAAATGATCAGGACGAGGTTATGCAATTCAAGTTGCTGTTCTGAGTGAACTACGTGACTGTAAAGCAGGGAGTCCATGTGGGAGTTTCCCTGAAGGCAGGTTGCAAGGGGAACCAATTTCTAGCTAGGAAATGGTCAGAGCAGCTGGTGGAGGTAAATGAGAATATCTTGGTCCAGGTTGTGAATCTCTGTCTTGCTATACAGTCATTAAGAGTCCCCATCAGTACCATTGTCTTCATTAGACAAATGAATAAGCTTATTTTTAAAAAAGATAGTAGAACAAAGTTTACCTTCCTTAAATCCAGGTTAAGTGACTCTAATTATCTTACCTCATTTTAATTCTTTATTACTCCAGTGCTGTATCAGCTGCTCCATTACTTTGCCTGGGAGTGATCTCAGGCTTCTGTCTCTTCCTCAAAGCACTGTGTGATGCTATTCCAGTTGCATTTGTCTAATTTTGTGAGTGCATGCCTTGAGACTCTGGAATTTGATTTGCAAAAACACTGCACAACCACAGTTGCCAACAGAATCTGGGCTTCAAAAATGCAAAGCACTGCACCATACTCTAGAATGTTAAATTGCTGTGAGCTGCTAGTACCCAAAACATCAAGGTTTTTACCTTAACCTATCTACCTCTGAGATTACCAATATGAAAAGAAGGTAAGAAACCTTCGCCTGACAGAGACACCATAAAAATAAATACATCAGTATTTGTGAAACACTTGGGTACTTCAAAGAGGAGAATTATAAGAAGTCCCATGAGGACATTAATCATTAATTTTTGAGAGCAGGGTGGAAGATAGTACATTAAATAAGTCATGGGGTTCCATACCAAACAAGGAGAAAACGAAGTATTGAAATGTTTCTCATTAAGACACAGATTCCCACAGGTATTTTAAGTGCTGAGAATCAAGCTTCTTAGGTGAGCATCTATTGGGTTTTTATTTATTTTTATTTTTAACTAAAAAAAATAGGAGATCTGCAAGAAAAATTGTCAGCGATTACATAATTATAGGTTGTAGCATAATGCACTATTCATTAAAGTTTACATCAGAATGTATGTGCACCAGATCTGGGGCACAAATTGACATTGCCCAAGAAATCCTGGCTACAGCATTTACCAATGTCACATTGCTTGACTTTGCAACACATACGATTTTTTCCAATAATTAGTGTACAAATAATTTTCTCTGGTTTTAGGATTAATACGCAAAGTCATCACAATCCTCAGTGTGCTCACATCCATAGGAGACAGGGAATGGGAACCCTTCTCCTGCTTCATTCCTCCCTATATTGGGGGGATACCATACCTCTGCCAGCAGAGTAAATGACACAAAAAATTGGTTGTCATCTTTTTTGAATCACCATCAGGAAGGACAGAACATTTTGACAGTGAGTTTCACCAGTGTTTGCTGACATCAGAACAATGGTGGAAGTCAGGCATTGTTGGTTCAGTCAGGATCATTAGAGAGCACACTGAAATAAGCACAGGCTTTTCTACCTGTTCCCCATGTGGCTTAGCCCCTTTTACCACTTTTAACTCATTCTTCTTTCTTTTGGCTTATCTTACCTCGCATCCTGCTTTGACAGTACTCACCTGACCCTCCTGAGCTGAAAAATCCCATATAGCATTTTGATAAAGCACTGCATGTCCAGATCCAACCCCAAAGCCAATCCTGCTTCAAGGGGAGGCGAGACTAGAGACCTCCTGATCCTTTTCAACTTGAATTTTCATATGATCCTATGAAGACACACCATGCTTTCCTCCAGTATATAAATAGTCTTCATTCCAATAGGTAAGTTTATTAATCAAACTTTGTACCAAGTAGCTTTGGTTTATTACACTGTCATAATTCCACCTCTACAGTAGAAGATTTCTTTAGACAAAAAAGGCAGTGAAGCATGAATCCCATAAAACAATAAAATACAGCTATGGTTGTTGCTATGGAATGAAGTTGCTGCAAATTCCACATAAACCAGGAATTTATGCCAGGAGTTCTTCAAAGTACTGTGGCTGGCCTTCCAGCAATGTGAAAATGTTAACACCATGGCTAAGGGAGCTTGATTTTTTTTTACTTCCTTTGTGCAAACATGATAATATTTCTCTGGGCCCTGGCTTGAAACCCTCTTGAACTATGGTGGGTGCCAACAGACAGGATGTTTGTTCTGCAACAGTGCAATCAAATTGGTCCTGTCAGAGTAGGTCACAGTCACCTTCTCTGTTCCTCCACCCCAAACTGTCGATGACCCAGGTCATAATGGTGCACAATTTTTCTAATACAACTGAATGAAGATGGATAAAATAAATCAAAATACATTGATTTGTTTTCTTCTTGAATACAACTTATCTTTTAAATGGTATACTTTTGTATTTCTGTGAAGGATTAGCCCAAATATCCTGTTTCTTCTCTCTCGGGTCAAAGAGGCACTGCTGGAGAAACCTTGCTTGGTCACAAAATGTACCTCCTCAGGAAGCTTTGCTCAGGAGAGAGTCTTGATGCTTAACTTCAGCATTTGTTAATGTGTAGGGTCTACCACAAATCTGGAATATTCCTTTAAAACAATTTTCATTTCCTCATTCAAACCAAGAACAGTTTTCATAGGAGTATGTAAAGGCATTTCCCTTTTTTGAAAGTGTTTTTCCGATAGCGTTTTGCTTCAGTAGTACTTATTTCATCAAAAATTCATTTCTTAGCTCCTAGAAATGTGTTTTCTTTCCTCTTTTGTCTGCAACCTTCTACTCAGAAACAATCTCTTGAGGATCACTGTTTCAAGGGCAGAACTCCTACTATGTAAAAATATGTAACCCTCAGGAAAATGCTACCTTTGAAATGTTTCAGTCGCAAACAAAAGCTGAAGATGTAGAAACAGCTGAGAAAAGGTGTTTGGGATGAAAATGTTTGATCACTTTGAGTAAGGGTTGTTAACCTCTCATTACAGCCTTTTCATTGTTCTGTATGACTTTATTCTCTTTCTACAGATCTATTACATCTACTTGCTTCTCTAAGGGCTCTTCTTTTCCTTCCCATTTCTTCCTAGTTTTCAATTCTTTGCTTTCTTCAATCAAATTTCTCTTTCCTCAGAGCTTCAACTTGAGACCTCCATTCCTAAAGTTCTCTTTCCCTCAACATTTCAATCTGCCAGTCCCAAGCCATGATGAGGCCTTTTCCCCTTAGTGGGAAAAGATAGTGAGTGGTAGCTGGGAGTTCTAGAAGACCTGTCACAAATTATCATGTTTCAGAAGAAATTTATGTATGTTAGGAAGCAGGCAATTGGACTAACCATGAGCTCACAAAACACAAGCACAGAGAAAGCAGATCTTTCCATGGGATGAGTGCAGAAGTGCTGCTTGGCAAGAATGGGTAAGGACAAACACCAGAAAAAAAGCCAATACAACAAATAAAACTTAATTAGCAAGAGCATCCCAAGTAATGAGAAATCATTTGGTAAGTACATCAGTGGTAAGAGGAAGTCAAAAGAAAGTGGATTACTCATCAGCAAGAGAAAGCTATTGACTGATGCCAGAGACGGCTCAGACTGTCTCAGGCCCTTTGCACCAGTCTTGGCTAAAAGATGTCACTTTTGTTCAGGTGACTGATGTAATACACATTAATGGTAAGGGAATAAGGCTTCAGCCCAGGCTGGGACAGAACCAGTTATAAGAATACTTAGGTAACAGAGAGATGTTCAAAGCAACAGTCTGGTTGCACTTTATGCCAGGGTAGTGAAGAAGTGGCTCAAACAGCATTGGAAACACTAGTGTTTATCTCTGAGAATTCAGGGAAGATGGCCAAGAAATAAGCTAACTGATGCCTGTCTTTAAAAGTGGCATTATAAAATAAATAAATAAGCCAGATTTTTTGCCCCAGAAAAAAGAGACCAGCACAAATAGACACAGAATTTGTCGACAGGTAGAAGGAAACAATAAGATAAGCAACTATAAATATGAACTTGTCAGCTAGAAACTGGGACAATCTGGCAATGAGGAGCAGACCATGTTATGGAAGAGGGGAGTGGACTTCACTCAGCTGTGCCTTGGTTAGGCTCTATGCACATGCTAATGAGGAAGGGAGTTCAGTTTATTTGAAAAATTTGGGCAGGGGATAGAGAAGTTTGGGAACAGCAGTTATCAGTGTTTTACAAGCAAGAAAGTGGACTATAAAGGCAGGTCCAAAGGAGTTTCATTAGCAGCCTTCTGAGCTGGCATTAACTGGGGAGCAACTGCAAACATATCGGAGGATGAAATAAGAATTCAAAATAACCCCAAGAAGTTGCTTGGAAAGCAAAGAACACGACTGAAAAGTAACGAGAGCTATTGTGTTTGCTGGCAGGGTTACCCTCTGCACACACAGAGGCTGGGCCACTGTTCAGCACAGGCTGCAGGCACCAGCTGAGGAGAGACCAGAGAGCTGCAGGCAGTCAGTGGCCAAAGAGACTGCAGGAGAAGCAGAAAAATTGCAGCTGGTCATCTTCAAGAAAACATGGCACAGGGACATGGTAGAAGCCATCAGATGTAAAAAGACACTGCAACGTGGAAAGAGGAGACTTCCCTTGGCATGGAGCACCACATTCACATTTCAGCAAGGAATATTCAGAGAGGAGGATAAAGTGTCACCTGGAGAGGCTGTAGGGTGTCTGAAGTACTGAGCATTCCTCAGAGCAGAACCCAGGGAAACCCCACAAAAGGGACACAGAGACACACTGAAGTGGTGTAGATGTGAAACCTTTCTGGTGTCCTCTGTAAGACAAAGAGCTAAAGGGAGGAAGATCTAAGGCATTAATGGTGTACGATAATTTGCTAGCAGAGACCAGGTCAAGTACATGAAATTCCACCAACAACTTGCTCTTCCATTTATATTTGGCAATGACACCCATCCTCTTCTAATACACACAAGCATTTTCTGCTCACTAGCTGTGTTCACGTGTACAAGTGTATATTGATCTGTTTTCTCTCCTTCCCTTCTTACAAAGGAAAAAATAACTGCACAGTTCAGTAATGCATGGGCCATGCTCCACGATGAAAATAGTCTGAGGCACTTACACGGTGAAGTAAATTTAGCTTAACATAAAAATAACCTTCACAAATTTTGACATGCCTGTTTTACAATTAACGTCAGGTGCTAACAGGATATAATTTTCTTCAAACTGTGTACTAATGTGACAGGCTGACTGAAGCGATGCAGGCACATCTCCTCGCCGCCCTCTGGGTCTCAGAAATGCCTTCACCTTTCGTTTCTTCCCTCCGAGTCTCGTCCTTTCTTCAGCCACCCAGGGCGCTCCTAGCGATGCGGTGCGCTCCCGCCCAGCCCGCCGCAGCCGCGCTGCGTTATTAAAGGCGCACATGCCGCGTAAATAATTGATACAGAGCTAGCGCGCTGCGGAGCCGGAGCGCCTCCTCCTCCTCCTCNGGGTTTGTCCGCCCGCCTCCGGAGGTGCGGCCGGCGGCACGGCGCGGCGAGCGGGCTGCCGCGGGAGGCGCACGGCGGCGGCGGCGGCTGTGGCGGCGGGGACCGCGTCCG
>VWZP01010561.1:759231-847263 GCA_013396995.1 Dicaeum eximium
CGGGCCTGCGAGGGGTCGGCGGGGAGGTGCTGGGGGCTGCCGCCGCCGCTGCTGCCGCAGCCGGGGGGGAGCCCTTAGCTGTGCGGGAAGCGGGGAAGCCGTGTCGGGAGCTGTTATTTTCTTCTCCTCCTTCCTTTGCCTTCCCTCTCGTCCCTCCTCCCCCTCCTCACCAAAACCGGGAGAGGAGGCGTGTTCGGTGCCTTGCTGCACCGGTTTTGCTTGGTTTGTTGTTGCAGGGTTTGGTTCGCAGGGTGGCTGGCTTTTTTCTTTTTTTCTCTTTTCTTTTCCAACCTTTCCGCCTTCCCCCTTCCTCTCCTTTGGCCCATCGCATGCTCGGATCCGGCTGGATCCTTCCTTTTATTTTCGGCGGTGCCTCTGGGAAGGGGGAAGGGAGAGCTGGGATGAGTGCAGCTTGACGCACAGGCGAGGAGCGGGGGGGCACCGCCGGCAGCTGCAGCGGTTCGTGGCCGCAGGGTGCGGGTGAGGAGCGGAGAGAGCGAGGGGGTCCCTCGGTGCCTCCCCATTTCTTCGGCCCCTGTCCTTCCTCCCCTCCTCCCTCTCTCCCTCCCCCATCCGTCTCCTGCCGGCTCCGGCTGGGAGCGTGTGTGCAATACCTTACGTTGCAAGGTGTGTGTGTGTGCGCGGAGCAGAGGGACGGAAGGACTCGCGAGGGAGCCGGGGCTGCCCCGGCCCCCCTATGTGAGCCTCCCCGGGCGGCTGGATGGCGATAGACCGACGCCGTGAGGCGGGCGGCGGGGGCCGGCCGCTGCNGGGGCGCCGCCGCCCCCCCGGGGCCTGCCCCCGCCAACGCCGCCGGGGCCGAGATCCAGGCGGTGCCGGTGCCGCCGCCCGCCGCAGCCTGCAGCCCGCTGCTCCTCGACTACGACGGCTCGGTGCTACCCTTCCTCGGGGGACTGGGCGGCCGCTACCAGCGGACCCTGGTGCTGCTCACCTGGGTCCCGGCGCTCGTCATCGGCTTCAGCAAGTTCTCGGACTCCTTCCTCCTGGACCAGCCCGACTTCTGGTGCCGGGAGGCGGACGGGCAGGGCAACTGGAGCGGGACCCTGGCGCCGATCCACGCCAACCACAGCGGCAACGGGAGCATCTTCCCCCCGCCCGGGCTGCCCACCCCCGCGGGGGGCAACGCCAGCGAGTGCGGCTGCCGCGAGTGGCACTACCGCATCAGAGCCGGCCTCGTCCAAAACGTCGTGAGCAAGGTGAGAAAGGCGACTTCCCTCGGCCCCCCTCCCTGTCCGGCCCTCACGGACCCTCTCGGCACCCGCTCTTTCCAAGACAAAGGGAGCAGCTGGACACGATACGGATCTGTCCTTGCGCGCTGTGCTGGGTCAGACTCGGAGAAAGTCAGACCCGCATTCACGCAGCCCTTTCCCTCCCGGGGTGTCACACCAGGTGTCCAGCCTGTGGACTTGTACCCGCACACTGGTTGCAGCACTAAGCTGCAAAGTTATGTCCTGAAACGGGATCCTGTGTGTCTCTTTGGGCTCCTGGTACTGTCGTGCTGTCTCTGGGTGTCTGTGAGAAAGATGCTGCAGGCATTTGCCCCAGCTGGTAAGGGGAAAGGGCTGCGGAGAGGGCTCCAGTTGATCTTTGTACAAGTATACTAAAGCAGCCCCATACGTCAAAACCAAGGTTGGTTTTGGGGGAAGGTGAAGAAATGGTGACTGTTGTGAGTAAAATAAGACAAAAGTTCTCCTGAATTCTTCTGGCTTTGTACTTATTCTCTTGAAAACGGTCTTGGCAGAGCAATTAAAGAAATGTCTCAGACAAATTGTTTTACTCCAGAGGCAGAAAGTGCATGCTGGTGTGTTTTGTGTTCCCCATGTAATGGCTAAAGTGGAAAATTTTTAGTGAAGAGACTGTGTTGCTTTCTGCTCTTGCTTCATATTTGCTGAGTAGTGCATATCAAAAAACCACCTTCCCTTTTGTGCTGGTTTCAGTGCCTCAAACTACAACACCTTTTCACCTGAAAGCTTTTGCTTGTTTCTAGTATCAGCCCTGCAAAAGTCCTGCTAGCTGCAGATGGGCCTTATTGATATTAACAGGCAGCTGGAGTTCCTGGAAATGTAAAATGAAATGGTTACACCAGGGAAGTAGTTCCCTTAATCTCAAGACCCCCTCCTATCAGCAAAAATTACTTCCTGCCTGGGAACAGTGTTTTGGCTTAACTGTGTTTATCTAGTAGGGATAAAGAAACTAGGCAACAAGCAGATGAACAACATAATTGTGCTTTGGTCAGCCAGAACGCACTTATATTGAATAATTGAAGATCATTTTGGTTTCTCTTTGTGTCCCTTGAAAGAGCATGCAACAGGGAAAAAGCAAATCCCTCAATACCTTGAACCCAGAATGGATTAAAAAGGAAGGTAACCCAGCTACACTCCTTTTGTGAGAGAAACATAGGCACATCTTGGATCTGAATATTTTGTGATACAGAAATATACAAGAAAATTAGATATTTAAGAAGGTCAGATTTTCTTCTCTTTATATCCAGAGACTGAGCTATTCATATATTTGGGGGGTTTAAACTGAAGTTTTAGCATGAAAAAATTATCTTGAAATATATTTTTTTTAGTCTAAACTTTAAAAAAAATTTTTTGGAAATGTTTGAATCTTTTGAAGGTCATCGTCAAGTTGGCCACAAAAGGTCAAGGGAGAGTTAGTTTACTGTCTTGCATGCTTCTTCAGAGATAATAAAAAAAGTGTTCTTTGGAAGAACTTGCGGTAAAGGGCAGATCAATTTTAAGGGATAAACAAACATCTGTGGCTCCTGCTGTCTTGTTTTCTATTAGAAAGAACAATAACCATCTTTTGAGACTATGGGTTTTTCCAGTGTGGAGTTTTTATTTTTATTGTATGCTCACTTCTGAAAATCTGGCAGCTTTTTTGCTTTGATTTGTAATCCATGTAATTATAATTAGATTGTTTTCTCGGGGTCAGGATTCCTCCTTAGTTTGTGCTTTGGTTTTGTTTTGGGGGTTTTCTGGGTGGGTGTGCTGTCTGTTTTTATTCTAATGAAGAAAGAGAGGAAAAATCTAGACAGAACCTCACCATAGCTTGATTTGGACTTCATTTCTTATCAATCCCCAGGAGCTCTGGTGCTGTGGGAGCAATTCTTGCAACTGCTGACTCCTCTTACATGCATCTCTGTGAGAAAGAGCTGCTCTGGATGAATTCAAGAGACTGGATGTTCAGATCACCCTTAACTCCCCTCAAAAAATACATTTATTTCTGTAATGTATTATGCAATGTTCTCATCTTTCTAAACAGACTTTTATTAAATCTTAGTCTAATATATGCTCATCTGTGTAGTAGCCAGGGGTTATATTGAAATATCATAAAGAGAGCCAAAAGTATATTAATAAAAAATGTGCTTTTGTTTGGCACGTAAATCCTCTTCTACTTACGTTCAGTGGTCTGAGCTAATAGCTGCTGGGTGCTCCATCATTGCTTTTCTGTTCAGAAACAATGGAACGATTCTGGTTATTTAGCACAAAGCATATTTCGTGTACATATACATACGAGACCTCACTGTTCCCCCCATTCCTCAGGGGTAGGATAGCTGTCCTTAAACTGTGCTAAATTCCACCCTTTCCATAGCCTCTCTTCTAATGGTATTCAGATTCATCAGATGCTGTATCTCTGCCCAGGCTTTCTCAGCTGTCCCTTCCCTGGTGCACATCTTCTCCCAGCCTCTGTCATGCTTGGGATTGGTGGAGTGGAGGTCTTGCTGTTTCCAGCCCTGCTTGGTGCTTTGTTTAGCTCCACTTCTGAGTGTTTGCTGGAGCCAGCAGTGGCCTTGCACCTTTCTTGAAGACTGGCACTGCCGTGTCAGACACTGTCATTATCCTGACCTGCTTGACTGAGTCATTGGGAACGGTGCTTTTTTATAGTCCTGCCAGTCATTAGAACTGGAAATGGTCATAAAGGATACAGTGCTTATTATTTAGCACTGCTGAAATACGTGTAGTGAGGAGGTCAGCTGCATAATTTAACCACAGGGATTCCAGTGGCCATGTGAAATCACCCTTCTGAGCTAATGTCCTGACTTGGCACATAAATCTTGGTCTTTAGCTTGGTTTGTACATAAATATCTTCCCTTAGCACCATTCATTTGCAAGGCTTTTTCACTGCCAAGTAGTTCTTTGAAGATTTTCATCTATTCTTTATCACAACATCAACGTCACCATACTGTTATAAACAGAGTGCATGTGTATTTCTTGAGTGGTACATCCTAAACCAGCCCTTAGGCAAAAGGTAGAAAGAAGTCTTTCTAATGGTCCATGTATCATCTCACCAGTGTCCAAAGGAAGGATGGTGAAAAACACTATTTTTTTTTTTTCTGTGGGGAAACCTGAGATCTCCTTTTAGCTGTTTGCAAAGTGGTGCTTCAGGTAAATTATTAGCATTAACACAATGAGCAACACTGTGACAACTAAACATTTGTAGCCATGAAGCTTAGCAGGAAGATGGAGTGTGTGCTCAGCATGGACTTTACTAACTCTCGCTAACTTCTTTAGTGCCTGCAATTTCTGACCATCTGCAAAGCCAGCTGTTATCTTGGAACAACATTTTCATGGAAGCTCTTAGTTACAGGATTGATGGTTGTTGGTTTTTTTCACTCTGTTACTAGGATGACCCATCCTCTGTGTTTGATTGCATTAAGTGGTGGGGTTGTTTGCTGTTCTGCATGCTGATTTGTATAATGGAGACCAAAAGCTGGTGATGGGCAAGGACTGGACTTGATTAGATTGTGGAGGCTGATGGCACAGCACCCTCTGTGTGCACTTGCAACATTCCAGATCATTCCACCTCTTGGGGTTGGCATACGAGGGAAGTGGTTGGTTGAAGGCTGCATTTTAATCACTTGTAGCAATTATGTAATAATATTTCATGTCTAGTCACAAGGGAATTCCTGTTGTGACTGCTTTTATGCTCCAGATGCCTTGTTTTCCTGCAGTGCTGTTTGCTTGGCTCACAACTTCCCACTTGATTTGGGTTGAGTCATCTTCTTTCCAAAGTGATATGGCAAATGTCTTACCTGTTTGCCACTGGTTCAAACATTCTTATGCTTCTTATATTATGTTATATTATATTATGTTTCTTAATTCTTATGCCAATTTGGCTGAGCCTCTAGCAAATTGTCCCTGTCAAAAAAAAGTGGAGCTGAAGTCAGAAGAGCCAAATGGTCCAGGGGCAAGGATATCTGAACTCGGACTGGTTTGGTCTGTGACTGGTGCTCTTTGCTCCTGCAAGGGGAGATGTCTGTGCTTAACTGGTCTTCCTTCTCCTTGCTTTTATTGCAGTTCTGGCACTTTTGTTGGCACACCTTCATCTGATTCAGCTTGTTAGCCTTGTAGAAAACTTCCTGTTAAAAGAAATTTCTTCTTCTTTTCCTGGATGTTCTACTGGGTTAAGTTAAATTGCTCTGTGCAGTAGCATGTGCTTTAGTCTGTGGTGTTGCCTTGTGGGATTATTGCTGGTATTTGCAAGCAGCCAGAAATGATAAAACAAAGAAATTTCTTTGTGATAATAGTGATGATGAATTTGGCACAGCTTGCAGAATAATATTTCTTGGGGGTAGAGGATAGGTGTACATTTTAAATGGACTTTCAGAATATAGTTGTTAATTACTTTGAAGGGATCACTTTGACAAGGTCCTTCCCAAAATAAGAACTGTGCCACCCTTATCTCCTCCCTTTTGTGCCTGTAATCTCATTTGTTTCTGCATATTCTCCAGTTGGCTGGGCTCTGCAAAGAGACTTTAGAAATGCTGATGCTTCTTTTTTTTACCTGCAACTGACAGGATTTGTCTTGCCAGTGTTAGTTCCTGGGTGACTGGCTTCTACCTAGTCCCAAATCAATGAAAACCTTGAGTTATTGTACCCACTGGCGTAGTTGGGTCAGAAGTGGCAATATTGAAGCTACTACATCACTTTGTTTCCACTGAGCAGGATGAAGGGAGTGTAGTGACCTGCAAGGCAGAGACTTGCAATGGGCAGAAAGTCTGCTCTAAATTTCTTTCAGCCGAGGCTTTGGAATGACTCTCAGCTTCTAATGGGCGCTGAAAGGCTCAACAAGTCCCTGTGGTCAGAGGTATCCAGAAATACTGCCAGACCAGAGCAAACATCTACCACTATTTTATATCATGGCTTCCTCAGCTATGCGAGACATCCCAAAGTATTCTTTTTTCCTTCTTCCCTCTGCAAGTTAACGGATGAAGAGTCAGTGGTTACTGCTCTGAGCCTTCAGAGACTTGAAAAACCTTTTTGTTAAAGAGGAGGCAAAGGGGAGCTGTTGGCTTGCCCTGCTGCAGCTGCCCTGGTGCCTGCTTGCACACAGTGAGCGTGGTGACAGAGCCTCCAAATTATCAGGGCACAAGTGAGCAACTCCCTGAGAGAACAGGGAGAGTTTCTGGCTGAGGGGCATCAACCAAGGGGAAGGCTCTTTTGGGAACAGCACCTGCAACTTCCTGTGTGAAGAACTGTCCTCTGCCTGCAAACAGTAAATAACATGATATTTGAAATAACCAAGTGTGATATCACAAGGCTTCTTGTTTAGTGAGCCTAGATACTGCTTTTGGTGATTTGGGGGTGTTATGTACTGGCCAAAGCCTTTTAAAGCAGTTTGTTTAGAAAATCTAGAGACTGGATTAAGACCGATCTTGACATCAGAACTCAGGTAGTTTTGAGTTTTTGTCTGGCCTGGATTCTTTTTCACTACAGGAAATGTACATGCAGTTCATGTTTATTATCACCCTTAAGATAAAGTGTCTCAGTTACAGTAATCTGATTTCAGCTTACCATAAATAGTTTGCAGCATTGCTAGAACTAACAGCGTTCCTTCAGGAAGGTAATTCCGTACTGAAATCTCTTTAAGACATTCTCAGCTTTCCAAGGCTTGCTATTGAGCCTATATGTCAAACAGCTGCCTTTTTTTTGTTGTTGTTTTTTTTTTAAGCCTCCTGGATGGACTTGATGTTTGAAATGCTTGGAGTTCTGTTTGGTTTTGTTTCCACTCCCTAATACATCCTGTATCTCTGTCACATAATTTAAATATACCGACCCTGCCCATGTTGTGACAGAAGTTGCTGGCTGTGGTGAATGTTTACCAGCTGTGCAGGCAAATTTCTGAAGTGCACTAACAGTTTTACCTCTTCTTACCCTGGCTACAAAACTGCAGTTATAAAAGGTGACCTCGTGTTTTTTTAAAGCATTTGTCAAAGAAAGGAACTGGCACCCAGGAAGGCATGTAATTTGGAGCCAGTTCTGATGGTAATGTTGAGATGAGGCTTATAGGGCAGCCAGGCTTCAGGGGTCTATTTCTCAATGAAACACATCTGGAATAGCACAAGATTTATTATTTTCTTGAACTTCAAAACTTTGGCCATACTAATGGTGAAACAAATTAAATCTTAACAAATCAGTTCTAGAGAGCTGCTAAATTTAAAAAATGCTGAAAGAGATACAGTGCTTTTTTTGGTACCTTTTTGTGCATCTTTTGTTTTCTCTGTCAGCCTGTTTGTTCCTGCCTACCTGTCATCCCTGCTCAGGACAACTACTCTCACTCCCTCCCTTTCATATTCCTTCCTCTTCCCGTTCTCCTTCGGCGCAGCCAGGCTGGCGCTGGCTTACCCACAAGTAACTGTGGAATTAATTAGGCTGCAATCTTGCTACAGAACAAAGGACTGGGGTTTGCTGCAGACAATGTGTAGAAGATCAGAGTAGCCTGTTGTAGGAATATGCTGCAGCTTTGCAGCAGTGCTGAGTGTTTGGCTCTTGCACCGAATTCCAGCAAAACAGCTTTTCTCAGTTTTTGGTCACCTCAACTCAAATGTGTGCTTAGCTCTCGTAATGTAATTTATTTTTGTATTTTTTACCAGCAGACTTTTGACAGCAGATGACTTTGTGTGTGTTCTGAATTCCCTTTTAAAGTCAAAGGGGAAGGAAGGAACCTGAAGGAGGGAGAAAGGAGTTTCAACACCCTTTCAGTGTGTGTCATCGGGGTGTGTTGCAGAGGTTTCCAGGCAAACCCCATTTCAGTGTCTGATAACTGCTCTGGTCCACACCCCGTGTTGGTGCTGGGGAGCCTGCCCCCACACCAGCCTGTTAAAACTGGCAGGCAACAGGGATTAATGCGCGTGTTGAGTTACTCCTGCTGATCCATGCCATGTCATGCCTGCTGGGAACATGCAATAGATTTGTAGCTATTCCCACAAAGAAGGATCAGTGCTGTGCTCGGTGTGACTGGCATGCTTGGGGTGGAACCTCCTGCCTGTCCTGTGAGCTGATAAGAAGAGGGTAAACATGCTCTGGGCATGATGGGCTGGGTAGGAAATTTCAGTGTGTAGTACAAGGCTTTGTTAGCATTTTTTATTTTTTCTTATAATCCGGGAGAGCCCCAATTGCCAGTTGTTACACTGAAAAACAAGAACAAGAGATTAGGTAAGTGGATGTATCCTGATCCTCATTTCTGGGATGCCTATCTAGATTCCCCAGGAGCAAAGCTGTGAGAATCAGGAATGCTGCTTGTGAGATGCAGGGAAGTGGTATGTTCGCCTTCCCCAGCAGCAAGTGATTTATAGTTACCCTTGTGCATTGTTTTCAGAGCAGGGTGGTCTGGTTCCCTAAAAAAGGTTCTTTGCCTCCAGACAGTGGTGGAGGAATTCATTTTGGCCAAAGTACTGCCTCCCTGCTACTTTGCAGCACTCTGGAGCTGCCTGCTTTCCTCCTGGCCTTCAGGCCAAAGTCCATCCGACAAAGATCATGCCAACAGTGTTGCAATGTCCACCCTACAAATATTATTAAGGATAGGGACTAGAAATTAAACTGTAGGACCTTTTACCTGCTGTGTCTTCTAGGGCTGTGTAAAATGTTGTCTGCTTGAACAATACAAGCTTGACAGACCAGTTTCACCTTCTAATTTGTAAACCAAGTGGAATATTTTTCTCCCTTCTTCCCTACCCTTAATATTTATTAAAGTCTGAATTAACACCGGACCCTGGGGTTTTTTCCTCTCTCCTTTTCTTCTTGCCGGAGTTGTAATAGCCATAGTTTGCAAATGATGAGAGGGCAAGGTCATGGCAGCAATAATTACATGTCAGAGTTAAGGTGTCTGATCTTTTTATCTAAAGTGGGAAGTATCTATCATGAGGAACGACTTTCTCCTCTTGCCTACCGCTTCACCCTTCTCCATTTCAGAGTTCTATGCTATGCTTGAATTTGGGGGATTTTTCCCCCTGGATTTAAAAAAGCCCAACAAGATAGTAAACTAGGTTTTGCTGTGTCAGCCCTGTCAAGCCTGCAACATGTTTTGTGCATGCATGTTTTGGCAGCCTGAAAAATACCAGTCCACAAAGCGTTAATTTATTTTTGATAATGAGATGATAGTGAATGTTAACATTTAACTACAGTGTTGCAAGGTTTTTTACGTGTGGCTTGTATTTACAGTGCTTAGACCAGTTCTAAATACCAATTTGATCGCTAGTTCAACTTTTTTTAGTTTGGTTGCAAAGTCAGTCCCAGCAGCACGCACCTCGTCCAGAATACACATGGTTGTCGGCTGAAAACTGAGGAATGGTACTCAAATGCCACTTTTCAGTGTGTGTGTCTCAGTCCTAGGGATGGGTGTGGTTTCTCATGGTCTTTTCATGCAGCCAGAGGGAGGCAAACATCTACAAGGTTTTACAGCAAAAACTAGATTGAAAATTAAAGTCAGTTTTGTGGGGAAGTTTTCTAATCATGTCAGAATGCATGCAGAAAAGTTTCTCAGGTGCAGCACAGAGATGTAAAAGAGATATTGAAATATCCTGATGCTGCTCTGTGGAAAATTATTAATATAGTATTATGAATACTGTGCAAGAAAGCTGTAAGCAAGATTTTGTATCTCCCAACTCTTTGATGTTAGATGGCATTATGGAGTTGGGAAAAACTAAGCAGATCACATCAGCTGAGAAACAAGTTAGTTGACTAATCTGTGGATGGCGAAGGCTGAAAAAGATCTAAATGTCTCAGAATAAGGAGAACTCCTACTGAAAATAAAAGAAGTAGTGATGGAGAAGTGGGTGGAACATGGATGCTACTAAAGTTGATTTAATCATGTTGAGTATTCAGAAGGTTGTCATATGATTTACAAA
This sequence comes from Dicaeum eximium, assembly GCA_013396995.1. Taxonomy (NCBI): domain Eukaryota; kingdom Metazoa; phylum Chordata; class Aves; order Passeriformes; family Dicaeidae; genus Dicaeum; species Dicaeum eximium. Next base: position 769,385 of record VWZP01010561.1, read on the forward strand.
TCATATTTTAATTGTTAGCGTATTAGCAATTATTATTTAGTTAGCAAACTTCCTTCTTCCCTCTTCTAGTGGGGAAAAGAAACAGATCTATGATGAGAGCAAGTTTGGGAATAGAAGAGCTAATTGTTCCTGACTAAAGTTGAAGAGTAGATGAAATTTTTCAGCTCTGCAGTGTCTCAGGGGGCATTATGTTGGGATTCTCTTGATTTGCCCAGTGGAGAGCTTGGAGGATCTTTTTTGCTTATGGCATAGACTAAGGAACAATTCAGTGCAGAACACTAAATTTAAAATCTTTTCCAAGTTAGTTTACTGGCACTGAAATACAGTCAATGTGTGTCCTTTTGCATGTTTGAAATTCTGAGCTTGTTTTGTGACTGCAGTGTTGCTTGAGCCTTCTCTTCACGTGGGGGATATGTCCCTTTAAGATGAGCCATGACTGAAAGGCCAGGTAATTAATATAAGATATTTAATAATATAATTAATATATCTGCCTCTCCAGTTTCAAGGAGCTTGAGCAAACCTGTGCCTTAGGTTTCCGATTATGATGACAGAATCAAAGTTTTCACACCAGGAGGAAGTGCTGTGTTCTGTATCGGTGTTCACACTGTAATGCGTGGCACTGCACCTTTGTGATTTATTTTTAAGGCTGAAACACCATACTAAAAAAAAAATGCACCTAAAAAATTAATGCAGAAATTACACAGCTAAGACATGCATATCAGAAATTTGTCTTTTTGAAGGAGATGTATTTCAGCAACTTAAACCATGTTAAACTTCAGAAACCATTAAGGAAACTTGTGATGCATGGTTATGCAGTCCTGTACTATTTTGTGGGGAGGGAAGCTGTTTTCACAGGTTCATATTATGCTGCACAATCTAATTATATCTTTCTTGGAAGACAGCTAAGCACATGTCCCCTGGCTCATGTGCCACCCCCTATTTTTCTCCCCACTCCTCTCCCTCCCCATAGCCTCAAAACCTTCGTCCTTGTTTCTTTGCTTTGCTTTTCAAATGGTGAATTGCCCAGGTGGAAAGTCATGTCCTAGTTAAAACAATCTGGCAATTTCTGTGTACATGACCTTGTGTTCACTGTTCACAAGTCATTTTCCTGGGCTGCAGTTTTCCTTGCCAGGTGTCTGCTGTGGTCAGAAATGAGAGAGTGAAATGAGAGTGAAAAGTACAGAAAATGTTGTTTCCACTGTAAGAAAAACAGATTGGATAAGAAGCTGAACCAAACAAACCCTTGTGTCTGTTGAGTTAGCAAGCTCCGGTGTATGGGGATAGGGACCCCAGAATTTTTAGGAGTGGGAAGAAGGCAGATGTTGAGCTAAAGGTCATACTGTGATACCAGCAATATTTTTCTTGCCACCTGAGTAAAAGTTCTTGCAAATCTGGATGATTATAAACCTCTCAAAATACCAGTATGTACTTGCTCAGTAAAAATTTTGTTTTGAAGTATTGAGGTTCTAAGTGCTTAGGCACTGGTCAAAGATTTCAGCAAAAGCATCCACTTATGATAAAGCTGAACAACGTTAGATGTACTTGGCTTTTAGCAGTCTAGCATCATACAGAGAGGAAGTAGCTTGAAAGTCAGGTGTTGCCTGTGTGCTGGGTTGAGGCATTCCAGCATAGGTGTGGTGTAGGCTTGTTTGAGTGGCTGTTCAAAGGAAACAAACAATAAACCTCTCAATAACTGGCTTGTTGTTTTTCTTATGTGTTGTGTTTTTAACAATTCTTCTGGTTTCCAGTCCACTTGTGTCTGATGAAAAACATAAAAGATGTTGGAGAGGTTTGGTTCTGAATGTGGCTGGTAAAAAAAGAAAAAAGATAAAATTATTAATTTTTATACCTTCTTCTGAAGTCTTCCAGGATTCATTATATTAGTTTTTCACTCTACTTAATGTTCTTCTTTTCAAACATGGTCTTGATATTTCCACCCAGCTGACTGTATTGATGTTCACAAATAAGCCACATGTTCTCCAAAAATACAGATCAGGAGTACTTTGCCCAGCTGTGATCTCAAAGGAGAGACACCCTTTCTCTGAACCCTGAAGGTTAAATAGTTTAAATGCTCTTGTGTTGCCATGGCTGAGAAGGAGATACAGAGATGCCTGTGGCACTAAACCCCCCAGCTCTGGGTGTTGAAGTTGGAGCATCCCTTTGGAAGGCTTCGTCTGCAACCTCCCTTGTGTGGTTTTACTGCGCTGTTGTTTCCTGTAGAGTTGAGCATCACACCACTTTCTGGATCTCATGCACTTTCTTTAAGATTAAATGCTGCTAGAGTGTAATTTCTGCGGGGGGCTGAGAAAGGGAGAGGAGAAAATATGTCCTTTAGCAGTCTGGAGGGAAATCTTGGTACAGTGGTGTCCTGTGGCTGTAACTATGAGTACTACTCAGATTATTCAGTTCTGTGAAAAGGTATTACTGGTAGGTATATTGTATTAGAACTACTGACTGCTTTGCTTTCCTTTTTGTTTTGGGGTTTTTTTAAATAGTGTTTGGTCTGCTGACTTGGACCTTTTCCTCCAGGAATAAGTACCTAGAGACTGTTCTGCCTTTTTTTATGTATATTGCATGAGAAACAGAACTGTATTTTTTTAAATTATTTTATTCTTTTTTAACATAACTTTGGTTCAGGTTGTTGGGGTTTTTTAGAAAAGAAAACACTCTAAGATAATATGAAGGCATCACAAATTTAAAGTCTCAACAGATAAGGTGTTTTTATAGAAGATGGATTCCAGTTCTGTGCAGGGTAAATTGACAGGGTTTGGTTATAAAAAGATGGAACAGGAAGGAGAGGAACAAAGGAAGATGAGACCCAGCATACCTCAGTGATGAAGAATCAACTCTTATTTTCATTTATTGGTCCCAAAGTCATTCCCTAATGAGCAGGCAAGCTGGTGGCTTTTCCCCAGGCAGGGTTTAATGCTGCTGTGGCATACATGATACATAGACGACAGGGCTTACCAAGTGGGACCTTCACTCAAGGGATTGGGAGGTCATAGGTGGTGTGTGAGGCATCAAGATGCAGAGTGCAAAGGCTGACACAGCAGCCAGGTGCTGCCTGGCTGAAAAAGGACCAAGGCTGCAGCTCATGCCTGGCTTAGGGCCTTCCAAGGCAGCAGCTCTGGTGATCCTCTGGTCTTTTAGTGCTGAAAACACTGCAGAGAGCAGTCACAGCAGAGCTACAACACACTTGCAGACTGTTTGAGGAAGGGGGTGGTTTCTTTCAGCAGCAATCCAGGCATCAAGCATTGGGAGCAGACTGAGCCCACAGTGTGGGAAAATGGGATGTGTGTCCAGTGCCCATCTCATGGGCTCTTTATGCCAGACTCTGGGTTAGTGTTTTACCAGAGAATCTCTCCTTATTTCTCATTGCTCCTTTCTAGGACAGAAGGGTCTGCCTTGCATATCTGGGGACATGGTGGTGAAGGTAGAACCAGCCAAATCCTCAACAGGCATCTTACCTTTTAGCAGTGGCTATTCAGTGTGCTCAGGTACCACAGACAGCATTATGGCCACTGGAGTGCAAGGGCTTTTGAGACAAGAGCCCTTAATTCAGACAGCTTGTGACTGTAGTTACAAACATGTAGCAGACTTCACTTTTATAACTTATAGCAGTGCAAATACTGATGCACCGTGTAAGCCCTGTCCAGATTTTCACCCCTCGTAAAGAAGTTACACGATGGTTACTATTTGCGTGTGTTACCTTTTGCCAGGTGTCTTCCCAAGCATTCCATGTTTTAAATAGTCCTCCATCTTGCCATGAATTACAGTGAGTCACAGCATGGGTAGTGGCTCACTGATACCAGTTAAACATTAGGCTCCTGAAGGTGTGACTCCTTCAGCTTTCACCAAAATATCCAGCCACAACATGAAAAAAACACTTGCAGTATATTGCACATCTGCATAGGTGGCAAATTCTCTATGTTGCTGTACTGCTATGAAAAAGAAGCTTTTGCACTTTAATCTTCCTCTTCCACTAACATATTTTAAATACAGTTATTTTTGTTTTGACATAACAATACAGTTCTTTGTTTAGCAAGTCACTTTATCTGGTCTCTTTCTTGTATTGGGAGGATGGATGGAGGACAGAAAGGCATACAAAACCCAGAGGCACACAGAAATCCCAGGGAAAGTTTAGGAGCATTCTTTCTTCAGGCTTGGCACTGTCAACTCCCAAGTGGGATACCAGGGGATTCAGCCAGAGCACTTATAGAATTTAATGGTTTCTCTGCTTGTAACAGATTAATCTACCCTTTGCAAGAGATGTAGAGGATTACTGTCCAGTCCCCAGCCAAAACAATCTCCCAGTGCAGATTTACTTGGAGTGCCACTTGAACTGCCATCAGCTCTGCCCACCTGGGTGTTTTGTTCTGCACGGGAACTTGTCACTTCTTTCTCCTTGGAGCAGATCTGAGGGCCATCTTTGCAGGATGAAACTACTGGTGCTTAGAGCAGGACCTGGCCATGGCTCTGGGCACAGCTGTGCTATGTGGGCACATGTCAGCTCTGTTCTGCTTTGTTGAGCCCAGGTGTATGTAAGGGGAGAGGCAGCACTTACATTGTATAAAGGTTCCTGCTTTATTTCTAGCTCTTCAAAGCTGAGGCTTTTCCATGGGGAAGAGGGAACACAAGACTCTGGGAAAATCTCTGCACTTTCAGCATGACAAAGCTTTGCTGGTTTGCTCTGCTGCTGTGTTAAGATATGTGGGGATAATACACTGGCTATTAAATATGTATTTTGTCCTATTAATGTCATCTTTACCTGAGGCTGCTTTTGATTCCAGCATCCATTTTTCTTCTCTCTCCTTATTCTCATCTCCCTTTGCAAGTTGAATGCCCTGGTGGCACCTACAACTGTCCTGCCAAATTTATTTTTGTTAACTGCTTCATGGTGACCTCTGTCTGGTTTGTGACAGCTGCCAGAGGAGAAACCAGGATATAATTCAGCTCTTAGTACTGAGCAAGTAATTTGGGGTCATGGCAGATTCTCTGGAACTTTGTGTTAAAGTAACTGTTGATATATTTCAGTATTTCTGTATTTGCAAATTTGGAGGATTTTGCAGAAGGAGATATTTTGGGACGGTCGGGGGCTGTCAAGGGTCTGCCCGTGTTGGATTGGAGGACCAGCTCCAATTTCTGCTGCCCTGCAGTGAGCACTTTAGAGAGGGCAGGAAAGGTCCAGATGCAGGGTTTGCAAGGAAATAGATGTTTTTGTTTTTCGAGCAGCTGGGGAGTTGGACAATAGCCTCAAAAACAAACAAACAAAGGATGACTTGCAGATAAGTTATGGAAAGGAGTGGGTGTGTTTTGGGCACCACTGACGGACAAGCTGATAGACTGACTTTTCTCCTGCTTTCAACTCTTGCTCTCTGTGCCAGTGTGCCAGAGGGGTTTGACATCTGTTGTCCTGGACTGAAATTTCACAACAGTCCTTCATGAGATTTTGGCTCTTCCAGCCGTGAGCCTTTGCCTACGTGTAATCTGGTACTGCACGTTCCCTGCCTGGGGCTTGCGTGAGGGCCAGCTTGCACTGGCTAGCAACAGCAGGCTGTGGAAATGGAAAGGCACCAGGATATCTCATTTTTCTTTTTGCACTTGGACACTACTGCTCCTCTGGCATCAATTAATATAAAAATGAGTTATTGAATTTTTCAATCTGTTCTTGTATAAATATGAATATTTTTTAAATAAAATGAATATTTTAGCTACAAACAAAAATGATTTCTCAGTTTTAAGCATAATTAACATATACACCTTCTGGATTGTGAAAATTAACCTGGAAAATTTTAAAGCCTGCCTCTGCCTCATAGGTATCTTCTGAATTTTGTTTTGTTTGCAGCTTGTCTGGGCAGATATTTTTGTTTGCTAGCTGGAGATTGGTTCTAGAAATATTAGTATTAGTAATTGCATTTCCTCTACTTGCTTCTGAAAAGTCAACATTTTTGGAGAGGAATCCACAGTGTCTTGCTGAGTTCTTTGCTGCAAGTTATTCACAGCTATTTGGTGGAAAAAATCCTTGCTCATATTACTTACTTATAGGTCTTTAGTGCCTCCAGTCTGCTGGGTGGAAAATTAGACATATATGTCCCAACTTCTCCAAATCAGTGCAGTGGAGAACCCAAAATACATTTAACTTAAACAAAAAGCCTGAGCCTGAGTGCTGGCACACTTCTTTCAGCCACAAAATTGCTATACCTGTTGGTGAGGTGTATATTGTAGTGAGGACATCTGTGCCGTTGGACCAGAGGGCTGAGACTTGCCTTGTTTGTGGAAGGGCTGTGTGCTATGGAAATGCTTAAAAGTGCAGTGCACCTAATTGAGCTCTTTTGAGGGAAGTTTTTTTTGAAGTTGCATCTGACTTTTAAAAATAAATTGTGCAGTTTTACTTTGTGTTTTTGGCTATGAAGCCTCAGTTACTGATGTCAGAAGGGCTGCTACTATTACATTACACACAAGCAGCCATTTATTCTGCAAAGTTTGAATTCTGGAGTATCTGACTCTCCAAAGTTAGCTCTACTTACTTGTCATGAAAAGTGTGTGGCTGCCATTACCATCAATATTTGAACACTTCACAAACCATGGGCAGACATATCCTCTTACATTTATTCAAGGGTATAATAGTAACTATCCACACTTTACACATAAGAAAGATTACGTTACATGTCTGAGGGCAAGAGGATGTTGGGCTAAAGCCAGGAATACAGTCTGGTTCTTCTGGTTTCCTCTGCTTCAGAGGAAGGTTCAGATCCTGTCTCCTCTCTGAGCTGTGAAAAGTCACCGTGGGGCTGCTGTTGCAAGGCTGCAACTTCCAGCAGCTCCCACGGCTGGGACTTCCAGCTGCTCTGTCCTGCTCTATACCAGGACTTGTCCTGACAAGCAGTGCCTTTATTCAGTCTTCATCTCCCTTCCACCACCTAGGGAAACCAAGATGCTTTTCTGAAAGTGAAAGCATCTTGACCCTGTGAGAGCCTGGAGCAAATGGCCATTAGGGGTCTGTGGCAAAGGTTCTGCTTTTCCCCATGTTTCCAAGAAGCCCTGAGGAGATTAACTGGAGCACTTGCTCTTAAATTGTTGGGCTTGCTGCTGGTGGGCTTCACAGGGTAATAGGTATCTGGGCTGGGATGGTGAGATGTTCCAGCAGGAGCAGTGGTACTGCCAGGGCCTGATGGAGATTTCCCCTTAGGGTAACCTCCTGTGGATTGGAGAAGGGTACCCTTAAGTGTTGGATGTTGTCATCTTATAATTAAGCATTTGATAAAACTCACTGAGGTAAATGAGTCTTTGCTTTGCTTCTTGGGGTTTGACTTGGGGAAAGCTTTCCTCTGCCATTTCCTTGCACTTGTGCTAGGATTGACCTTTGGAAGAAACTCTACAATGCATTAGTATGTTTAAACACATCTGAGATATTAATTTATTTTAATTCACCTTTGTCTTTTTTTTCTTCCAGTGGGATCTTGTTTGTGATTCTGCCTGGAAAGTCCACATTGCTAAGTTCTCCCTGCTTGTAGGATTAATCTTCGGCCACTTGATAACAGGATGTATAGCCGACTGGTAAGTGAAAAATCTTTTAATGCAATGTAACTATAAATAAGTAACAGTGTTAAATATTGTTTTGATTGCCTTCTACTTTATATTCATTAGGAACCTTTGTATAATGATTTTAAGGTTCTGAAAGAATCATGATGGGCAAACAGTGTAGAAGTGTGTTAATTGTTCCTGAGTAATTTAGATCAAGCTAAGTAGCACAAACTATTCGATATTTGTCTTACTTGTTTCCCACTGACACAATTTATTGCAGCTGTAAAGCTAGTACAGAACTAAGTATTTTCTAATTATACAAGCAAAGCCTTTAGTTTAGGGTCGGTTTTCATTTTCTTAACAAGGCGAGAGGACCAAAAGAAATTGGAAGCGGCATTTATTTCACTGAATACATGATTAATATAATGTCAACCTTGTGCTTACACAGTATCTTTTGGTGAGTTGAAGGCTGTTTTTTGCAAACCTTTCAATTGTTCTTTTTTTAAGTTCTTGTTAGGCAAACCTTGTGATGTAGTGTTAAGGATTTGCTGACTTATGTGCTGCTAGTATTGGGGCATTAAACTTAAAAAGAGTAGATCACAATTCCTTGAATTGAGGCAGCTAAAACATTATTGGATACCCCAATGATACTGACGATTCAGCTTTAATTTAAAAAGATGGTCTTGTAGTGCATAAGAGGGCAAAGAATTACATGGATGACTCAAGTGATTTCAGTGGAAACTTGAAGCTTCTGAAACAATAGCTCTACAGTGCTGTCCCAGTCACTTCAGTGCCTTCCAGCATAGTTGCCAGTGTTGGCGCTTTTAATGGCCCCAAGTTAACTCTTTTGCCATTCATTAAAACAGGAAAAGCAGAAGAGTTGCCTATTAGGGAAACCTTATAAAACCTCAGCAATGCGCCAGCCAGTTGGGAGACAAAAGGCCCCCCGCAGCTCTGCAGTAATTTGGATCAAGCATTCCTAGCAAAATTGCATCTTCATTTCTGAATAGTCACTGAAAATTTTTGGGCAAGAGTCAAATCATGACTTTTCAGTGAAGTAGGGAACATGCATGAAATACAGTTGAATTTGGTTAAAATGCCACAATAAAACGGGGCTCTAAGAACCCATAGAAAGTATAGAGGGGAAATGAATGAGGGATCTTGCTTGGCTTTCCTAAAATGGAATCAGTGTGGAGAAAGCAGACTTATTACCAAGTTAGGAAAGTGCTGCTATAATTGACAAATAAGCCACAAATAAGTGAACAACTTGTTGCCCAAGGCACTGGCTTTGAGAGAGAACTGCAGTAAGCTGATTTAATAGCTCTGTGACACCAAAAGGAGCATCCTGTGCTTCCATCCATTTCTGTCCCCAGTGTGTACTTTATGCTGCCACATTTGGACCCCTCTGCAAGCTGCTTAGCTGAGCTAATGCAGCATAAAATTACCCTGATTTTCAAATACCTAGAAATGTCTAGTCAATTTAGGAGAATTGCTTTCCAGCTGTGGCACAAAGGAGAAAAAGGGTAACCTGGTGGCTGGAGGGAGCAGTGACCCTTTTGTGGGTGACTAGAATGGACATGGTTTGCTGCCACCCAAGTTGGTCCTCATACTCCTGTTTGGTCCACGTTGCTGACTGATGCACCTGACACAGCAGGATTCCTGTGCTCAATAGGTTTTTTGCCACTTAGCAGTAGCATTTGGGGCTGGTAGAAGAAGACCTAAATGGAATTTACTTTGCTATTTAATTAGCTTGAATTTCTGCTAAGGTGTGGTGCTGTGTGACGAGATGGATACAAAGGGGTTGGACAGATTGTACCTGATAGAAAGAAAAAATGAAGGGAAAAGGATGTCAGTCCCAAGCAAGAACCAGGGAGATTAAACAGAGTAATGCATAAAAAGTGTTATAAAAATTCAAAATCTGCTTTCATTTCACTTATGTACCACTCTCCAGTTCAGATAATTAGAAGATGTTTTGGGGTTTCTGTGCCATTAGGGGCTTTGCTTTTTCTCTTTGAAAAAAGCTTTTAAAGCTGAATGAGGCAAAGGCATAGAGTGTATTAAGGCAATTTGCTAAGTAAACTGAGTACTTTGTGTTCAAAACACAGTAGGTGTGCACACCGGGACAGCTCTGTGTGGAAAATCTATGGGAGGAAGGTCTGCAAACATGCTCAGCTGTGGGAAGGCCAGCTGTGTCCAGTGCCTGAATAAGTTACTTGTTCCACAGGCAGAGAGTGCTGCTGGCAATTCTGCCTGCCCTGGACAGAGCCTCCTGAGATTTGTGTGGGAAGTTTCCGCCTGGAGCAAGTGGGCATGGTGCTCATGTAGCACCAAGACAGTAGGTCTGCACCCTGCTTTGCACCTGCTCTGATGCTTTTTGGAGCCTTTGAGTCAGTTCCAGTCCCAAAAGCAAGAGAGAGCCCGCAAAGAATGGCATGGGAGGAGCCATTTGATCAGCTGTGAGAGGAAAGCTTGGTTATGTCAGGGTGGCGAGGTACGTGCGTAGGAGTATGGGAAGAGCAGGTCTTGTCCTCAGCCTGTTCCCTCTCCCTTTGCAGTGCAACTCTGACATTAGGAATATTTTCTGGATGTATTTGCTTATCATACTGTGTGGGGGCTGCAGATTCTTCAAAAGCCTGGGGTTGCTTGTATCCCTGGTTATTTACCTGTGCAGGCAGCATTTAGCATTTGATCTAGATAACAGCATGCTGTGTAGGTTGAGACTTCTGTGATAGAGTAATCTCTCTCTGGAACAGTTTGGATGGCAGCAGATAGCATCCTGGGGTGGTTTTAGGAGGGAAATTGTGTATGGTTTAATTTCTCACAAGCATTTCCATGTACTGTTAGATAATTCTGTCTGCATAAAAAAGGCTTTTTTTTATGCTCTAAGACACCATCCTGTCAAAACACTGCTGGATCACCAAATATATGGCTGATAGCTGCCCTGGAGCTTTGTTTTTTTGAGAAGTGTGCTGCATGCCTTGGTGAAGAAGATGACTAGTTTTGTGCTTGTGAGGAAATGCCTCTTACCAGAGGGCTTTTCTGGCCTTGGTTGGTTTTTACAGGCTCAGGAGGCTCTTGGATTTTCTGATTTTTTTTTTTTCATTAGCAGCAACCATCCATTTGCGTAACTTGTATAATGGTAGAAGAAATTCAGTGTCCTAATGATGGGTAACCTTGAGTACAGGGGGTGGGAGGAGGGGAGGAAGGGAACTGAAGTATGCTAAGCATGAGGTCTCTTTCAATCAACATCAGGGAATGGCAGGTCAGGCTTGTGATGAGAATTAAGTTCCTAATTCTGAGTGTTTGCATAATGCCTTTCATCTGCAAAACACTTCCACAAATACTAATTGGTATGAATTACAGCTTGGCATAACAAAAATGGGGCTGCAAAAGTCTGCGCAGACAGCTGATAACACCAAGTTCATAGGCTTTCTTTTATTCCTGTATTCAAGGTTTTACATGAGGTATTTCCCCTCCCTGCCCAAGTGCTGTGTTCCATAAATACAAAATCTGAAGCACAGACAGCAGTCACTGCCGTGTCCAGCGTGTCCCCAGTGTGCTGTGCATCACAGAGTCAGTGATTTTGTGTCCCACCATCAGCCCCACTGCAGCTCATCTTCCAGTGAGCTGTGCTTGTACCCTGATGGAGAGCAGCTTGTTTTGACCTTGCTTTCTTCAGCTTGCACGTTGGTTCTGTTTTAAAAGCTTTGAATGGCTAGTGCCAACAATCTTTGAGTGGCCTCACAAGGGATACTATAGCTGAAAATAATAATAAACCTGTTTTCATGCAAGAAGCCATGACAACACTTTCTTAGGTGTGACTTTAAAAGAGCCTGATTGATGACTGGCGCACTCTTCCAGTTCCCAAAAATGTAAAAAATTATAATGATGTCTCTTTTTCAGCCCTTCACTCCCTATTTTATTTTAAACACTGCGAAATCCAAAGTTCTAATTTGGTATGCATATGTATAATGTATTTGATAACTGCTGGTGACAATCTGCTGAAATAATTGAATAGAAATGCTACAGCATGTGAAACTGGACTAAGTTGTGAGATTTAAATGCTCTTTATTGTGCTGACATTCAACCTGATGGCTGGCTTGCAGTGACAGTCTGCTTTGAATGGGTCTGTGAAAGCTGCCTACGAAAAGCAAGTTCATGTATTCTTTGTGAAAATGGCATATGGAGCTGACTAAAAGGGATCCTCAGTTCCACTGGAAAACTTGTGGGAGTTGACAAGTTGAAAAATTTTGGAAATCTCCACATAATGATCCGATTCTTGCTTAAAAATAGCCATGTGCTCTGGTGCTTCATATCATTCTCCTTGCACAGAAAGAGGGGAGAGAAAGGGGAATTATAAACACTGAGCGTATTAATAAGAGATGTTAAAAATCTCATGTTCCTTGGACATGAAAGAGCCAAACTCTGCAGCAGCTCCTCCCACATGCAGTGGTAACATAACTCTTATTCCTCATCAGCACTGTACCAATGCATGCAACTACAGGTTGCAGCTGCAAAGGAGGGCTGCAAGTCCTCTGCTGCTGTTGCCTGTAATGCTTTTTGAAGTGCTTTATTCCTCACCCTACCCTCCAGTCAGGCTGATTTTGTGGGTCTCTCCAGCTTACAAGGTAGAGGGACTTGGAGCTCACCATTTTCCTGTGTGTTTTTATCGACTCTCTAAGGCTCAGTGAAGTGACCTGAGCTCTGTTTTGTGCTCAGTCCATGTTTGTTAGGCTTCTCCTCAACAAATGAGACCAAGAAAAGTAGTTTCCAGGGCTGGCTGCTCTTGTAGATGAGACTGAAAAGCACATGTCTCTTGGGAAGAGGAGACCTGTGGAACTGAAAATATATTATTCCATGCAGCCTATAATACCATATATCCTTCTGTGCTACTACAAAAAACTCTGAGAAGTTGATTTTCATCTCCAAGGGACTTATTTATGGCCTTACAGTAGTTCCTAGATGCTTTCTTGTTTATCTTTGTTGTTTTGAAAATGCTGGTTAAGTCAAGCACCAATACAATGTGCTGTCTCCGCTTAATCCTTTCTGAGATGGAGTTGTCAATACAAAGCTGGCAGAGAAATCTGGGATTTAGTAAGAAAAAAAAGAGAAGAATGGAACAAACATTATAAAATGGTTGGCAGTATTTGGAAGGGATTGTCTGATTTGTTCCCCTCTTAGCCAGTTTTAATGATCCAGCATTACATCCATCCTGGTTTTAACATTGTTTGTCCATACTCCCTTATTTTTAGGGTTGGTCGACGGCCTGTACTGCTCTTCTCTGTCATATTCATTTTGATATTTGGACTGACTGTGGCACTCTCAGTGAATGTGACCATGTTCAGCACACTCAGGTTTTTCGAGGGATTTTGCCTGGCTGGAATAGTCCTCTCCCTGTACGCACTGCGTGAGTATTCCTTCATCACCCATACAAATGTGTTTTTATTGAGTATGTGGTTTGCTGTTCTCTGGCTTCCTGCTTTTGTTCAAACAGATCAAACCAGAATCATATTGATTGCAAAAGCTTTAGCCCGAATTTTGGTAAGGAAGATTTTGCAGCTGTCTCTTTAGGTTACTACAGAGCAGTCTGTGAAGCTGTCTCAGAGTTCATTTTAAAAGTTATAAGGTGGTTTGGGTTTGTCTGTAGTTTTTTAAACCTAGAAGTTACCTGGATCATAGCCATAAAGTGTAATGGGAGTAGATTTCACCCTGCAATATTGAGCTCAGTGGGAGACTGACCACTTTGGCTGCCTCTAGCAGTTTGTACACTGGCGCTTTTTCAGAACTTCCTCTATTACTTGCAGAAATATCCTGTGTCCCTGCCCCAGGACTGTAAAGTCAGAGCAAAAACATGTTAGAAAACCCTGAAGTCCTTTTATCAACTTTTTTTTTTTTTTGGTTGAGCAGTTTTGGGGTTTTGTTGGGGATGTTGTTGTTGTCTGTTTCATGAGGGTGGAAAAAAATCTCGAGAAACTTCAGGGAAAGCTTGTAAGAAATACCTACATGCTCCCATTTGAGGTGACTTGTAAACTTGTAGCCAGAACAGTAGAAAATCCCCCCTGGAAGCCTTGCCATTGGAGGGTGCATCCACGATGCCATCAGCCTAATCCGTGTCCCTTGGATATGTTCCAGAGAGTATCTTCTGCTTCCTTGGCCATTTGTAATTAACAGGTAGCACCACAGAAAACAAAGAAAACAAAATTTCCTCTTCTTTATTATGGCTCTGGAAAAGTATTATCTAATTATATCCTGGAAGTTGCTGTACAGATCTTCATAAAATTTTATTTACTTCCTATTGTGGATGATATCTAACCCAGCCATAATTAGCATAGTATCCTTACTTTGCACAGAGTATTTTGTAGTATGAAGTTCCACAGTTTTTGTTTTATTTTAAGTCTGTGCCAAGGGAAAAGAGGCCTGACTGCAAAAGACAAGAGTTGCTTCTCTATTCATTGTTTTACCTGTTATGATACCCAAGATACATGATTTTTTAATTCTCTTGCCTTTGCTCACATCATCTCAGTGAAGATCTTACACCAAAAAATGAAACTACCACTGAAGACATTACACTTTTATTGGGAAGTAATTTAACCTGTGTGGTTCCCATAGGAGGGGGTTTCAGCAATTACCAGTGTGATGTTCAGCTGGATAATAGGCTTGTCAGGATTTTTCACAGCCCAGTTGCAGCATGTTAGTTTTTCTTACTTTATGAGGGTTTTTTTAATTTTTAAGAGATTGCAACTGATGATTTTCATGAGGAAATGTCAACTAAGTAGAAGTTTTATTATGGACGTTTTTATGATTGGAGTGAAAGGGTGTATATGTTGCTTTAGACCAGACAATAGTTTGCCAGCCCAGGCTTTCATTCAGAAAATGGCATGTTCTTGTTGCTTCATGCACTACTTGGTCCAAAGCAATGATTTGAGTCTGATACTTTATCCCCACCCCCTCTAAAATTCAGGTGTTTGCTAAAACCACTGCTGTCTGGATAGACAATGCCTAAACAGAGCTAGTAGGTGTTAGGAGAGATCAGTGTGAAATTAGCTGCAGGCTGAACATCAGCAAAGTTCTGTAGAGGTGTGAAAATGTGAAAGATGCAGCACCTGTGCCTCTGATAAATTTTCTGACCTTCTGTCTCAAGAGATGAGGGGAGTGAGTTTTTACTGTATTAAATAATTTAAACAAAAAAGAAGTTACTGCCTTGGTATAGAGTACTCGGAGAGAAGTAATCCCTAAAGTCTCAAGAGAATGGGAGTTGTAGGGTTTTTTGTTTGGTGGTGGTTTTGATTTTAGTCCTCATAATCTGTTAGGCTTCTTCTCAGTCTTTGCTTACTATCTTTTCTCCTGGAATCAGAAAAGTGTGTGGAGCATTCTTATGATTCATAGCCTCTCTTCCCTTTCCCTTAATGACCTTGATTTCTTCCCCTGGAGATTTGTTGCCCCTGAACTCCCAGCTGGCTGCCCTGAACAGAACAATGGAAAGTGGAAAGTCTGACCTGTTAGTGGCAGCCATTAGCCAAAATTTCCAAAGCTACTGTGCAGAAGAAAACTGCATAGGCTTGCCTAGCCTGCAAAGGTAATTAGTCTGCCTCTGGGATCCTTTTACACTGCGTTGAGCTTGCTAGTTGTGCTTGGATTTATGACCTGCCTGAGGGAAATTGTAAATAACAGTTCAAGACGCTTTGGGAGTGAGAAGAGCACCAAAGTGCTGTCTTGGAAACACAGAGCTGCCAAGATTCAGTTGCCTTCACCATCCAAACCACACTCTTCTCTGTAGCTGTTTTCTGAGCTGTGTGCCCCAAGGTGCAGAGTGCTCCAGGGCTGAGCCCTGCCTTCTGTGCAGGGACAGCAGGGACAGCCTGTGCTCCTCTGCGGGCTCCCCTCAGTGCTCTGCTGAGCTCCCTTCTCGTGGCCTCCAAGTACAGCCTCCTGCCTGGAGCTGCTCAGGGCTTATCTGAAGGAACCACCTTGGGACTTGTTGATTTGTTAAACAGAAATTTTTTCCTGCAGCTGCTGTAGTTTTGTTAGATGAGGTGTTCCAGGTGAAATTTTTAGTGAAGCTGCAGGAAGAGACAGGCTTTGTGCAGGTGATGGTGTTTGCTGTGAGGGAGGGAAGCAGAGGAGCAATGAGCCCAGGACTTTCCCCTCCTGGCTGCTGTGGGTCCTTGCTTCATCCAGGGGAATGAAAGGCAGCAGAGCCTATTCCACTGAGTAAACTCATGCAGCTTTGAAAGGCTTTTCTTTCACTAATGTAGAACAGGAGGAGCATTTAGGGTCTTCCAGAAGTCTTTTCCTGCCTGGAAACAGGTTTTGCTATCAATCTTCTGTGGGTTCCTGTTCTTCTCAGCAGTTAGCATGTGTCTTGTATGCTCAAGGACCAGTAAGAATCCTCTGGAAGCTCTTCCCAGGAGGGTAGAGTGTCTCCCAATGTGCCACACCCAGCAGCAATGTCACAGAGCTGGCACTGCCTGCTGTAGTATGCTGGGTGTGTCCCCTACTATCTTTGCTTAGCAGATTTCTGAAGCAATGGGCCACCTCTTGCTGGAGGAGAGTGCAGGGACCAGTGGCAAAATCTCCTGGAGAGAGAAATGATGAAGGGATGAAAAGGAGCTCTCTGGCCACAGTGGCTGGAAGGGCATGTATGGCCTGCCCAGCAGCTAAACATAGAAGAGAATGTAGACTAGGGGCTGGAGGAACACAGGTTAAGAGAAGAGCTGTTATTTTCTCAGTGTGCCTTGTGTTTGGTATTTGTTGCTGTGTGCATATCCAGAGAGGAAGGATGGGCACTCTGTCCCTGTTGCTCAGCACAGATGGATGCACGGTGCCACAGCCTGCTGCCCAGCTGAAAGACTGGAGCTTTGAGCTTACCCACTGAGGGGAAAGCCCTAAGATGGCCCTGAGAGGAATTTTCCTTTGGGCAGGCTGAGAGGGAGAGGAAGAGGTGTGGGAGCCCTGAGCAGGGTCACAGGTGCCTGAGTAATGCCTCTGCTGGTATCTGTGGATTTGCAGCAGCAGGCGAGGCGTGCCAGTCTTATTGCAGATAGCTCTGCGTGCTGTTGCAACTCACGTGGGACCAGGCACACTCAGCAAATGTGGAAGTCATGGGAGAGAGCAAATCTGATTACTTTGAGGGTGGGGAGGGTGTTGCATCTGGGTCACTTTTGTCTCGCTGGGTCATTGCCTGGGCCCTGACCACAGAGCAGCCTTTTCCCGGGTGCTTGTGGAGAAGGGCAAATGCTGTGGCTGGCTCAGCACAACTCCCTTCCTTGGGGCTCGTTGCCATCAGCTGACACCAGAGCTCTCATGGCTGAGGGCAGGAGTTCCCCCTTCACCTCCTCTCCTCTCACATGCTGCTACCCAAGTCAGGCTGGTGCCAGCATCTGCCTGAGCCCTCTGCCAGTCAAGCCATCAACCTTCCCTCCAGAGAGCACCACGTGTGCTACTGGCAGTGGATTGTGCCCTCTGATGTTGTCCCCTGCTTCCTTTGGGAGATGTGCTGGGCACAGTGCCTCTTGTGCTGCCTGAGCCTGGGGGATAGATTGGGAGGGGGGGCTCACACTGGGCAGGGCCATTAAATGAACAAAGGGAAAAAGGCCTTCCCTTCCAGCTGTTCATGTCCTATGCTGTATCTATTTCACGGTCAGGATCCCTGCTTCTATCACTTTCTGGAGCCAAAGCTAGGGCTTTGGTATTAATTAAACTATTTAAGGGGAAGGAGAGGAAGGGAAGAGATATTTTTCTGGCAAGTGCTCCTGGCAGGTTTAAAGAGCTTCCCATTAAAGTGCTGTATGCTGTCGCTAATGACTGTACCTGAGCTCAGGCAGCACAAGCCATGGTGTGGCACAAAATTGCAGGCTGATCAGCAGTGTCATGGGTGACTGAGCTACAGATTATGCTGCAAAATTAGAAAGTCTAGACTTGAATGAACTGGTAAATAAGCTCTGGAAATAGCTTTGCGAGAAAGAAGATGACATCTCAGGTTGGAGCAAGGAAGCAGGGGTGTCCCTCCAATGCATAGGAGCAGAATGAGTGGGCATGTTGCTTCTCTTTCACTGTTGGGAGAAAAAAGGTAGAAACACTGTTGATAACCATAGGTTGTGTTTCAAAAGCCTGTGGAAGCTTGGTAAAGGCTTTCAGACCAGTTAGGATGTCCAGCTGTGATGTATTTTTTCATTTATAGCTAGGTCAGTCTAACCTGTTAGTCCTGTAAATTACACAGGCAGTGATCTGAGAGGCTAAAGGTGGCTTCTTAAGATTTTTTTTTTTTTTTTAAAACACATGTCCTGGAAAGTTAGAGCAGAGTGCTAGAAAGTTTGCTGCTGTCTGAAGAATGAGCAAGTGCCAAAATGGAGCACCTTTGAGTGTTGGGCTGTAGTGATGTCAGATTTGTAATATGATTTTGCTTCCACTCAGATGTTAATAGAAACAGTGAGATTTATCTTTTCTTTTCTTCCTCCTTTATTTTTCAAAAGTGTATAGGCTCTGAATCCTGAAGCATTCCAAGTTTATAATTTATTTCATTCCCCGTTTTCCTCTTGTGACTCTTCAGTAGTAAGCATGGCCTTGGCAAGGCAGGTGAAGCACTGGAAACAGCAGGCTCTGAAAGCTGTTCTGTGTAACCTGAACCAGCTCAATAAATAACCCTGCAAAGCATTCCCAAACTGGAGGATGTGGAAAACATCTGATTCCTTTGCAGTGCCTTGACATGTGAGTTAGCTCTGCAGTAACGTGTAGCTCTCTCCACTGACAGGTCTGTGATAAGATCAAGGTTGTTAAGCCACCTACCTTCTGTTTATGTAACCAGCCTTCCTTTGTCTGAGTCACTTGAGCAGATCTGGTAGGAGTGATCACAGAGGGATCCACTGAATGAAAAATCTTAACTGCCTCACCTTAAAGTGACCATTAGTTGTTAAATGACACAGAACCACTTTGTTTATACAGCCACCACAGGAAGGTCGATCATTGAGCTAGGATGTGATTTTCTGGAAACAGCACTGCTACAATTTTCAATAGCTTTGTGGGAGAACTGTTAAAAAAAAATAGTATGCAGTAGAAGCTCTCCAGCTGCTCAAAAAAAGTGCTGTGCATGCCTTTTATCAAGTGCCTGGGGGCTCAATTTATGCAAGAGTGGAAAAGGTTATTGGAATTACAGTACTCTCCTTATAAGTATAAATCTTCCTTGTTCTACGTTGCTTCCCTCATTATAGTCAAATCACAACTCATAATGGTCTGTTTGCCTCTTTTTCCTCAGTACTTCTGCTGAATTTTCTTCCCTTTTCTGATGGTCACAGTGGGTATAGGCCCTTGGGGTGACACAATGTCTGCCATTAGGGTATGAACCCTCATCCTTATTTTAATCCCTACACACTGTCTTCTGGAGCAGAGGTGCCCTTGAAGCATTGCTAACATATTGTCCTGAATCCTTGAAAAAGTGTACCATTGAAGGCAGCCCACTTGAAATTAATTTATACCCACTCTTCAAGCATGCCAAAGGAGAATAAAAGTAGGCTCTTTCTAAAGCTCCTTGGAAGGTTAGAAGATGTTTGCTTGATGCAGATATTGCAGCAAATATAATTTTAATCTATTTTTCCATTTCAGTTGCTGAAAACCTTGTGTGTTGTCAATGTGACAAAAAGCCTAAGGAATTAATTTTATTTGAGGTACTTTTTGTAGGACTGGTCAATTGTAAATGCAATTAAGATGGAACACTGCAGTTGTTACACTTGTGATGATGACAATCAGATGAGATTAGACTACACTTGCAATTTCCCCAGCTCAGAACACAGCTTGCATTTTTACCATTTAAGGTGTCTGTCTTTTAATTGTTCCAGACCAACTCCAACACTCTGGGTATGCTCAGTCTGCAAAATCTTACCTTCTGTCACGCAAGTTCTTGTAACTGTTCAGAACTGTAATTACACTTCTAGGGATTTTCTTAATTGGTATTTTTTTTATTCTGAGCAATGTCAAATAGACTCATAAATCTGTTGCACAGCTGAAAGCTTGCTTCCACTGAAAGGAAATGAGAGGGGCTTTTCTCTTCCTATTCCAAATTCCACTGCATTGTCTCAGTGGCTTGTATAACTAATGACTTTAAGCAAGTGTTTAAAATGGATAGTTAAATCCAAAAAGTTGCCTTCAACTCAGATGAAGTTATGTTATAGCCTCACTGTAAGAATAAATTGTGAAGTGTCTGTTCCCTCTGCTGGTTTGTTGGGGTTTTTTCCCTCTTGCTTTAAGACAGCTGCTAAAAGGCTTTTTCTTGCTACCTAGATCCAAGCTAGTGTTCTGTGTTGTGTAGGATGGCTGGTAGTAAAAGCTTCCCGTAACACATTCATGCATCCATGCAGGCCATGTCCAAGTGACTTTGGTTTTTTAAATCTTATTAATTTTTCCTAGCAGGAAGCTAAATATTTTACTGAGAGTTTCAGAGAGAAGTTGTACATATAAAGCCCACTGTGCTGAGACTGTTGGCTTACTGAGTTTGAGTTGCCCTGTTCCTCATCTGTGTCCTGGCACTTGGCAGCACCTGAAAACAGGATGGGCTAGTGTTGGAAATGAGACAAGCAGTGACATTCTCAGGAGCTGCACTTAAGACAGATAGCATTCAGGGTTGGATCTGTTTTTCCCCCAGATGCTTCTTCCAGTGAGGGCACAGACATACACACATTTTTTTGTGTGTGTGCATGTGCCAACTTTCTGCTGCAGAAGGAAGGATGCATAGGTTCATAAATCACCTAGGAATGAATAGTGCTTTATTTCCCTTTCCTGCCTATCCCTACAGGTTAGCTTGTCAGGAAAACAAGCCAAGTTATAGCAACAGGATGTGCATAGAGGAAAAGCTGTGTGTATGTAGAAAGTGCATTTAGAAGTTATCTGTGGTGACTTAGAATGTTCAAGTCCAGCAACAAATGTCGGTGCACAAATTCACATAAATATTTATGTGCCTTTCAAGAGGAACCATAATTAAACAAGGCTAGCCAAATTCCCATCCCCAGTCATGCAGACATGACTCCTATTTTCTCACTTACAAATAATATAACCCTGTGGGATTTTTACTAGTTCAAGTTAATTAAATTTCACTCAAAGCATGAAATTTGCAGGTAGTGCTCATTGCGGTAATTCTGCAAGTGTGTATTATTTAGTCAGATACAATAAAAAGTTCTCTTTTGTTTTAATTCTTCATTTTATTTGTTGCCAGTGTAGAGAATTTAATCATACACACCATACCAGTGCTCATATCAATAATTTTTCTTTTTTTTAAAAGAAAACTCCTTGATGTAGCATTGTGAATGAATTTGTTCATGAGTTATATGCTGCAATTACTGATGGGCCTAGAAGTATGAGCTATGTTTTTGTCTTTTGAGAACATCTGGTCCCTTCTTAAATGACTTGTACAGACACTTATGTAGTTTTTAGAGATAAGTTGAGACCTAAGTGCTTACTAATGTTTTGGAAACTTGTATGCTCACATTCTTTGAATTCTGGTTATGGTATGAATTGCGAGAGAAGAAATAAGTTTACTGAAGTCTAATGAATGATGTGCAAATATTCGCACTTCTCCAGTTTTGGGTATATAACAGTATGTCTGCTTCAGTCACTTGCACATTCAGTACGGAATCTTTCAACTTTTCTTGCAACAATTATTGAATTTAGGCCTGGCAAAAAAACCCCAGATAGTATCCTAAATAAAAGGGTGTTTGAAGAAGGTTCAGTGACTTGGAATATAGCTGTCCCTTGATGTAGTGCCTGTGCTGAAATGTGGAAGAAAGCATGGTCCAGTATTTACATCAGAAATTCTGGATCCATGTTCTTGCACCTCTCTGGGTGATGTCCCCAGCTCCTGGATATCCTAGCATTTCTCTCTAACTGGCTTGTTCTTGGAGGAATTCTTGGCAGGCTAACAATTCTCGTGGCCTCTCCTTCCAGCTTTCTGCCCTAGTCCCACGGCAGAGCCCACCCTCTTGTACAGCGATGCCTCAGCCCTCTCCCTTGCAGTCAGGCATTTAAGTGCAAATACAAAATACATCTCCATCAGTGGCTTAGCTCACATAATCAATGTACTAGGTTAAGGACGTACATTTCATTCTGCTGTTGTTTATTCTCTGAGGAGAATAATCTCTGGCAGAGGCAGCAGTGGAGAGCAGTGTTTGCGCATGCCTCGGCTGGACTAGGACCTGAGAAGTGCAGCGGTGCAGTGGAGGAGGGCAAGTTCTGCTGGAGCACTGTGCACTGTAATTGTGATTTTGTTAAAAATTCAGCCTGGAGAACCTGTGTGTCCTGGTACTAAGACATAGGTAGGTTACTTTACGTTACTGTTATCCAGATACTCGAGATTAATTCCCTGGAGAAATGAGGAGGGCGTTTTCCCTATAAAGCACTGAGTTCAACAGACACTTAAGGACCAGAGTTTTTGTCCAAAATAAATAAATAAACGGGTCCCTAGAGTTTTCTGCTTGATGTGAAACTGCCGTCCAGAAGGAACAAAGTGTCAGCCTGCCAGCTCTTCAGGGACTTTTTCCAGTTCCACTGTTGTTTCCACTCAGGTTTCAGTCCTGTACTTGTAGGCACTGTAGCTGTCTCCTGGATATGGAGTACTCAATTAAGAGTCAGAAGAAAGAAAAGTAAAAAAAAAAAAAAAGCACAGGAAGCAGAATCAATAATGTGGTGGGGAAAAAAGCAATATAAGGGAAGAATTTCTGTGGGATTTTTTAACTATTATAGCAAACAAAAATGGATTGAAGGCAGGAAGGAAAAATAAGAGCAACTTAAAGATTGTGTAATGCTGGAAGTAGCTTATGTGGTGAAATTGCAACCAGCGTTCCTAATAACATCCCATTTTTGTTTCATTTATAGCTTTGACTTTGAAAGGGTTGGTTGGGGTTCTTTGCCTAGAACTTGACTGACTTGTTTTTCAATGCAGAAAGCCAAATCTGTCTTTCTAGGAAGCTTGAGGAAAATTAATTAGCTTTTGAATTATAGATCCATTAAAAATGACTCTGCTTTGAAAGTTAAATAAATAAATAAAACTGTCAGTGTTTGTTGAAAAAAATTTTTTCTCTTGTATCTGTACAACAGAGAAACCCAATTACTGAACTCCAGTGCTTTGGAATTTGGGCAGGAGAAGCTTTGATTATATCCATTTTGACTGTACTCATATGAGTCTTTTCAGATGTCATGTGTGCGTTTAGAATAATGAATCAGCCATTGTCCCATCTGTCCAGTCAGTTGTCCCATTCTGCTTATTTTTTTTCTTTAGTGTCTGTGCTAAGTCTGGAAGAAAATATGCAAAATCCAACCTGCACCTTGCAAACCTTTAACCTGATTGATTTGACTTTTTCAGGAGACAGACTTCATCCTTTTTAACTGAGTGTTGTATTTCAATAAAAAAAACATTCATGCAGGTGCCTTTCCTCTCTTCCTGACCTTTTCTTTAGTGGTGGTCTTTCCCTGAGGATAAGTGTTTCATGTGGGTCTAGGGTTAGTAACATGTGCCAAAGCAGAGAAGAATAGCTAATGCATGACCCAAAGAGGGAAAATAAAAAAAACCAGACTATACAGTATGTACCACAGCTGCCTCCTCTCTCATGCTGTGATAAAAGACAATGTGGCAGATATTTTTCTAAAATAAGAAATCTGCTCCAATCCAATGAAGAATAATAGCACCAATTAAAGATTTTGTGTCCTAGTTGTTTTGGAAACAAAAAGATGGCTGGACAAAGCTGGCAGCATGTCGTGCTAGCATGTGTGGATGTGAGTAGCACTGCTGCTTCCCTGCTGTCCTTTGCTGGGATCCTGGCTGGGAGGTTTTTAGTACCTGGTGGGACTTGCATTGGGCACACCACTGTTTTGTCCTGCCAGGACAGCTTTGGATGTGACTTCTGACTAGGATACTTTTATTTGCCTATAATCTCTATCCCTGTTTCAGGCCACAGAGGCATGTCCTACTTGCCCAGTGCTGCTCAGCTGCCAGCCAACAGCTGCAGTGTGGCTGTGCCCATGGCAGCACTGTGCAGGTGGAACATCTCACTGGAGTGAGCTTCTGGGAGAAATAACACACCTGCCTCCTCAAGCAGGACAAGGCCTTTTGTTTATGTGTCTGATCCTTCGTGCCCTGATTCAAGGAGTAGATAAAATCTCAAAATGACAGTGCAGGAGGAACTGGCTGGAGCTGTTGTCCTGCAGGAGAATCTGACAGCAGCTCAGGGGCAGCCTGAGCTGACCTGGCTCTGCCGGTTCTGGGAATGTCCATCCTGCCCTGGCTGGTGCTCCCACCTACTGCTGGCCCTACAGTGAACTCATTCAGCAGTGTAAACAAGCAGAAAACTGTTGATTTTGTTGTTTTGTTTGGTTTGGAGTCAGTTTTCCCCTGGTCTTTCTCCTCACAAAAGCTCATTGCAGGACGGAATGAGCATAGGCAGACAAAGGTGGAGAGAAGGAGCAGGTGCCTGGGGAGTCAAGGAGAGAGGACAGACTGCAAGGGCCATGATATAAATTTGCTGTGCCATAATGTCCTGCTGTAGAAGCTGTTTAAGAGCCCTTGTGGCTTGCTTGAAGTGCAAATGAATCAATTCTTGCAAGCTTACTGCAGCAACCTCAGGTCAGGAAATTCCCTTGGTGTAAACAGATGAGTCTGTTGCAAGTCATGGTGAAGC
Source organism: Dicaeum eximium (assembly GCA_013396995.1). NCBI lineage: Eukaryota > Metazoa > Chordata > Aves > Passeriformes > Dicaeidae > Dicaeum > Dicaeum eximium. The sequence goes on from VWZP01010561.1 coordinate 793,564, forward strand.
TTGACTTAATTCAGTGTGGGTCATTCTCAAATGTGGGATTTAAAACTTATTTCTTGCAGGCTTTTTAAAGATTAGACAGTGTTTAATTGCATCTTGGTATAGACAGAGGTCTAATTGAGACATTGAGAAACAGATGTCTTGGACAGGTTGATGCTTCCTTTCAGGATAGCTGTCTTTGAAGTAGTAGCAGATGGAAGTGCTTCCACCTTTTCTAGGCACTGATTAACTTCAAGAAGAGCAGATAAACTGGCAGCAGAGAAAAGCAATTCTTAAAAATAATTTACAGAGATCTGTATGGCTTTAACTTTATTTATTTAAGCTTTCAGAGTGAGAAGCCTGGCTTTGGATTTATTGAAAAGTTCTGAAGCTCAGTTGGAGAACCAAATATGAACAGGTCCTAGTTATGAGATTTCCACTTTTCTGGCTGGCTTTCCTTAGCAACATCCAAATTAGTGAATAAATCAAACCCTTCAGTGTGCCGATGACAACAAAAAATCTGTGATTCAGACCAAAACATCTTGATCATGAACTTGGCAGTGCTAACCTTGAAGAGCAGAAATGGAGACCATCAATCTGATATTTCACTACTGTAAAGTTGGTTTGAAAAGGTCATTTTGTTGCAGTTCCATCAGTTTCACTCAATAAATTTTACCCTTCAATGAGACTAAATTTTAGTTTTTGGCTTTGGGATAAGAAAAGGTTAGGTCTTGAACTGGGGGCCAGAGATGATGATGTTTCTGTCTAGGATAAAGATGCTGAAAGATGTTCTCTGTGCTGAATTGTCTGTCAAGCTCCTAAACCTTGGTCTTTTAATCAAAACGTTTTCAAAGTCTTTGGGATTGTCACAGTGTGTGGGTATTTTGGCTTTTGTTTATTTAGTTTGGTTTTGGGTTTTGTGATTTGGGGGTTTTGTTGTTTTCTTTTGTTTTTTAATTTATTATTTCTGCTTTCTGAATTAATTTTGAATGTTAGGTGCCTGCCTGAGCATGTCTGACTAGAGCATGCCCATTTCTATTTTTAAAATGTACTGTGTGAAATAGGAAATATAAAAGGAAGTTTCTGGATTTATGTGTTTAGGCTTCAGCTGTGTCTCCTGTTTGGTTTGTTATAATTGGCAGTACTGAAAACTGTACTCACTGAAAAGTGAGTTAGACTTTCTCAGCAGTGGAATGAAATAGTGCTTATTCTTTGGAGAAGACATCTATGAGAGAGGTACACTACAACACTTGTTATAATATATTAGGAGTGTTTACTAGGATTTATGTGAAAACAAGTTCTTCCTGTTGATTCTGAATTAGAATACTGGTCTGCGAAATGTTATGCACAATTCTAATTTCAAACAGAATTTTAGTGACCTAAATTAAAGGTACTCTTGCAACAAGGCTAAATGCCAAGCCAACCCTATTTAAGGTGATTCTTTTAATATACTGCATGGCAGTTGTACAGTGTGTAATTGGTATGAAATGGTACTTTTGAAACGTAAACCTTGAGACAATTTCAAGACAGGCATTCAGTGTAAAATTCATTAGGTTTAATTTCACTTAAATTGTAAATGTAAAATTATCACACACTTGAGTAACCTAAACATACAATTTGTTGAAACTTCCATTTTCTGTTTTTGCTGCAAAGTGGTGAATCAGGACAGGAATGGGATGTGGTTGGCAAAGCCATTCCATGTTGTCTGTACCTGGAGGTCTTGGCAGCAGCAGGGGCACCTCTGAAACAGCCAAATCCTGCCCAGCACAGGTACCTGCTGAGAGAGGTGCTGTCAGTGGAGTGGGTCTGGGGGCCAGCAGAGCTGCTGCCCATGTGGTCATTTGCCCATTCCTCAGAGTACTGGTGTTCCCCTGAAGGTCTTTAAGGAAAAGTCTTACTGCATGGGAACTGTGCTGCAGCTGTGGTCCTATCAAGGTACTGAGTTCAGTAATTATTGGATATAGAGTTCCTGTTAATGCGGTCACCGTGTAGGGGAAATGTGTTTGCATTCCTGTAACTGCTCCTTAACTCCCAGCCTGGGGGAATCCCAGCAGCTTCTGATGCAGGGAGGAGCAGCCCTGCTCACCTGCATTCCTCTCTTCATCTGCTTCCTCTCTCCTGGCTTTGTTCCACATAATCCAGCCAACTAATTAACAAAAATTCAATTTGCTGAGCCGATTTTCTGCTCTTTTGTTGAAATATCAATTTAGGGAGCAAACAGATGCAAATATTAGAGGCAAATGTCAGGGAGGTGAGAATGCAGGAAGGTGGACTTTTGTGATGGGGTGACAAACTGCATCCTGACCAGCATTGTCTCCTGAAGCTAAATCTGGAAACCAAACAAAGGTGTGGCCATTCATTACAGATCTCTAAAAACACTGCCAGTGTCAGAATTTTCTGCCACACATTGACACCTCCTGATTTTTGCCGATTTGGTTGGTTTTTTAGCTGCACTCAAAATCAACTGTGTGAGGTGACGTGGCTTAAACAAAAAAAATCAAAAATACTTCTCGAAATATTACTCCCACTGCTGTCAGTTTTTCTGCTCTGTTTTTTGACAGATCCACCCTAGGATTATTGTGTGTTTGCAACAGCAATGGAATTGGTGCAGATAAAGGAACCATAACCAGTAGCAGGCTCTTTCCTTCTTGTACCGCAATGTCTCTGTGTTTTCAGGATGAGCTATTCTTAGATGAGTTTCTTGTGTACTGCAGAGTACACTTCAGGTGGAGCAAAATCAAAAGGGAAAAAAATCAGAGCATCCTTCTGTGAGGGAAATTGAATTCTTGAAGTGTAAAATTTTCTAATGGCATCACACAACCTTGTCTGACATGGCTGCAGACTTTGGACCCCACTAAAGGAAGTTGAAGAAAGGATGGGTGAGGAATGGTGCATGTATGGATTGCAGCTGAGCTGGCTATCCTCCCATGGAAAAGTCAGGGAGAGGGCAAGACTCTCACTCAATTGTTTTTAGTGGCAAGTTGTGGTCTTTTTTCATTTGGAATTCTGGAACAGTAGCAGCAGACCTTGCAAAGGTAGATGAGTGAGTGAATGGCAGCAAACAGGTCAGAGGCACATCATGAAGCACTAAAAGGAAAGTATGGCATATGGGAGGATGTGTCTTAGAGGAGAGGAAGATTGCCCTAAAAAATATGTAAATAAAAATAAATATATATGCACATGTGTGTGTGTATGTATACACATATACACACACTTCTTTGGAAACTGTACTGTATTTTGATAGAAACTTTCTACAGAAGGTATTTGGCTTCTCTGGCATCTCCCTGTGCTGTGCTCCGGTGGATGTTTTGTTTGGGTCACATTTAATATCTGGGTCTCTGGAGATAATGTGTTACTTTCAAATGCGATAATGTGTTGCTTTTAAATGCTATGTGTGTTTTATTTCTCATGTCTGGATTCCTGGATCACGTCTTCATTGCAGATCCTCTCCTTGCTAAACTAGTCTGTTGTATCATGGGAATCCTTAAGCAACAAGGACAGATTAGGTGGAAGCAGATGTCAAAATATTCAAATTTCTCATGGGATAGAAACTCCCCATCCCACACAGACAGCATGTATAATCTATTGTTGGCACAGTCTCCCACGCGATTCTTTCATATCTCTTCCTCCTCATCATGTTCTTAGTGACCAGAGACTCGCTGCAGAAAACGCTGTAATCCAGAAAACAGGCATGTGGTCTGACTCTGGGACATGTCCTGTACGGGGCTGAGTGAGGCTCTATCCGTGTGGGTCACTTCCAGCTCAGTGTGTTGTGGGATTTGGTGATACTTGTGTGCAGTGTGGATGTTTGGTGGGAGAGGCAGTTGCTCCCCAAATCTGCAGAAAATATGTAAATTTTTACTCCAATATTACTCCTGGCGTCCTGCACACCACTGGAACTTACTGAAACAAATTCCCAAGTGCTGGCGTCTGCGTTTTCTTCATTTCTATTGTATCCTTTTTGAGGGAGTTGGAAGCATGCAGTCTTTTTTATGTACTTTATCCCCTTAAGATAGTGTGGTGAAAAAGCACAGTGCAAACTTAGTTATTCATGTGAGGATAAAATTGATATGAGATCAGGCGGTCAATTGACAAGCAGTAAACACAGGCTTTTTAATTCTAGAATGCTTGAGTGCTTGGTTCCTTTTCTAATGCTAATGCATTGCATGTGACATAAGAGGAGACTTTTGTGTATGTGCATGATCTCTTAGGCTTTCTGGAGTGATGGGAAATTCCTTATGGTGGCACCAAGCAGCTTCGCTGTGAACCTGGAGCCTTTTCCATTAACGCCTTGGCGAGCTGTTCACTGTCACTTGCACTGCCTCAAGCACCTTTCTAGATAACTGCAAAAATTGGGCTGACACCCCAAAATTGTGTGTGGAGATGTGTGCTGTGCAGTGCCTGGCCAGCAGGTACACTGGCACGTGTGACACAGGAATATTTCCATGTATGACAGCACAGACTAATGGAATGTGGCTGGAAAGCGTGGGTGGGTTGTGGAGGTGGTGTTTTGACCACTGGTCCAGACTGGTCTGGCTTATAAATGAATGCTCTAAAGCAGCATAAATTTGTGTTTTCTGGTTTATGTTAGCAAAGAATTACACAAATTGTGCATGTATGGATGTTCTGTCATAAAATCATCGTAAAAAAGCACAACAGCAAAATCAACGGCAAAGTCCTGGATTCTCTGTTAATGCTTTTACGTTCTAAATTGTAATTCTCAAGTTAGAAAGTAAAATTGAATTATCTCTCAGCTTAGGGAAGTTTTCTTGTTTAAAAAAGAGAAAAAGAAGGTGAAATCCCAAAAGGTGCTATTGCCTTTAAGTGTTGGTATGGAAAAAGATTATGGGATGCCCTGCAGTCAGCAAATCCGTTTTGATCTGCTTTGAATACTCCTCACCTGACCAAAAGCACACAGTGTGTGTGTGTTTCTGCATTACTATTGATCCTACTTTCCGGGCAGTGCCACTTAATGGCTTTTGCTCATTTGGAGACAGGCCTGGGCTGACGTTCCCAGCCGTGCCACTGTCATCTGTCCCTGAAACGTCCTCCACGCCAGCAGTCACTGCTTCTCCCCAGAGCACTGTGCCGCTGGCCTTAGCATTGCTCACCGCACCTGGTTTCTTCCTTGACACAGCTCCTTAATGAAACACCTGATGAGTCAGTGTTAACTAAGCTCACTTGGGTGTATGGCTGTCACCTCCCTGGAGAAGTTCTGTCTGTGTCTTGAGAATGCCGTGAACCAAAGAGAGATGGTTTGCATTCAGCTGCAGCTTCTTTCTCCACATAAATTTAGAACTTGGTACCTGTAGGGACAGAAATTGGAAGTGAAACTGGCACAAGCAGAAGGAAATGTATGTGTCTCTTGCTCCCTCAAGCAGCACTTTTACATAAGAGGGACACTTTAGAGATACATATTGAAATTTATTTCATCGTTCTGCCCCATTAAACAAGCAATTGGTTTTCAACAGCAGCTTGCAGATGAATCTGAGTCAAAGCAGGATGATTAACTGGAGGACAGCCAGCTTGGCTATTGTTTGTCCTCTCCTGTTTAATACTCAGCATATAGTGATACACACATTAGAGACTTCAAACTCCTCCCTTTGAGAAGCAGTACAGTAAATTAATCTGTTGAGAAATTGCTGAGATTCCAGCCTCCCTATGAATTTTTTCATTTAACCATGTTGAATACTGCTAGCTGGAGTTGCTCAACCCAATGACTCACAGCCAAACATTGTAAAACACTATTTTTGCTTTTTTGCATTTCCTATCTATAAATGGGTGGTTTGGAGTTCAGCTGGGTTGAATACACTGAGGTGAAACTTAATTCCTGTCAGCTGATAGCAACTATTCTTCATTCAAACACAGAATATGCTATGCCTTCACTCACAAAACTGGGTGATCTTTGTATGTACATATCAGCAACCCCAAAACTACAATGTCTTGAGGGCACATGTGCCCATCCCTATTCTGAATATCTAAGTTTTGGGTGTTCTAGTGACTAACCTGACTTTAGAAAGGCAAGGATGTTAAAGAGTGTCTCTTCAAATTCCAGCAGGCCTAATCTCTTATGTCCCAATATTTTCCATCACAGTTGTTTTAAAGGAAAAATAGATGTACTTAAAAGCCCTTAATCATTGTCATGATCCCTCTTTTGTTTTGTTGGTCAGGGAAGCAAACATACTCTATTCTTATGGGTGCTGACAGGAGAGAAGATAGAAAGATTGAGAAAAATGCTACTGCTGTGTACACTGTGCCTCTTAGCCAATTTAAACCACCATTTTCATCAATTTCCCTTTGTAAGAACAATTTAGAAAATATAACTGTTGCTATCTACAGGGAAGGGGGAGTGAATCTATAAATTGAAGTTCAAGGTTATTGGAGCCCTTATCTGTCCATAATATAGGTATATGTCTCTGAGCTGCTGAATATTTTTATTGCTGCTGATTTAATAATTAATCTACCCTTTGGAAGCTGCAGACTTTTTGCCTAGGATTAATGCACTCTTAACATCCCCATGTCTACCACCTTGTCCTGAAAGCTTAAGTGGTACCACAAGGATCTGCTGCAGGGGGCTTGTTCCATCTTTGATCGTGTGTTCATATGTCTTCACAGAAGGCATTTTTAATCCTTCTCTGCTGCCAGGTTCAGACATAAAATCTCCAGTGCTGTTCTACAAATCTCTTCTACATTAGCTTGGAGGGCTGGTGCATTAGCAACTAGCAATGGTAAATGGCAGGTTTCTCTGAGCTAGGCTATGAAAGAAGGCGTGGGCGTGACTGAAAGGGCTGTTGCATGTCTGTCTCCAGCTAGGAGTGGGGAAATGCATGCCTTCAAACACAAGTCTTCCTGCCTATGGGATAAACATCTTCCCCCATGTCAACGACTGAGTCAGCTCAGGAGCCTCCCGTGCTTTCTTGGGAGAAGCCTTGCTTGGTGAGATGTAACTCGGATCTGTCAGCAGGCACTGCAGGTTTTTTGTGCCGGTATACTTTGTGTTTTTACTGTCCTGTCTTGTTGGTGTAGAAAAGTGCTGAATTAGTATATGTCTGCCACAGTGAAAGTGGGGTGAAGCAGGATGCTCAACTGCTCCCACTTGCTTGTGAAGATCCCATTAGGTTTCCTGATGGCGTTCTCTGAAACGAGGAGCTCTTGCTTTCGTCAGGTGGGAGAATCAATTCTGTGTGCCATGCTCTGCCCCGTTCACCATTCTGATTTCCATTAAACGTAAGTGATGCCTGCCATGGATTGTGCACACTCCAATGTGCCATTCAGGAGGAAGAATCTCCATCTGTGTGTTGAGCATCATGCTAGGCAAGATGGGATGAAGGAAAACGTCTTTTATCCTTTAAGGTATGTTCGATGTATTTCTGATCCCTGTGATAAAGAGAAGAAGAGAAATGAGGCTGGGATGTGGGAAAATACAAGTGTGGAGAGCAGCAGAGGCAACACACTCGTCTCAAGGTAGCTTTTGTGCTTCTAAGAAGGAAGTGCTTTGTTGAAGGCAATTGCTTTGAGGCAGCCAGTTATGCAAGCCCTCCTAACTATGAATGGAGGGATACATCTGAGGGAGAGTGGGTGAAGCAGAAAAAATGAAAATAAGAGTTGTTGCAGCGGCATCTGTGCACTGAGGATAGGGAAGGACAAGGAAACTTAGGATAGAAACAAGTAATAATAGGATTCTGACTCAATAATGTATTTCTGAAAAGCTGGAAAGAGAGATGAAAATGTGGAGTCCTGATTTCTAACAAGAGTTGTTTCCAGCTAGTACATGGAGCAACTCAGTGGCCCATATAAGCCTTTTGAATAGATCCCTTTCCTGTTGTGTTTGCACTTGATTTCAAGCACAGCTTGAATTCTGAAGGTCTCTTCAGCACCTCCAGTTGTATCTGAGCAGAATCTTCCTTGGTGGGTGGTGGTTTTTTCCCTATTTGTAGCAGCAGCCCATGCAGTTAAGAGCACATGATGTTTACCTTCATGGCTGAAGCCATGGTTTTAACCCAGGTTTCCAGAGGCAAAAAGTTTTGGTCTTCTGCCTCATTGAACTGTTTTGAATTCAGTTAGGGCATTCTTCAGTCTCCAAACAACGTCATACAGATTGTCTAGAAGTAATGGAACAGCATGGTTGTACTGCCCAGCCTTGCTGGTGGGCAATTTTTCAGTTAAACCAGGCCTGTGCTGCTTTGCTCCCTGTGGAGCTGCTATAACTGCACACACAAGGAGAACTGGCTACAATTGATGGCTGGGAGGAACACTGGTACTGTTTTTCAATCTGGAGTGCTTCTTTCCTCATTTCTGTCAGTCTCCATCAGAATATCCACCACTAATAAAAGGCTGGCCCATCCGAACAAAGTAATCACCATTCCCATGGCAATCATAGAAATACAATATTCTTAGTTTTGTTTTAACAGTGGTTGAACACACAAATTTCTAGATTTGCAATGTTACACAATTTGGCTTGGTTGGTTGCTGTAGCAGTGACACTTTAAGTCATCAGAAATACTGTGGTTTTGTTGTAAAGCCATATGGATTTTACATTATAAACAGTGGTTACTAATTTCATTCTCTGAGATTTAGTTTTCTGTAAGGAATAGTTGTATAAAATGAGAGCAAAGCCCTAATAGCTCACAGCTTAGTTGTGTTGGTGATGTGAGTTGGTTAGCATAGGTTCAAGTGCTCTTCTTTCCAGGAGCTGAAGAGGATGACTTTGTGCTGGGATTAGACACAGCTTCTCTTAGGGAGCCAGTTCTGTGTACAGCATCCACAGATTCTCAAGAGGTCTGTTTTGAAACAACAAACTGTTTTTTATACTGCCCTGGCTGTAGCCCATCTGCATTGTAGGGGTAATAAGGTGTCCCCTCTTGCTTCCCTTTGCATTAGAGACTTTATCCATTTTCCCCGTCTACTCCACATGCACCACAGAACCTACTATTGTCTGTAATTAGTATTTGAGCTGTTCTCAGCTTATAGCTATTTATTTGTCTTGGAAACTGGCCAGTGTTTTCCATGGGATTACTTCTCGTTGTTATAGTCAGGATGGTTTAGGCAAAGCAATGCAACTGGTTGTTTTGGGGCACCAAAGGCTAATTCAGGTCTCAGAAACCTTGGTTTGCAGCCCAGAAGTGCACACTGCCCCATCCATGGCAGACAGTGAGTGCTGTCTCCTGCACATATGCAACTAATCTTTTGTCTTCCAGGAAAACATGAAGGCTTTACTTGCAGGGATCAATGCTAATTTGTGATTACACAGCGTGCTGTAGGAGATGATAGTGCTAATTTTTGGTTAACTGACAGCAGAACAGAGTAAAGCAAGTCTTTGCCTGGTGGAAGAGCAAAGCTAGCATTGAAGGATTACCTTGAGTGGTCTGGAAATGAGCATAAGCATGGGACAACATTTTCTCAGTAAGAGTGTGTGCAGACCTAATTAAGCAGTTCTCCCTGGATGTTTGTTTCTCAGGTCACTGCAGTGGTGGTTTCAATCAGGTTTGTCACTTATATTGAAACTGTCCTGGAGTGCCATGAGTGCAGGTGTCAAACTTTGTCCCTAGGCAATGATTTTGTTTATTTGAAGCCAAAGGAGTCCATGAAGTCAAGTTAACTTAATGTGGGCTTCACCCATGAGGTTTCTCCTGCTTTTGGGTTGGTTTTTTTTTCCCATAGCAAAAGCTGGTGAAGTATAGAAAGAAGTCTCTGTGACCTCATAATTGAATAAAATGTGACTGCTAATTATGTCTGGGAGGATTGTTAGATTGTCATCAATATTTCTCATCGCATTTAAGCCCACAGACTTTCTTTTTTAGGAAGAGAAGAATTCAGGGTGGATGTCACTGCAGTCTATAGACTTTACTCGTTGTTTTCTTTTTTTGTGTGCTTCTGCATGGATTTATTTGGGAAGGTTAATTGCTGGGTAAAACTATCTGCATTGACAATTAATAGTTCTGGGCAAACAAAGGCAAAACCAAATTTTTATTATAATGAAATTATAATTTTATTATCCCACAAATGAGGCTTGAAAGGTTTGCTTATGTTTGCTTCCCTTGCCCTCTGGACAGAGGCAGGAAGAGATGCTGCCCTTTGGATGATGCCTGCTTGTTCCCTGCCCCCAGAGGAGTGGGAGACCTCTTAGGAGGAGCACCACAGAGCCTGTGGTACCATGAAGGCCCTTCTTGCTGTGTTTTCAGCAATTGTGTTCAGCTTTTCAGCAGTTCTGTTGAGGAATGCAGAGAGGGGAGGAAAGTGCTGTGCTTTGTGGGTATTTTGCTCAAACCAAGCTAGGGGGAGGAGGAGCAGGCAGCTCGATCCACATTGCCTGTTGTTCACCCTTATCTGGCTTTGTTCTTGTGCTTTCCTACCCCCTCATGCCTCTCCCTAACTTCCTGGCAGTCATATTCCATGGCATGCTCTTTTCACCCCATTTCAGGCCATGCAGCAGTAGCACAAGAGAGCTTTTGTTTAGCTGGAGTGCTGTATGTGAATGCTGTGAAAAGCATTGTGGCAGCTGCCTATATTTGAGACTGTGCCTGGGGACATCTCTGTGTGCCCAGCACCCTCTGAGCTGAGCAGCAGAGCTGTAGGGAGGCTTTAGGGGTACAGGAAGGATGCTGTAATGTGAACTGCATGGAAAAACACTGGCTGTCAGTGCCATGCAAGTGTTTCTGCAGAGCAGCTTCTGGGTGTTGATGTCACAGCAAAGCGAATCTAAGGATATCCGTGAAATGGAAAAAACTCCTTTGACATCTGACCGGTGGTGCAGAGGCCTTAGAGAGCTGTGCTGGCAGCTGCATCGTGCACTTGCAGAAGGAATATCAGTTTCTGGGGAACTTCCAAGGCTACCAGCAAGGTGTTTTCCTTCACTGCCCCACAGCCAGCCTGTGTCTGTGTTACTGTGGCCCAGCATTCTGTGCCAAAAGCCATCAAGAAGAGCTGTCCTGGGGAAGCCACTGGCACTACAAGAAGCCCTATTTTGAGTCAGCATGTTGATGCTGTGCTGCAAGTGCATCTTGTTCAAAGGCTGTACTAATTATAAATTGGTCTGGGGAGCTGAGGATAAAAATATCTTTACAGCCTGTCTCTGTAAACAACCTGTGATGCTATTTGGAAATGTGGTATAGTTTTCATGTTGCAGGGAATGTGTGTGCTGTGTGTGAAGGACTTCAGCAGCCAAAGTGCAGAGCTTCCTTGTGGTCAGGCTGACAAATAAAGCAGGGAAGGAATTTTTTTGCATGCTACAGATGGCAAAGTGCATATTCACAACATTCTTTTCCACACAGTTAGGGGAGAAATTCAAGTTTACCTTAGGATTGTAGGAGGAAGGCTGTTTCTTATACCAAGCATATGCTGTAATAGTACCTTCTTTTTTTATTTAAAAAAAAAAATACCCTTGTAACACCTTCTCTGTCCTGGTCATATGAGTTTGGGTAGAATCTCTCCTGTACATTTCAGGAGAGGATTTGCTTCTGTGGTGCAAGAAATTAGCTGGTTCACTGCTAAATCAAATGCTGATGTGTACTATCATCTGCAAGGTAAGTTTTCCTACTGGGAAGGGGGTGCCAGAGGCAAGAGGAAGAGCTGGGTGCCAGCTGCCAGCGACAGACACACAAAGAGCACCCATGAGCAGAAGTGATGCTGGATCTCCATAGCAGGACCTGTCTGCACAGCTGGAAGCTGCTGTAAAGTGGTGGCAAGAGGAAACCCCACAGCCTCCTTTGGCTGTCTTGGGGCTGATCCTGACAGATCTGTCACTTGGCTCCTAGTGGAGCTGAGTCCTCTATGAACACCCCCAACCACATTTCAGGCAAACCTTCAAATGCATGCTGGGTGCTTGGGAAGATTAATTATGTGAGCATGCTTTTCAGAGAGGTAAAAGCACTTCGCCTTTCCTTTGTTCTTCAGCTGCACTGTGACTTAAACCAGGATGGTGCAATGTTTCCAGTTTCCTTGGGGTAATGAATCTTGCTGTAGGTCCTGGGCTGACCTATGCTCTGCATTCTGCTTTTTACAGCAGGGAAAATACAGGGAGAGGAGGGAGGAACAGATACAGCCCCTTTTGGGTGTCTTCCAGTTCAATACTTTGGAACCACATCGACAGACTTGAGGAAAAAAAAGCCTGAATGTGAAAGGGCTTGCCATCGGAACTAAATTATTCATCAGAACTTTAAAAGAGGAGCGTGCAAAGATGTAAACTGAGCACACCCCAATGCAGGCTGCAATGAGCTAAAATTACAGATGTGGTCTTGGGAAAAGACCACACTCTCAATTAGCTCGGTGCTGGCAGCTGCCTGAGTGCATACAGCACATTCTGCATAAGGATGATGCCAGGCATTTGTCAACTTTGTACTCGTTTTTCAGTAGCTTAAATAAAATAGGATTTAGTCTGTAACAGCAATAGATAACAGCACTGCCAGTTAATAGGGTGCTGTAAATCTGGAACCTCTTTGCACCTGCTGTCTTATAACTCTCCCAGGTTTTCTCATTTGTTTTTCTCCTTGCTGTTTGTCCTGTAAATGTGTATATCAGGTTTTCCTGTAATGTCGGCCTCCTCTGTGTCCCCTTCTCACATCAGCTCTGTTTCCAGCTGTTAATCATATGTGCTTGAATCTGTCTTCATCAGTGCTTTAAAAATTGATGGCTTCCTCTTTTAGTTCACAGCCTCTCTCTTTTTGATCATCTCTATTCAAGTCTATTCAACAGTCTCTACTCAACATTTTCTGACTGTTTTAAAGGAGGTGACCGCCTTGCCTCTCTTGCTGGGGTGTGATGATTGGCATGTATTTTCTGTATTTTAGAGCAAAGGTGAATGATGTGTTGAGAGCTTTAGAATGATTGAGTGACAAGGTTTTCCTCCTGTTTGTTTTGGTCTTTTTTAATGCTGTTGTGGAAAGGATGGCTTCAAGAATGAGGTCGTTGCAGGGTTTTTAAAATCCTGTTAATTCTGTTTTTTCTGTTTGTAACTAGTAATGCTTCAGGCAATATCTTTCTCCTCATGAACATGAAGGTCTTGCCTTAACTGATGACAAGCTCAGATGTTATAGCAGTGTGATTTAATTCTGAGAAGTGCTAGGGCTTGAGTGGAAGTCAGTCTGCATTCAGGGTAGTAGTTAATATGCTTGAAGCTGTAAGGGGATGTGTTTGCTAGGATGACAATGCTCTTCTGTGCCTTTCTCTGTTCAGCCCTCCCCCTGACCCCACTTGTCTCTCTCTTTCTCTCTTATATCAATTAATAATAATCACTGTGTGGGTGAGGATTTGTCAAACCAGAAATGGAATGAACTAGAAATGACCCAGGAAACTTCTGCCATTTTGCATGTATATATAGCCCCTAGACAGCCACAACAAAGAAGATACTGCTAATTATTTTCCAAGTAACTTTGACAGAGACCTGAATAGAAAAATGTATGTGAATATTTTTGGAAGATCATCTGAGCTAAAACTCTAAATCTAGAATTTGCTTGATCTGGTTTTAAAATACATTCAAGAAGTCTGTAACACAAACTTTAAAAAAAGAGAGGGAACTTTTCTCTGAGGAATGAAAATCAATTTCAGTTTTAAATGAAAACCTGAAAATTTTGGACAGGATTTGTATTAGATATACTTGGGAAGGTTGGGGGAAGTGTGAAAGAAATCTTTTCCTGATAAGTTGTGCTGTGTGTACTTGGTACAAATATCTCATATGATGCAGAGCTCATCTGAAGCAATAACAGGAAAAGAAACCATACAGAGAGCAGTAAAATATGATGATTCAGGGATAAGAAATTCTTATTTGGAACACTCAGGTTGTGATAGTATTTTTGGCTTCCTTCCTTTTTGATAAAGTCATTTATATTCAGTGATGCTCCTTGACAGAATCTTGATTTCCACACTGCAGGAGAGTCTGATTCTCAACCAGAAAAACAACAGTGGAGGAGGGAGAGCAGGGAGGTGTAGGTAGGTGTACAAATAAAGTGTGAATGGATTTCTGCAAAGAGGAAGACTAACATTCAGGGCCTACAGAAGAAGCCACTGGTTTTTCTGTATATTAAATGTAGCCTGGGAGACATTGCAGAGACTTCATGTGAAAATGGGAAAGCAAGTGCACATTTCTTTCCCCAAAATGATTGCACCTACCACCTCTTCTGAAAAATGTGCCTCTGTCAATAACTAAGTAGTTATCTTTGTCATCCTGTGTTGCTGCAGCTCTGAAGTGCTCTGATTTTGGTGAATGATCTCCTGTATTGGAGTGTCACTCAGATATTTTTTTTTAAAGAGAGAATCAGTGGGATGTTGACCTAACTGTTGTAGTTTTGCTTAATTTTTGCCTGCTCTTTGGGGTTATTCCACTCCTCCTTCAGAGAAACGGAGATGAGCTTCTGAGGGAAGATTGTCATCTCAAACATAAAGTCTTTTCTTATATTTACAGGCTTTTCATGTGGACTGCCATTCAGAAAAGGAAAATTTTTTCTTCTTTGTTTTTTGTTTTCCCTTCCTTCAGTCTAAGCTGTAGCCCAAGATGATGTGAGCAGGTTGACTGTGGGAGCAGTTAATAGCTTCTATTCTCGTAACTTTAAAATTTACAGTGTTATTACACCAGAGTTGATGTGCTAGCCTGTAAGCAGAGATCTGATGTGGTGTGTGAAATCCCTCACTCCCTGCAGCCTGGCCACTCTGTGGCAAGTATGAGAGCCATCTGAAATAACTGGATGCAAACTGGCAGCTTCATGTAGACCGGAGATGCACATAAACTGCAGTTGCATCATTCTCAGGGTGAGATTCTCTACCCACTGGAAGTTTTTTATGTATGGGGAGGACAAGTAGCTCTGGATTGAAATTGAGAGGCATCAGCAAACGCTAATCTTTCAAGTCTATTTACTTGCAAATGAGAAAGAAAGTAATCTTTAAAAACCCCACAATAACTCAACCAAACAAAAAGAAAACCTACAAAAAACTCTCACAAACCCCGCAAAAACACAGAAAAGCTTCCCAAACAAAGCTCCCCGCTGCATGTGTGCTGGCTGTGTGTTTTTGGGGTTTTTCCTTGTTGCTGTAATATATATTTCTCCCTATGTTTATTGTCATACAGTTTGCCTTGAAAAGCCACCATGCTGCATACTGAGTCTCTGTTATTTAACAGAATTTCCCATGTCTTTTTTATTAGTATCATCATGTACCTGTGAGCATGGAGGTGACACATTGGAATATGTGAAGTAAAAGGAACTGCAGTGAAATCAGATAATTGACAGTAAGGCAGGAGTGCAGGGAAGAGAGCTTGCTTGGCTGCCAGCTTGACAAAGCATGTTAGTTCACTGGAGTTTTCTTTTATTTTATTTGTTCTTGATTTTGATCCCCTATTTGAGCTCTGTTTCCACCTGAAGTGTTCATTATTTATGTAAGGCAGCACTGTTATTCCTTCAGGGTAAATGCTTATAGCTGCTTGACAGGATTGATGCAGAAATACAGATATCAGACTGGATTTGCCTTGTGCTGTAGGTTCTCCATACTCTTTTGGGCATTGTCACACCCAACTTACCGCAAAGAGCACTGCTTCTCCAGTGTGTTATTGCAAAGTGTTTACTCTAAGCTGTTTCTCAGGTGCTGAAATGAAATCCAGTTTGCTAGCTTATCTGTACCACTAAGCCTTTGGAAAGAATGGGGAGAACACTTCGTTTTGCTTTCGTTTTGCCCTGTGCCAGACAGAACTGATAGACTGTGACAATATTGAACAAACCCTGCGGAAGGCAGAGAACCCCTGCAGAGGTTGGGAGGAAAAAAAAGAGTTCTTCCTGATGTTGTGTTTGCAGTGCTAAGAGTGTTGAGCAAACATGCTTGCAGGGATTCAGCAGTTCACAAGTAGTAAGTATAAAGGGTTGGGGTTTGGTTTTTTTTTCCCCAGGCATTAAGTACTGCATAACTGAAACTTTGTTAAATTGTTGAACCAATTTATATATCCCTCTCAAAAGCAGGGGTCAAGCTTTCTTGGCACAGGCAAACATTCAACACTTCTTTTTATTTAATCTAAACAATCTTTCCTGCTGTCAGCCAAATTGCCCATATCATTTCATGTTCTGTGCTGCCAACACATTCTCCCTTCTCCGTAGTACATGTGATCTCATATTGTACATAATAACTCCAGATTTTTTTCAGAAACATCAAACCAACTTGACCTGAAGGAAAAACAATTTTCTTTTTGCTATATTGAAGCTTTCTATACATTTTCTATATTAACTGATTCTATACTCTTAAGATTAAATCTGCAGGTAGAAAACAAGTAGAAAACAAGGGAGGAATCATGAGCAGCTTATAGTAACTTCTAGGACTGGGTGGACATCAGAGCATAATATCCACCCTTGCTGCACCAAGGCTAAATTATGGGTATTTTTAATGGGTTAGTAGCTAATTTTAGCAGCACAGATCTTCAACTGAACTTTTTCATGTGGTTCTTTCAGGCAAGTTTAGCAGCTTACTCAAGTTGGTGACAGAGTAAATTAATGTTAATCAGAAGCCATTTTAAATGCTCTGACAGGTCTCCATGTGCCAAGAAGGGCACTCAGTCCTGAAGGTATGACAGCTCCCACAAAAGCAATGAGCATTTCCTCCAGCAGGATCCTTTCTCTGGCTTTGTAAGCAGCTTTGTAACCTGTCCTTGTGGCTGCATCAGGTGGGGACTTGCCTTGTAAAGTAAATATCCTGAATGAAGTCTTGCTGCATGCTTCTACCACAGTCCACAGTCAAAAAGAGTACTCCAAATTTCCCAACTTTGCCTTAAATTTTCTGTGTCTCTAGGCCAAGGTGTTTGTTGTTCCATTTAACTTAACCTTTTAAAAATTTGTTATCCTAAGAAAAATCCATTAAGCCCATTAAGTCATACTGTACCCTCCTCCTTGCCCTACTACTTGCTCCTTTTCCCTGTGTCTGCATCACTTTTGAGCCTGTTGACCAGATTCAACCACACAAAATCAAGACAAAATCCTCAAGGTTTTTCCTCAGGGCAGAGGAAGGACTGGCACAAAGATTGAGGCTTTGTTTGTGGCTCTGCTTAGAGCTTCTTTGCTCAGCAGAAGCCATCCCGAGAGAAAGACAGGAGTAGAGGACCAGCACAGTTGGGAAGAAGATACCTGCCTTCTTCTAAGCCCTAACCTGGAGTGGAAGCTGGTCTTGCAGACAAGACAATGTGGGCTGCCCCAAGTACCATATATACCATGGGGAATCATGGATCCTTTCTGGGGATTTGGTCCAGCCTCCTTTGTTTACAGTGATCTCTGCCAGCAACGCACCACAAACTTGGCATGCAGCTCCTCCTCGTTACCTTGGCCTTCTTTCTGAAGCCAGGCTTGGCAGTTGGGGAAGTCAGAAGGAGAAATCAAAGAGGAGGTTCATCTGGAATCAAAGAGGTCAACAGACCTACAGAGTAAGCTATATTGGCCCAGCTTTGTGTTTTGTTTTGGGGCAATGCCATCCCACCAACTCCAACACTCTTGGCATTCGACACCTTCAGAGGGCTCTCAGCTTCAGCTGAAGGGCAGGAGGAGGCATTTGCATGTGCTTTAAAAGTAGCTAGCTAAATAGGTAAAAGCTCATAAGGCATTTAAGCTTTGCTCACCACTGCCAAGTTTCCACGTGTTTAGAACATTGTGCTCCTGTAAACAAGATCTCAGCCCCCGCCCTCCTCCTGTGTAGGTGGCCACTGAGGTTTCACTTAGAGCCCTGTACATGCCTGTGTGTAACCAAGGCAATGACTGACCTAATGACTCCATGAACTACACTCTAGTGGTCAAGCCTTGTTACGTGGCTGACAAGGCTGGAAAATTCTTGAGTGTCTCAGAGCTTCCTGGACAAACTGCTGTGATGTGAAATATTTCCTTCTCCTGGAGCACTGGAGTCCCCTAAAGGTAACTGAATAAAAGAAGCAGCACAGCCTGGAGATGAAAGGAGGTGGCTTCTCCTTTTAGGTTAAATAAGTAGGTGTGGAGCTCTGAGGCTGGTGGCTGTTCTGACTTGTTTCAGGAGACTGAAACCCATGCTGGGCAGGGCTTGGGGTAAGTGGCTGAGATGAAGTCTTCTGGAGGTTTGGTGAGTGGTGCAGGTGGAAGCAATCTGTTGGTCAGAGGTGGCTGGTGCCTGTTGAAAAAATTCATCCAAGCATGGCAGCAGTCACAGTGAGGTATCTCCATCCTCCAAGCAAAGTCCAGTGTCTGACAGGACTCCACATTTTTCCTGCCTGAGCAGGCTGTCTGTGAGGACATGTAATCTTTGGACTTCCCCTTAAATGAGAGGATGAGAAGAATGAAGAATGTGTCATGATCACCAGCTGAGCTGAATTATGTGAATTATGAATTATATTAATTTATGTGTCTGGCAGTTAAGAGATTCTGTGTTGGGAGATGGAATGGACCTGCTTAGGGATATATTTAAAGAGGGAGACTGTAGTGAACCCACTACAAGTGGGTTTAAGTTTCATGCAAGTGAATTTAAATTTTATTTAGTGTATTCAAATATATTTGTCTAATATCTCTGACAAAAGTGTAATTTGCTCTATAAATGCCTTTCACCTGTTAGCTTGGTTTTGTGTGGGTTTATATGTGAGCTGTCAATTTTTGCATCTGAGATACAAGCCCGTTTCTTTTTTTTTCCTTTAATGCACATTTAAAGCTTCATACAGAGTTGTTTCTGAACATTGTTGTTCTTATATCTCCAAACATAAAATGTCAAAGCAGTAAAATAAAAAGCCCCCCTCACTCCCCTCTCCAAACTAATTGAAGGAGAGATTTCCTAGTGTTAAAAAATTTAAAGAAGTTATAGCAGTGGTCAGGCCTCCCCTTGCTGCCCCATAGCTGCCCAGCTCTTTGTCTCAACAAAAATCACATCAGTAAAATACAGTTACAGTGGGCCAGAATATTAAGATTGTGTGTTTATGATTCAGTAAATCTGGATTTAAGATGGCTTTTGTGGGATCAGAGGCACCCTGCAACCATGGGGGTTTGACAGCTTCATTCAGGACAGTTTCACTCTGATAAATCTCCTTTGCATGCAGTAGAAAGTATGAAGTCTATTCTAATTTTTATAATATCCTGCCTCCTCCTCAGAAGATGATTTTGATCCATTCTCATCTGTCTACCACTGTGACTCTGTCAGATGTTGCTGTCCTGCCTTGGACAATATTGTTCAAGCCTGTCCAGCACTGAACTTGGCTGGTTGTTGTAAGAGAACCATGAGTGGTTTTGCATTCCTGACTGTGATGTTGATGCTTTTTAAATTCTTTTTTTAACTTAATGCTAAGACTAAGGCTTTGCTGGCTGTATGAAGCAAGGTCTAAAGCTTCACTTGGCTGGTTTTTAACATGGCTGGTGACATTCATCAACACCTGAGCCAGAAAACTTTCTTTTGTCTGTAATGAATTGATGGCCAGAGCAGTTTTAAAATGAAAAGGTCTTGAATGTTTTGTGTGTCAGCCAGAATTCAAGAAGAAATTGGTGGGAAAGACAGGAAATAAAGTAGGCAGAATGCTTCATGTAATACCCAAAATTGCAGAGTGTCTGCTAGTCGGTGCATGAGGTGGTTCCTGTTCCTCCAAAATCCTAATTTTGGATCTTAAAGTAGACAAGGTATTTGGTATGCAGAAAGTCAAGGATTTGGCTGTAGACTTTATATTCTTGCCTTCAGACAGCAAGGTTAAAACTTAAAGGTAAAGTCAGAATTGCATTCTTTAAGATGCTTTCCCAGAGGAATTAGGTGGTCACTGGCTGGCAGTAATTCAAATGTGTTGACTTGTAATTAAATATGGTTGTCATATTCATTTGGCACTACTCCTGGAGAACTGGGTGGGTGCATGCTGGATGTGTACATGTGTTCACTGAAGTAGTTGTAGGGCTTAGCATACACTTGCTCAGATCCCTGATTAATGGTTGTTTTTCCCTTGTGGTCTTTGCCAAGATGAGCTTGGATGGAAAATGGAATTATAAAGCACTTCATTTAAAGACTAATTATTAGTGAAACAAAAGCTTGTTCAAATGATCTTCTCTTTGAGCAAAATAGAAGTTTACCAAAATATGGTTTTTCGCTTTCAAGTTAACATGTCATTAAACAAAGGAAGCATTGTGGTGGTTTTGTTTCTGGTCATCATGTCCTTCAGAGTCTAGATAGAGTAGATAAGATAGTGGGTACCGGAGGGAAGAGAAGCATAAGCTTTCCACATCCTGAAACTGCCCAATTCCCATAGCTTGCTTTCAGTGGCAAGTTCAAAGGCTATAGAAATATGTTAATTGAAACAAACTTCTATTTACAAACTGTGTTTTGGCCATTTGGGTGAAGGTTTATCTGTCAGGAGTTGAGTTAGACCTTCTGCAAACTCTTGTTTCAGAGCATTGGTCTATGTCTTTTGCAAGCTCAGTGTCTGCCTTGCTTGAAATCTTTGAGAAGCAAGCCATTGTTTCCTTGAACATTGTCTAGAATTTCCTAGAACATTGTTAGAATTGTTTAGAATGTTAATATAGTTCTAATTTTTTTTAGAATTAATTTAATTTATGGTAAGGGTACTGTTTTTCAAATGTAGAATTAAAAGGATTTTATTTAGAGATTCAAATAGAGCTGATATAATTCCAGCTTTAAAAGTGCAGAAAAGTGTGATTTGTATTTAAAGGGTTCCCCCTCACTCCCTAAACCCCCACCCACCCCAGCAGCTCTTTTAACCTTTTCTTAAAATAAAAATCAGCCAACTGTCATACCTGAATTATCTCCAGATGAAAAGCCACACGCCTGAACGAGTTTTCTAGAAAGGAGGACTAGTCCTACATATTGCAGTATTGGAGATAAAAAGTAAGTGGCAGGGGGTTATGTCTGAAAATAAGGTGAGGTTTTCTGGGGCTGTCTGGTATCTCTGCTGTGCACTTAACTTGTCAGCAGGTTAAATCTGAAGCCTGTCATCAACTGCTGCTTGTGTAAGAAGGAGCATCACTCACCCCTTCTTGGGAATGCCCGGGTCACCTCAGGGTGTGCAAGTGCAACAACAAAAATGTTATTCCATGTATTTGACTTTCTAAATTTACCTTGTACTTTATCTGGCTCCTCTGCTGTGCTGTAGTTCTTGCATGGGGGAAGACTATTTGAGTGGTGTTTGCAGGGAGATTGGCACAAATCCTCTGTTAGGAGTTTGGGAATGAGAAAGGTCAGTGTTTATCTGTGTGGGTGGGTATGTGCCCAGTGGGGAAAGGAGAAGCAGTGGCTTAAGAAGAAATGATAAGGATATTTTATTTTATGCGTTGAATTTCTCTAGGGAGAAAAAACCCAAGTGGTCTCAGTCTTAAGTGTTGTTCCCATTCTTTAACTGTTCCTTGGTTTTAATTTTTTTGTTTCAATTTTTCTTTTGAGATGTCTGAATGAAATTGCCAAGTCACCAGCTTACTTCAGTGCACTTTGGGATTTCAGCAAGCTTTAGACATGATTTAAAAACATAAAAGTCTATCTTGGAGATGCTGTAGAATAGAAAGTGTTCTCAGGTGCTAGAAACAATTTAGCCGTAGCCATAAAATTGGCACAATGGTAAGTCTGTACCAGAAACAAGGAATGTCTGGGATGTACAGTATTGGGCTGTGGGAAGGGGTTGGGTGCCAGGCTACTTGGGATGCAGTTCCTTTGGAAGAGAGAACCAGGATCTCTGAACAATGATGCTTCCCTTTGCTCACTCCATATCTTTACTCAGTGCACAGACCTGATATGCTGCCTGGTTTTGGAAATAAGCGGGACTGCACCAATGAAGTAGGCAAATTTTGTTTGCTAGTATCTCCAGGGAAGAGAAATGTCTTAATTCCCTGACATCACCACTTGTGTTCCTTGATTTCCCATGCAGAATGCATCCTCCATCTCTTTCCTGAGAAATAAATTATTCTTCTCCAAATTCCCACTTCTTTAGTCACTTGCATTTGTGTGCTTGTGATAGGTAAGAGAGGAAGATCATACTTTTTGAAAGAGCTATCCCAGAGGAGACTCTGGCCTCTCTCAAAGAGGTGTCTGATAGTGGCTGCTGAAGCATTTGAAATGCATGCAATGGCAAGGCTAGATTTGGGAAAAAACACCATCAAGCATCTAACACAGAAGCAAATAGGAAGAGGGAAAGAGGGCAGGTCAGGCTGCTTTTTTGGGAGAGATTGTTTATTAAGACTCATATCTATGCCTTTGGATTAGGAGTAGATTTGGCCCATGACACAAAGTCTGTAACACCACAGATTGGTATGCCTTTGTTTTGTAATACAAGATACAGAAATCTGCTGTGTTGCCAGCATTGTAATGTAAATGCAAGAAGTTATTTTTCTATTGCCTCTCCTTATTTCATTCCAAAGATATTAAGCCCCTTGGTGTCCCGGGCTGTTACGTTCACTCCAACAGACGTTTGCATTTGGAGCCCGTACAGCACTTTGTAGTGAGCTTCTCATGGGGAATGCAGTCACAGAGAACTTAATTGTTTCAGCCATGGCTTTGCTTTTATTTAATCTTATATAAAGCACATTAGATCTTGGGCTTTGGATCTTCATATCCTTCAGTGTGTAACTTATTATAGAGATCAGTTCAAGAAGTAGTATGTGTGGGAAATGCCGGCAATATTAGACTTCTGTGATTTCTTTTATAAAGTGCTTCATCTAAAAATCTGTAACACTTGCAGACATCACGAGTTATCTTAAAGCATTATGGAAACCAAACCTTAACCACCCCATCTCATGTACTTGGGAATTCAGTGCTTTGGTTGCACCTGACAAGGAATGTGGTATGGATCATATTTCATGAACATAAATGTCTCCTCTGCTGTGCCTGTGGTGCTTTGGTGACAAACATCATTCCCCAGAGCTGCACGACCAGCAGTCTTTCTGACATAACAGCTTGCTGTTGAGACAGTAGTGACATGTGGTGTGGCAGGGTTAGCCCCAAACTCGGGATTTTGTTTTTCTCTTTATATTTGGAGAAGGTGCCTGTGATTGCTGCTATCCCTGCTCTCCCTGTTTCATCTCTGCTCCTGCAATGTGCTCAGTTCCCCACATGGCCTCCATCATCAGCTCAGTGCCAAAGCAGACCCAAGATCTGGGGCCAGGATGAGAGCCCTGAGTGGGTTGGCATCTGTGCAAATACCCAAAAACTCCTGTCCTAGAGGGATGCTGCTCATTGCACCATGGCTGTGCATGGCTTCTTCCAGGCAGCTTGTGCCCAGATCTAGTGTGCACAAGGTGTTCTCAGATATGTGCATTGCTGAAAGATCTGCAATGGATGGAGACTTGGAGACTGTCCTTGATGGAGACTGCCCACCCCTGCTCTTACTTATCACTGCTTAAAGCTTGCAGTGGTTTTGTGTTTGTTTTTATTAAAAAAAGACAGCAACAAAACCAACAAAACAAAAACCCCTCTTTAATGCCAAAACAATTTTCTGTTCTCCCTGCAAAAAAAAAAATTGAAGGAGGGGAGAAGTTCACTTAAGTGGAAGAACTGTAGTCCATTTTCAAGAAAAGTGGATCAAATAGTCTGAGTGTCCCAGCAGCAAATAGCACCATATTAATCACACCCCAGAGAATTTTGCAGTTAGCTGTTTTCAGACATGTTTTTAATTAATACCATATCTTAGTTCTGTTGAATGCATAATGAAATCATGTCTCAGATATTGCCTGTTGCTCTCAACTTCTAGCTATCTGAACTTTGGACAACTTGCTTCAGCTGTTGTGGGGCCCAACTTGTGAATCTTTAGGAGACTGGATATTTTTCATTAACCTGGTTTTTGGGGAGTGCAATATAAGTCAGCTGCATTCTGGTGTTTACTGATACTGAAGCATGTGTAGTTTCCCCTTCTTCTGAAGCATCATAAATTGTTTCCAAAATCCACAGGCCAGTTGCAGTTGCCCTGCTTGAGTCAGAAAAGTCAGGACATGAAGATCAAATACTCTTCCCTCAGCCCACCACCTTTCTGGCAAGATGTAAAAGAGAAACCCAGACTACTTCATAGTGAAGGCGTGTTACAAGCCTTGTTCATACCCAGCATGGATTTCTTTCTTCTTTTTTTTNAGCTGGAAAGAAAGCATTGCAGTGGATTTGTACAAAGCTGCTCTACCATGTCCCAGGAGCTGGCAGCCCTTAAGCAAAAAGGAAGAGACTGATGCATATTTTGAGAGTCAGTAGTTTTTGTGTTAGGCTCCTTCAGTGACACGAGGTAGGTAGTGGAAGTGTGGATAACTATTAGCTGACTGCATATGCTGCAGCACATAGTCATTAAGTGGTTTATGTGTGAAACCATGGAAGGAAGGGGTTGGAACAGAGACACTTTCTCCTGTTTGATGTGAAATACCTGGTGGTGACAGATATAATCAGGAGAAACATGTTCTTAGGGTGGTTGGATATAGACTGTACTCTTGTTTTAATTAAGCCATGTCTGTTGCACTTGGTGATGTTGGCAGTGGTACTAATATCTGTTTATCTCCTTTAACATTCAATATGTTTTGTTGAAGCAGAAATAGTGTGGTCAGTCACTAAGTGGAAGCATAACTGGAGTGTTGGGTCCAGGCTAACTTGTTTCACAGGCTGCAGGAGTAGTTTTAATGTAAGACTTCTGCTGGGCATACTTTCATTAGCTGAAAGAAAATGTTTACAGATGCTGTGATAATATGGGTCTTTCAATATAAAAAATCATGCCCAAAATTATTCTTCTAGAGCTCATCCTGATCTTGGCCCGTTAGTCGTCTTGTTGCCTTGTGGTTTGTTTCTGTCATAAAAAAAAAATTAAATTCAGATACCTCTATAATTACAAATTCCTATCTGTCTCTGAAATAAATTGTGCCTTTTTTGAATGTGTCTAGGAGGTTATTGAATAATTAGCTGCTGAGTAAAAGGGGAGATCCTTTTAACAGGCATTTGAACCTAGTGTGATGTATAAAAATTAATGGTTAGGCTTAGCGCTTTAGATGTGATATAAATATTTTTGGTATTTAGACCTGAAGATGTCCTTATTAGCAACAATTTCAAACATTGTTATCTATTTTGCATGCCTCTCAGTGAATTCAGTTTCCCAAAAAATGGAGCTTAGAGTTTGTGTATTCAGGACCTGTACTTGAATGCAAGGACCCTTGTTATTACGTTATTTGTGATTAGGTGAGGGAGAGGAAGTCTGGTGTTTAGGATTTTTTTCTTCCTCCTTAACATTTTTTCCCTCTTTGTTATGCTCGTGCAGGCATTTGTTCAAATTGAAAAATCAGCTCTGAGTCTTTGTACCTTCTAGGAAGGAAGAGCATGCAATGACTTTTAAAGTAGAAAATATTTTACATCTGTTGCTTTTATAGCTGGTTTTATATGTTAGCTACTGATAAGCCAGTAATAAATCAGTGCAAGCCCTGCACGCCTACACTTTTCCTTCTTTGAACACAGCTTGGATATTTTTTACTCCCCACTCTCCTCTGTGTGGTGAGCTGCACAGGGAGTTTTCCTGTGTTGCAGAAGGATTTGGAAATGAAGTTGCTGCCACACTTCAGATCTTAATCTTCCTTGCTGTTTGCAGATGATTCTTTGCCAGTCAGCTGGGTCAATATTAAAACCAAGCTCTGCTGCCTAAAACCTATCAGTGTCTCCAATTTCTCATATCTGGAGTTCCAAAATTGGCTATAAATTGAGTTCCCTTAAAGGGAGGAAGGCCACAAGTGACAAGGCTCAGCCACCTCCAGCCTGCCAGTGAACTGTGCTGCCAGCCTGGGGCACGGCAGGAGCTGATGATTTGCTTTGTCCCATTTTTGTTTACCAGTGTTTGTCTTCTGTTTTCAGAGGCTTGTATACCACTTTCTGCCAGTCATGAGTGAATATATTAATGTGGTTAAGTTGTCCCTGGGTGGTGGTGATATTGTTGTTATTATATTGATGCGTTGTTCTCAATTCTACACCCCCTAAAAAGTTAGTATTTTCTTTCTGCTTTGATTTTTGTTTATGTGATTATGCAGAGATGTTGCTGGTGATACAAGACTGCAATGGAGATAGCAGCCTGACAGCAACTAGCTCAAAAATTCTGTCTTTCAACTCCTCAGCCCTTCTGTATCCATTTGTTTCCATTTCAAAGGTGGTCTGCCTTTTAGTTGACTTTGTTTAATCAAATGCATGTGAGTACAAGGCTGTGTTGTGGATGTGTTATTTATATCCCTACAGCAGTCAGGTGCAAAGTGATCTGAGCTTCTGGTCAGGTTAAAACAAAAACCACCTCAGGGTGAAGGTTACACTAATGACTTAACTCTGTGTAGAGAAAGGTGTGTGATGTCTGGATTTTGGGGTGAGGGAAAATCATTACTGGTAGTGAAACTGTTGGAGGCTGTGTTGTTGGAGCTCCCATTCTCTGTATTTACTGGCAATTTACCCTTGGGCAGTGAATGCTGGAAAATACGAGCAGGGAGGTGATGGTAGGGGGGTGAGCTTTACTGCATGGCAGCACATCTCAGTGCCCTGGGAGCTGAGAGTCTCTTGCTACAGAGTGAAACACAGGGCAAAACCTAATTAGCTGCTTTGCAATTTTTTTTTCTTCATGAACAGGTCATTATTTATTTCACCCCCAGTGCGCTGGTTCTGCACGATGGGTGAAGGGGCAGAGTGAGCAAATGACAGGACCCTTCCCTACTTGCAGCTCTGGGATAAGGGGGTACCTGTGCCTTCTCCCTGCACTGTGCTGAGGTTGTATACAAAGCTGGGCAGGTTCTGTGTGGCTTGGGCTGCTCCCACATTTGTGATTTCTGATGCAGATATCTGGCATCTCACTCATCTGAAGCAAGTCAGGATGTTCTGTCACCCAGCCTTTGTGAATGCCTGACATTTCCTCTCCTTTGGGCAAGAGCTGGAGAGGAAGGCGGTTTATTTAGAAAAGAGGGGTTTTTGTTTACTTCTGTCTATTCATACTCTTGGTAGAAAAGATATTCCTACTTCCATGTGAAACATCTGGCTAAATTATAAATGTGAGGAAGTGGCTGAAGAAATGGCTTAACTGAGTTGTTATTTATTCATCATTTTGTAGCTCTGATTTCTATATTCTGTATTTCATTGTGGCATAGCCAGGTATAGCCTCATATTGCTGTTAAAATAAGCAAATAGTGATAATAACAGAAGACCCCATTCTTAAAAATTTGAGCTTGAATTTGGTATTCTGCATTGAGGCAGACGGTGCTGAAGGAGGGTTCTTCCCCATGCAAAGCCCTCAGGAGCCACCTGGAGCAGACCAAGTGTTCAGTGGTTCCAGCCTGAATTCCAGGTTTTCCGGTTGCTCCAGCTCCGGCCCTGTTTTAAATGACAAAACAGTGGTTAAACCTTCCCTGTGTCTGGGAATGTCATGCAAGTGGACAGGGATGTGTAAAGAGACCTGCTTACCATCCAGGGCCAGACAGCTTTGCAGCAGCTTTCTCTAGGGGTCTGCAGAAATTCTAATTTTGATTAGAAACATCACTCAGCAAGATAGGAAAGCAGTTTTTGTCTTCTCTGTTTCTGTAAACATCTACAAATGTAAGTGAACATTATTTTTTCAGATTATGTGTCCACAGACTTTGATTCAGCAAAAACCGATCTTTCAGATTTAGTTATGCTTACTTCCCACGTAGCCCAGAACACATTTTGAATATAGTTCTTTAGCTGCTAACTTGGTAAAATCTGGATATAAAGTACAAACTGGTTTTCCTAATTGCACTGAGCAACTTGCTAGATAAGTTTGTAGCCAGGAAACAGTTCCTCCTTATTCCCACAAGTGTTTGAGAAAGTAATTTGTAGGTTTGTGCTATGAATGGTCTGGCAAAGAGCTTTGCCCTCCTTTCCTGGGGATGCTTTGCCCTTGAGCCATGTGCCTGGTGCTGCTCTGGAGTCGTGGAGTGTTCTGTTGGATGTGTGGTTACCTGATCTGGGAAATAATCAAGCCCCTAAGACATTCCTGTGCTGCTCATGCCAGGTGGAACACATGCCCACAGTGTGCTCAGGTTTGCCATGGGCCTGCAGGTACAGGGACCTGCCCTGGGAGGTGGTGGGGTCTGAGCCCTGCATGGGGCTGCTGAGGATCCACTGTCACAGCAGGAATGGCAGGATCAGCCACAAAGGCTTTTTTCTTCCCACCTCTCAGCATTTTTCTCATGGATAGGAATTTTCATGTAGTTTACCACGTTCTTTTATGTGTTTGAATACGGTTAGGAAGCAAACCAGGGTTTGAGTTGAAAATTGTATCTCCTCTCCTGTACTTTTCCAGTTCAGCCCTTTTTTATCCCCTTGCTGGCTCTGCAAGAGGACACAAGGGAAAATTTGGAAACAGTAACTGAATTATTTCTGTTGTGTCAAGCAATAGAATGATTTATTCAAAGCTGAGTGTGGGAAGGAAATCTGATATGATGAGCCAGGGGCACTCCTTCTGTTAATTCTCTCTCTCCCCTCCCATGACCACAATCTTCTTTCTGTCATTTTCTCTCACGCTCCCACCTTCTATACATTTTTCTCTTGCTACAAAAGGGACGTAAATATGGAAGGTTTTTTTGAAGTACCCTAAATTGTTCCCTGAGCAGGGATGATCTAACACCACACACAATGCAACCCTTGCATAGGAAACAGCAGGTAAGATTCATGTTGCCATTTGTGCACTATAAGCAATCAAGGTATTGATGCACAAACAAAAATACAAATAATGGAGAAACTGCTTGCAGTGTGCATTTGTCTTCAAAGTCAGTAGCAGAACTTACTGCAGAGAGAACCTCCCTAAGGTCCTCTGACCTCGAGAGCACAGCTTGACTGTGCCTAGGCAAGGTGGAGTCTACACCAGGCTCTGCCAGGTGGTCTCCTGGACAGGTTACCTCTACACGCAGCTCTTATCTTTGGCTTTCTACCATCCCTGGTACAGCAAAGCACCACTTAACAGGAGCTTGCATTTGAAACAGAAAATCAAAAAGTATAGAGAAATAGTTAGGTACTGCTAAGAGAAGGTTAAAAGTCATTCATTTCTCAAGGTGTGGGCATGGGCATTTATCTTCACAATTTTAGCTGTAGCTGTGATGTGTAC
Source organism: Dicaeum eximium (assembly GCA_013396995.1). Classification (NCBI taxonomy): domain Eukaryota; kingdom Metazoa; phylum Chordata; class Aves; order Passeriformes; family Dicaeidae; genus Dicaeum; species Dicaeum eximium. The sequence goes on from VWZP01010561.1 coordinate 822,527, forward strand.
AAAGTCTGCTGCTGTTGTAATCAAAACAAGTGAAATCCACTTTCATGAATTGCAGCTGGATTCTTTCCAAGGAGCTTGGTTTCCTTTTCATGTTGGGCTATTAATTAGCTCAGCAATTCATTCTAGTTTTATTTGGAACAACTCAGCAAGTGTTGCCATATTTGAACTCCTCTGTAAGTGGCAGGAGTTTTATTGAAAGAGGTCTTTCACTGCAGAAAAGCGAACATACCCATGGGAGGATGGCTTTTACTCAGGAGGATCCATTTATTCCCAGCCTACTTGCCAACTTCCATGGAAGGAAGATGTGAAGAAACATTGTCTTTCTCTTTTCCAAAGTTATTGCAAAGCAGTAGGAGGCTTTCCATCTATTCAGCAAAAACATTTATTTCGTACCCCAGTTTTAACAGGATATATTAGTATTTGAAACTGATGAAGCTACATATTCATCTTGGCTGTGAGAAACTCTCGAATAAACTCAGACATTTTTTTTTCAGGGTTGATTCTGGATAAACTTTGAATCCCAGTGGATGTTTCTGGGTGGTCTGGTTTGATATTGTACAGACATCCTTAGCACAGCAATTTACATGCAAATATGAGATGCTGGAGGCATTGTAATGCAGATTCCCTTTTTATTGTTCTTCACTATCTAATCAGGTTTTACCAAATCAAAGAATTCTGGTACTTAACAGGAAAAAAGCTTTCACTAAAGCTTTTGTCTGGTATTTGTAAAGATAGCAAGGAAGAAATTTAAGGAATATTTAAGCTTTGGCAATTCTGGGGTCATTTTATGTTGTATGTGACAACAGCACCTGACCTGACGGAGGTTCCAATGTGCTCACCTCTGTGTGTGTGCACCTACAGGTGCTAACCTGCTGAGTTACCCTTGGCTTGAAACAGAGATGTGCTTGGAGAGGGCTGGAAAGGGAAAGCTCTTTCCCTGACAAGTTTTGTGCACTGTTGCTGAGAGCATTGGATTCACTCTTCACTGCAGAGCTGCCCACGGACCAGCCACAAGCAGAACCCACCATACAGAGCACTCTGTGTGCACAGAGTGGAAGAAAGTGTTCTCTACAGCATAGAGATCATGCATTTAACATAAGGAATAAAAGCCTGTAACTAAATACTGAAGACGATTTTGAATGAAAAATAGAATTTTCATTGCTTCAGGAAGCAGGTTTTCTCCCAAGATTGGATGTCATATTTTTTCACTTTAAAATCAATTGACCAAAAGGAAATATTCACTGGTTTTTTCTCTTTTTTCCCTAGAATATATTTTTTTCTTTCCTTATGGGAATGTTACTTGGAAGATAAAAGCTCATTGGGAAATGGAAGTGGAAAAACAGTATCTGTACTCCTTCTAACTGCACCATCTGCTTTTATATAATGAGAAGTTTTTTCACCATCTATGCATTACCACAGCCTCATTTTTCTTTTTGTATCCTCATGAGCTTAAAATTAGAGGAGATCTGACCAGGGGCTGTCCTGTCTGTTCTTATTCAGGCACAGTTGTTGTGTGCAGTGTTTGGCACGGTTCTCTCCTGTTGGGTGGGTGTCCCAGTTCTGTCTGCGTGCCTTTGCCTTCCCCAGACCTGTGTCAGGGTTAATGCTGAACCCTGGAGACAGAGAATTATTAATGCAAAAGTCACTCCTTAGTCTGAGTGGCATCTCCTTCTCCAGTGAATGCATGTGTTGCTTCAAGGATCCAAAATACAGCAGCTCATGGACTGTGCATCCCTGCAGTTCCCTTTTCACAGTGTTCATTAAATATCTATCCACAGTGTGTGGCATAAATCTTTAAAAACGAGGCTGCCCTGGGGGCCAAATGTGTGACAGCCTTTCACAAAGAGGCTCACTAATTGCTTTTGATTAAATCTCCTGCACTTGTGCTGGCCCTCGGTTTGTGCTTTCAGCCGGCTCTGTCGTGTTCAGGGCTCTCTCTGACGTGGTGATGCCACCTGAGCAACTCAGGTCCCCTGAGACTGGATGGGTTATTCAGAGCATCACCCTAATTTCCACTGATTGCTTCTGACATCACAGGGGAGTCAGCAGAGGGAAAGGAACCAGGAGCCTTTGCCTTTACAGTTATATTGGCATGTATATAGACACATATCCATAAATATGTAGGTTTGTATATATGCACATGTGAATTGGGTTACAATTGTTTATGAGAGCTTAATAAATAGCACCCCGTGTTTGCTTAGAGTCTGTGTATGTAATCCCATGGAGGGCTTGTTATGAAGTTGACCCAAGTGATAGGAGCAAGGTGCTTTCTGGGGGATGTGCCTCTGGATGTGAGATGCTTCAGACAAGCTGTCTCCCTTTGATCTGAGGGAGCAGGTGCAGGGCAGGCAAAGCTTTATTACGACCTAAAAAGCACCAAGTACATCTCTTGGTCCTCTATTTAGTTTTCTTCCATGCTTGTCTTTTCTGTTTGATAAGCTAGGCTGCAACCAACTCAAGTCTCCAGTGTCAAATTCTTGTTAGCAGTATGCTGTTCTCTTGACAATGTGCTCAAATCCAGGGCTCACTGCATCTATTCAGTCATCCAACAGCATGATAGTAACAGTAAAAAATCCTCCTTGGAGAGGAGCACCTCATGTGGGATCAGTGCTTGCAGAGACAGGGGCTGCCCTGCTGTCTCAGTGAGCTGGGAAGAGTTTAATAGATCTGAAACAAGGTGTTGTGCTGTTATTTCTTTGTTCCTGCTTCTTTGAGGACCATCATCCATCTGGAGGTTGCAAACTGAGCTTTTGAAACAGCTGCTGTTGGAGTATTGCTTTGCCACTTGATAAATTAAGAGATGTGCAGATTTCCAGCTATTGAATTTCTTCTCTGTTCTTATTTTAAGTAGCTACAATATTGTTAAAAATTCGCTAACAAATACAGATGCAGATTCCTTTCAACTAAAGCATCAAAGAAAATGAGCTCCTCTGATACATCTCGCATCAGTTTTTGTTTCAGCTCCTCTCTTACACTCCTGTCAAAAAGATGTCAGTAATGATTTAGATCCTGCTAAGAGAGAAGGTGCCAGCTGTTGTGAACAGCAGAGGTGTTAGGTTTGCAAAGCATCGCTGTGACTAATTGTGCATTTCCTTTTGAGAAAGCCACTTTTTCTGGAACAAGAAAGAGTCCCATATATTTCTGTGCAATCTTAGTTTTTTGCAAAAATAAATAAGATACTCTCAGAAACCATAAAAATATTTAAGGGATGTAGGAAATTTTAGACTGGAAGTGGATGAGAATTTTTTTAGATGGCAATTAGCATCTATAAAAACGTATGTCATGGTAAAGCTTTTTAACCACTTTTTAATTGCATTTAAATTAAGCCATTTTTATACTGAAATTAGTTTGTTTTGTATCTACCCATTTCTCATGGTCTTTGTCACTGCTGTTTAGGTTTCCAGGGGCATTCTCCTTGTGTTGTTTCATAATGCTGTTACTCACGTAGAGGAGCTGTCACCAAAAGTCAGTGTTGGCTGGGAGCTGCAGAGATGCTGCTGCTGCATTCCTCTGGAAGTAGGATAGATGGCAACTGCAGTACCTCAAACATGATTTAACATTTCTCTGGGTTTATTACTTTGTGAATGGCAGGCAGCTTGGTGTATTAAAGGTTTCTTATGCAGTCAGCCATCTGTTTTGTAAGATGTTGTTTGTCTTGTGCAATGTAAAACTTGGCAAATACAGATGCCATGGCATGAACAGAGGAATGAGGCATGCTTATTTCTTATGCCACTGATGCTCCTTGGGAGACAGCTTGCATCCAGGGCATGGTTGCAGACATCTCTGCATCCCATACACTGGTGAGGCAGCTTCTGCTCAGGGTCTTCTGTCCCTGGAGGAGCCAAGGTCAGCCTTGCCCTGCCCTGCTCTGCTGCATATAGGTTGTGCTTGGAAAGTCCACAGCCCCTGCAACCAAGTTAATGAGGACTGAGTAAACACCCTGCATTGAATCCAACCTGGCTCTGTGCTTGTGGTCCAAACCCTCCACCTCTAGGTAGCTGCAGCTCAGAGGAGAGCTCCTCCTAAAATACCCTGAAGTAGTTGAGCAGTACCAGGCCTGAAATAGGGATGGTGTGTTACTCATTTGTGCCTTACAGGAGCAAGTCAGGCATGTGGAAAGTAAAGAGAGGGAAGGTTGTACCTTGTGTTTTAGTTGGGTTTTGCATGAGAGGTGTAGCTATATTTACTTTTTTTCATGCTATGCCTCTCTGTGAGGCTCCACAGTGTATCTGAAGGGTATTTTGCCTGGCATCAGTTTTGGCACCATCCTGGTCTTTGCATACCAAATGATCATCTGAATTAGTTTTGATAAGAAAGAATTCTGTTCTGATTAGATATTTCCCTATCAAGCTATCTCCATCCAGTAGATCCAGGCTCTCTGTTGAGGTCAGAAATGAAGTGTGCTGCTGCACATGCGGTGAGGTGTCGTGCTGGCTGCCTGCCCTGGTGCCAGCCTGATGGCTGTGTCAGCTCAGCTTATGTCAGTGCTCAGGCAACTGGTTTGATACATATTAAATGTGTTAATTAAATGGTGGGCTAGCATCTGTTTAAAAGAACTCTCACCAAATTGATGATATGTAGAAAAGTACCTTTGAAGGAGCACCTGTGTCATTTCACAGGTGTATTTTAGAGTAACTTCTGTCCTGATATTCTATTAGGGGAAAATAATACTATTACTCTGCCACTGGAGGTTCAGTCTATTGCTGTTCTCTCCTCTTGGCAGTGGATTGGATTTCTCCAGAGAGGAAATTAGATTTTTCCTTCCCTTTCACTCTGTCTCTGTCCTGTGCTTACATCAATTGTGCACTGCAGTGTGTGTGATAACCTTTCCTTCCACAAGTTACTTCATTTGCTGTTCCATAATAAACTGTATTTAGACGTGATGCTTCTTTCCTTCTGGTGACAGCAAAAGCAATCAAGATGATGTGCTCCTTGTCTAAATTCATGCAGGGCCATTTCAGCCAGGACTGAATCAGAAGTGTGCTAACTGAGAGATGAGAAGTGTATGTAGCCCATGGACAGTAGGGTTTGCAGCTCTTACAAGTTTGTGTCTAGTAGCCAAGGGAAAATCTGTGTATATATGCAGATACGCTGGATTTTATTTTCCTGCCCCCCTAGCAGCCAGCTGCAAACTTGTCTGGGAGTTATTGATAGCTTTTGCTGCAATTTTATCTGGTCAGCTAGCCAAAAGCTGGCCTGGGGGCCCTGTTGTTCTAGGAGTATCCAGTGAGACGACTTGTTTACAGCAGAGGACAAATCCCACAGAGAGTGTTGGAGGAAGACAAGGTCCCAGAGGTTTGAGAGAGCTTGGTGGGAATTAGGAAACACAGCAGCAGCAGGGACAGGGTCACCTCCCAGCAGTTTTCAAGATCACTGTGATGGAGGGTGGGAGAGCTCATTGTGCCAAAAGGGTGACCTCGGGGAGCATGGAGGTGGTAGGACATGCTGGAGGTGCTGAACAGCTTGGGAAACTAAATATTCTTAGAGCTTTTTTTGTTTCCTTTTGTGCTCTGATGAAAAGCAGAGTCCAAATGCAAAATTCTTCCTCAAGGTCACATCCTGCGCTTGACTTTTGGCTGAGCAGAGCAACTGCTGGGGCTGAGCAAACACAGCCTTGGTGCTGTAGGCTGTTAGTGCCACTGGGAATTTCCTGTGTCCCACATTTCACACCTAAAGCTATGTTGCCAGAGAATTCTTCTCAAATTATGAGTGTTTTTCACCTGAGTCTCATTTTTTTCCTCCCTTTTGAAGCAGAGGAACATCTCAGAGGGATGCTTAGATGGAAGGAGTTAAGAGTATTGGGTGTGCAGTAATTTGGGGGAAGCTGACAGAAACTGGGGAATTTTGTTTGGGTTTTTTTTTTAATATAATGTGCAACTGTGTGTGTGAATCTAGAATCAGACTGTCTCCTTGGGGATTTTTTTCAGTGTGAATGCTGTTGGCCAGACTTCAGGTGCTTTTTCTTGGCTATTTTCACCAAGGGATACTCCTATATAATTACAGTCTTGGTGGCTCACAGATGGAAACTGGGCAGGGAGAGAACACTGGAAAGGCACAAAGAACTGCTACCTTGTGGTTTCAGATGGAGCTAAAACTTGGGCTGCAGAACAAGAATTGCTTTGTGTTTTGGGTCTAGAGATGGGTGATCGAATGCTAGAGAGTTGTTCAAGCGGTGTAATGTAGCCTCTTTTTCCTCTTGATACACTATTTGCAAATGACTTAACTTCTTTATTTTTTTTTTAATAGAAGTATTTCCCTTTCATCCTTGTGCAAATATTCTGAGAATAAATGTCAGCCTTTTAAGACAAACGAGAGGGTTTCTGAAATCTGAAACAGATCATTACCAGTGTGCGAGTGCGAGATCAAGTGAGAAAGGACAGGATGTGGCTCTCAGTCCCTCCATGGCAGTGCCAGCTTGCCTGGGGGATTTGGAGGAGGTGAGCTATGCAGGGCTGTGCTCTGTGGCTACATGAGCTGATGTTAACCTAGCAATACTGCAGTCCTTCCCAGTCTCCTGTCTGTGTGTTCATAGACTGCTCCTTCCACAGCTGCAGACAGAGAGGATAGGAGACAAAAACCATTTGGAAAGGGGAGAGGACAGCATTTCAGATGTCAGGCTGTGGCACACTAACGTGATTTTATCTCACTTTCTCATCTTCTTTTCAGAAGAGATTGCCTGAAAAACTGTTGTAAAGGATACCAGCCCAGTTTGTCCATCCCAGTGCCAGGGAGAGAAGCTGTTAGCAAAGACATTTTGCCCTTTCTGATGTAAAGTCTTGTACCTCTTGTCGCCGGTTCCTGTCACATTTGCATTGGTTAGCCTGTTGTCTGACCTGTGGTTTTACCATGCCTCTCTCTGCTCATGCCCAGGACAGCAACCTCCTGCACAAGGCAGTGGGGCTGAGCCCCTAGGGCACCACAGAGCTCCTTCAGCAGCTCCCTCACTCACACCCCAGCAAGCCTGAGTGCTCCTGGGCATAATATGCCTAGCCCCAGGAACCGGTTTCCACATTTCCCAGCCAGAGGTGCAACATGCTGTGCAAGGAGTCTCATGTGTTCAGTGCCTTGTGCCTGGGATGCCTGTGGGGCACAGGTCTGGGTCACAGCTGCCATAAGACAGCTGCCCTCAGGCTGGGCTGTGCTTGCAGCATGTGGATGGAGCCGATTCGCCTTAGGGGGTGTCTGGGCCCAGCTTCTTTGTCCACTGCTGCTGATGCCTATTGAGTGTGAGAGAGTCTGTCCCATGTGTCCTGGGCATGCCTGATTTCACTGCCTGAGTACTGCAGGACAGCTTTGCATGCAGGTTTCAACTTGCGCGTACGATCACTTGCCTGGGACTTCGGAAATGAGGTCTCTGAGTTGGATCTGCTGCTCTGACTGAGCTGGATAGAGTAGGACTGCTGGGCAAGGAAGCAAAATCCTTTACATGCATGTCTCCTTGCCCACAGAGAATTTTCCAAGTACAGCCAGTGGGTGTATCTTGGAGTTTTTGGTATTGATGATGATTTCCATGATTAGTGTGTATGACAAGGGTTTGCTCCACACTCCACAGAGTAATTGAGATGGAAACTTTTTTCATTGATTCGGGCAGCTGGAGCTTGCTTGCTCGATTTGCCATGGGTGGGTAAAGCTGATCTCTGTCTTGTAGTGATTTTGTCTGACTGGGTATTTTGTCATGTGAACTGGGTGGAAATTTCTGCAGCCACAGAGGCCTCGTGCCTGGGTGCACGGAGGCCCCCAGTGGGAGCATCAGCTGGGTGCCTTTCCTGCTGCAGAGGTGGGAAAGGGCTGACTGATAGATGCTTGCTGAAAACTGCAGTGCTGAATCTTTTATCATATAAAATTGAAGCCAGATATGTTGGAAAGTCAGTAGGCTGTCCTAATATGTAAAGCACTTCAACAGAGATGTGGTATTTAATATGCTGCTGGTGTTGCTTGAAAGTCACACTCACCCAGCTAGAGCAGGGATTTTTTTTTTGTCATCTCCAGCTTTTTTAGAGGAAAGGGCAGAAACTGATCATATGCACATGATAATCCAGAGAAGAAAATAGATGCTAAACAATCTCTGAAGCTGTTTCCTTTCTATACAATGAGTAACTATTGCATGTAGAGTTTTTTACTGTGCACCAATGACTTAATAAAATATACTTTTATTATTTGGTCACCTCTTCCTGACTTTATATAAAAGTTGATATCTCAGTTATTTTTATTTTTACCTGATACTAACCTGAGCAATGCAATTGAAATGCTGAAGCCTTACATATCTAATGCAGACTTCCTGTTTCTATAGCAACAAAACTCGACCTTGTACTTAATGAAGGAATATTGGAGTGTAACTGCTACTTTAAGGTTTAGAAAACAAACAGAAGCACTTTATGTTTGGAGATTAGAGAAATAAAACGGAAGTGACCTCTTTGCATAGAACAACAAAAATTTCCTAGGCTTGGGATACTTCATTAGTAAGAATGAAACCATATTAATGTCATAAGGAGCTCTGTGTTTTAATCTTGTTTACCAAATTAAAATATAAAAGCCTTTTATAGCATGTGAGAGTCTTTGAGAGCTTTTTCTCCCTGTTTTGTTCCCAAAGCTGCTGTGTTTGTGGTTAGACTAATGAAAATTTGGGCTGCCTGACAACAGATACATTTTCCTTTTGTACTGGCAAAAATCCATTGGTGATTTTTGTATTGGCTGAAAAGAAAGGAAGTAAAATATGTGGTGTTTCATCCTACATTTGATCTACAAGTTAGCTCCTGGTCAGCTAGTTTAAATCTGTGTTACAGTGATAAATGCAAGCTGCAGGTTAGAGAGTGAATGAAGGAGCAGCTGACATCTCTTCCTATTTTCTTACAGCTTTCCAGTTAAAATTTTAATAGCCATTAAATTCTAATTTAAAGCCACCATAAGAAACACCTCATGGAAAAGCAACAATGCCGACAGCAACAAATCACAAATGTTTACAGGCCTCTTTCTGTATCAGCATTCCAATAAGTCCTACACAACATTTGTGGCAGGTTTATTGAGCTAAAGTATTAGTCTGTGCAAGGGAATGTGGGCAAATGGGAAATATGAAATAGATACTTCTATTACAATCTTACTGGTGAAAAAATTTCCACAAGCCAGTCCAATTTTTGTGTTTGCTATTTCTTCTGTGACTTTTTAGAATTTTGTTGTTAGGCTGTGATTCTGACTGAAATTCATCTTCTGACTGAATAAAGATAACCAGAATTCAGGGTTTAGGGAAACATTTGATCTAGTGAACTGAGTTTTATCTACTCACTTGTCACAAGACAGCTGAGGCAACCAAAGATACCAGTGGTGTGGTAAAGTGCTGCACAGCAAAAGGAAGGATGGAGGGCAGGATAAGACAGATGGGGAGGCTGGCCTGTTTGAAAGTCGATCAAGATAAGTTATTGGGAAAAGCAAACCCAGAAACAACACGCTCAGCAAAACCCAGCTTGGAATTGGCTGAGTCAGAGCATATTAAGCTGTGGGCAGGTGGCATCCCGTTTGAGCTGGGTGCCTGCATCCTGCTGAGAGCTGCTCTTCCACCTCCCAGCAAACTGTTCAGAAAGGCAGGTGGTGTCTCTGAGAAGTGTGAAAAGCCGTGACCCAAGATCTTTGGCTTGTGTTTAATTATACATTCCCTTTTAAAAATAAACACCTTATTGTTAGGTACAGTGCTTCTCTAGGCAGAGACTGGAATTGCCAGGAAATCTGGCTGTGAGGATACAGCAGGTATATGGAAGTTGCAATGTTTGCACCACAGACAGCTGTTAATGGGCTTCTCTAGAGCCTGAGTATGGGAGGAAGCAAAATTTGTTTGATTCTGCATAGCTTTGACTAAAGTTCCTGAAGGACATGAACTCCCTTAAAGTTTCCTAGGGATGCTCTGGGGGTGTCTTTGCTGGTGGGGGCTGATTGTCTGTGTTCTCTGTGTTCCAGGGATAGAGCTCTGTCCTCCCGGGCACCGGTTCATGATCACCATGGTGGCGAGCTTCATCGAGATGGCGGGGCAGTTCCTCATGCCAGGGCTGGCTGCCCTCTGCAGCGACTGGCAGGTCCTCCAGGCAGTCATCATCTGTCCCTTCCTGCTGATGCTGTTCTACTGGGTGTAAGTATTTCTTCCTCCTGCCAACAAGCTCCTGATGTTGGACTTGGGAGCTGCTCCATCAGGAAGTGTGTGTGCGTCACAATACATATGAGCTTTCCCCTTTGTTCTTCCATTCACCTTGTGCACAGGCTTGACTTTGAAATAAGAAAGAATAACTTTATAATCTGCTGTAGCATGCACATATGCTACACCCTGCGACACGGTGGGCACTTGGGAGATAGTCCCCTTTCACTGAGGTGAAGTTGTACTTCGTTATTATTCTAGCTGTCACTGTCCCTTTAAACACTAGGATAGTTCTTGAGAGGATGCATCCCAGCCTAGCAGTTGTCACATTGTGACTGCATGGCTGTATTTTCCCATAATACCTATGTTGTGGTTCTGGACTGACACTGTTGGTTTCTTTGATCCAAGAAAAGTTACAAATAACATCTGTCAGCACGCTTGGATGCTTTGTGTGCGTGAGATAGTCAGCCCTGAACTAGACTTGATTTTAGCCAAATTAACACATGCTATGCTGAAGTCTGAAGTGGCTGGCCTGTGCCAGGCAGTGGCTTGGGACTGTTCCTACAAGGAATTCCCCACTCCCAACTGGCCCCACTCCTCTCTGCCTGTGGCACTGTGGTGTTGGTACGGCTGTCCTGAGAGAAGTGGGATGGCTTTTGCCTTGGAATAGCGTCAGGTCCATCTCCACCATGACTTTATAAACATTCCAAAAAATCTTTCTTTGTTGTTCTGTCTTAATAGTGACACGCAGTGGTGGCATAAAACAACAGAGGCTTATGAGAGCAGTGTTGTACAAAACCATAACAATAAGAACACTAACAAGCCTAAAATATTTAGTTATTGTACACTGAGAAAAATGAGGAAAAAGGCCGCTACTCTGTGGAGGACCAAGCTTGTTATGTACCATGGTGAGCTAGGCTAGCTGTAATGCCTGACAAGTTACAACATGTAAAAACTTGTTACACTATGTAACAGTTATATTTTTGTATTAACTTCTTACAGAGCCCTCCTGTGTTGACGGTGGTAACCCTCAGTGGGGATTATTCCCAAGGCAGACATGCCTCAGCATGGGCAAAATGTGTACTCACGAGAGTTACAAGTGTCTTGCAAAATAATGACAGAAGGAGCAGGGGGTTACCTCTGTATTCCAACACACAATATTTCAATAACCTCTTCTTGACAGTGTTAATCTTGATGAATAATGAAGAGTGTTTTTGTTAATGCTAATTTTGTTAATGTTAATTTTGTTATGATGCTGTTCTTCCCTCCCTTACCTGCTGTATGTTATACACATGCTGGTTTGCTCCAAAGCTTCAAGTAGTAATGCCACCAGCTGAAATACCTGATGTCCACCACTGGATAAAGCACAATATCAAACAGAGTATTTACAGACATTTGTGTCCAAAAGGATGGCACAGTAGTATGGAGATGCCTAATGAATATGGGCATGGAGAACAGGCATCCCTCAGCAGTCTTCTGGAGGCCACACATTTTCCAGGTGGCTTTGGCAGAGTCTCACACATTCCTGTTGAGAGGTCATCCCTGAGTGACATTGAAAGAGACAGGAAATGCTAAAAATTATTCTGTAATCTGCAAGACCGATGTGGTTTTTCAGCTGGGCAGGGCAGTCAAACCAAGCAAATAAGTCCCCTTTATATATTGTGGAGCTTAGCAGCTTGATAAGTAGTGGTAGTAGCCAGAGGATCAGGATTTGTGTTGCCCAGGGTTTTTGCATTTGTAGAAATGAACCTTGGTTGGGATGCCTCTTTAATTATATTGTCAGTACAGTATGTACTTTTCTCTTAGGCTTTTCACTTCCATCTGTTGCATATTCTTTGGGAAGTGTTATCATTTTATCACCTCTTTCTTTCCTTCCAAACGGAACGTGAACCCACACCATGTGTTACAGATAAAGGAAGGAAACTGATTGGTAATAAAAGAACCGGAAAACTGCATTGCTTGCTAATTCCCCATCATGTACCCAAAGCAGTGAGTCCAGTAACAGATGATGCTGCAAATAGCCCCTGCACTGCCTCCTCCTTCCTCTGTACTCTCTTTGCTTGCATCTCCTGCTGTGAGAGTGCTGTTTGCCCCTCCAGGCTGGGGCTTAACCCTATTTCCACCCATGGTTTCGCTCTGGCCACATGCACATGGCAGGCTATACAGTCCCCAGGAGTGCATGGCTGAGTGGATTGGGAAGCTAGGCATGGATGGAGGAAAAGGAAGAGGCAGCAGATTTGTCTAGGAGAGATGGGCTTGGATACAAAAGTATGGAACAGATATCCCTACTGGGGTCTTAGGTCATTCTGGAAGGGCAGAAAGGCACCCATGTGAGCCAGACATGGGCACAGGGGTTTGTGACAGGTGTATAAAGATAACTTAATAGAAGTTAGACTCCTTTCAAGTGTGTGAGTATTAGAGCCATAAGGGAAGGGGAACTCCAGCTCTACAGAGACCTTATTTCTTCTCCCTTGAACAAAGGAAGCTCCAGACAGGATGATGCCATGAATGTCAATAAAGGTATCAATAATTTGAAATAAACTCCTGCTTCACTCTAATCAAAACTGAAAGAAATGGAAGAGGTGGCTGGTTCTTTTCTGGTGCTTTTAGATAGGATTTACTCGCACCAAGACACAAAGTTGCAATAATGGGTTTGTTGATCTAATCAAAAGCTCATTAGAGCCTTTCCATGGGCATCCATTTTCCATCCTTCTGCAAAGAATCACAGCTCTTCCAGCTATACGTGGTACCTTCCTGGTCTTTATCAAGGATTCTTCTCTAAGGATTTCTCAAACTTAAGATCTTTTTTCCCCGGTGTGCCTTCCAGTCATCCTCCTTTCCTCTTCAAAGCAGCAGCAGCTGTGGAACAGGAGATGAAAGTTTAACCCTACGCCACACCTTGTTCATTGCCTTGACTGTAAAAGCATGGCCCTTTCCTTGCTGATGGAGAAGGTAGCAGACTATCAACCAGCTGTGTGAGGAAAATACTGAAAACCAAAGTTCAGCAGGAAGGAGTGCATGCATTCACTGTGGTTGACCAGGGACAAACTATCTGAACATCTTGGAGCAAGAACACTGAGGGAGCTTGATGTATTGCTCAAGGAAGACAGGAGACAAAGGGTGGAGTGGCACAGAGGGTTGTGGACATGCTCTGTTTAAAACAGTGCAGCTGATGGGAACTGTCAGCCAAAGGAATGACCCAAAAGGTGACCAAAAGCTGAAATTTGTCACATTAGCTCAAAAATATGTATTACTTTTCACACCCCTGCGTATGCTAATGACTGAAGTCACCCGAATTCCAGCCTAAACATGAAATGACATCACCTGTAACTTTACCTTTTCCCTTCCCTCAAAGAAAACATTATAAATGTAGCTTAATTGAGGAAGGAGGTCAGAGGAGACTTCACCTTTGTATTCTGGGACCACTGATGGTCTGTACCTATCTCCTCTCTCACCACCTGTTGTGTAAGACTCAAACACAGCAATGCCAAGTGCTTCTTCAGGAAATCCAAAAAACAAGCTTGTGTTTTTGATCATACTTTCAGTGCTACTTAGTCATCTCAAAATTTAATGCATTTGTCAATGGCTGTATTATTCATACTTCAAGTATTATTGGCATGTGCTTCTACAGAGAGTGTATTTATCACCTGCAACCCAAGAACCTGCATTCCTGTGGCTCAGTAAGTGACACTTTTGCATCTGGCCAGGAGATTTATTGAACATGACTGGATTTCTGCTCTGGCCATGGGAGTCCATTGGGTGCACCCAGACTTAGTGTGTCACACTGTTTGAGAATTTGTGACCATGGGAGTTCTTATTGAATATTACTGTTGAAAATGTAAAACTTACAGGCTGGTGGCTGAGGCCGTACCCTCTCCAGGGCCAGGCAGATATTTTGCATTCAGAAAATTCTTAGTACTTTAAAAAAATGCTTTTTCTTTACAAGACGTAGTGCTGGGAGATGTGCCAAATCCTCTGTGCAGCACAAGGGGTAGTAAATAAGCTGTCAAGCTGAATGGCTGTCATCATAGTTGTTATACATTTTTATTGGCTGATATACTTTAGATTGCAGTCCGCCTGATTTATCTCCTTTTTTCTTCTTCTTCCAAAAATACTTTCTCTGTCTCAGTTGGAGGCTTTGCTAAGGTGTCTTCCAAATTGTATCAGCCTAAGAGGTAGTATGATAATGGTGCAATTGACTGCGTGGAAGTACAAGAACCAGGCAGCATCCACAGCAAAGATCAGTGCTTTGTGAAGGAAATTTGAGGTTTTATTATGTATTTAAAGTTAAAAGTAGTTCTTAAATTTGTTTTTAGTAAGATCTTTCAGAAGAGTAGTAAAAACATGGTCTTAGGAAAAAAAAAGTGAGATCTGAAAGTGTTCATGTCTATAGAAGTATGGGAGGTTTTGGGGGTTTGTTCTAAGAGCTATGTATTACATTTGTATTAAAATAAACTCATTTGGAAAAAAAAAGGGGGAGAGTGATCAGTTAAGCTCATTAATCTGGTTAATATCAGCACTTGAAAGAAGCAATTGGATGGAAAATTGACTTTTTAGACTGTATGCATGTATATGTTTTCAAGGCAACTAACAAACTGTTCTCTTTAGTCAGGGAAGCTTAAGTCCTTCTTCATCCCTCTTAAGAACATCTTCATCCTAAGAAGTAATTCTTCTCTTTCACCTCCTATTTAAAAGAGAACCCAAATTACTTCTCTCAGCTGTTTTCTTTTTTTGGTCTGAATTACCATGTGTGAACTGCTCATCTCATTCACTCCCTTCTTGGCATCAAATGTCTATTGCAGACAGCACTACCTCTTCCTCTCATTTCTTTCAAGTTATATTAATGGACAGAGCACTTGTAATATGTTATAAAATTCCAATGTGTTGTAGTTCCATGTGATAGGATATTTGCTCTATGATTTGTGAATCAGGGTAAAAGAAAATACCATAAATTCACACATTCTGAATCTGTTTTCCCTCTTTTTTGTTTCATAAGTTGTTCTTCTGTATTTTGAAATAATTACGTAGCTTCTGAGTGGTTAAATGAGCAGCTACAACTCTACCAGTTCATCCTCTGACAGAAAATTGGAAGCAGCCCTAACCTGTTTTCCCTCTTTGAAGTATTTTCCCAGAGTCTCTGCGGTGGTTGATGGCTACACAGCAGTTTGAGGCATCCAAGGAGCTGATCCTTCAGTTCACGCACAAGAACAGGATGAACACAGAAAGCGACATCAAAGGAGTGGTGCCCGGTGAGTTGGACAGACAACTGCAAATCCCCCAGCTCTTCTCTAAAGGCTGCACATGGCATTACTGCCCAGAATTAAATCATCTATTTATTGCCTGTACATCATCTCACTCATTCATTGATTCATTCGTTCATTCTGCTCTTGAAAATCCATTCCAAACTCCAGCACTGTGTTAAAAACTACATGGCCTGTTGAACAGTCCTAGTAATTATAGTCTTGTCTTGCAGTGCCGTGTGTCTTTAGAGACATCTCTTGAAGAATTTTACCATGGCTACAAGAGTGTGCCTTCAGCTCTGTGTGCCTCTGGAAACTGTGTTTTGAGGAAGCTGCTTGCTGGGATCCTGCCCATCACCCAACACTTACTCTGTTGGTTTGGAGAAGCAGCAGCACTCAAACTCCCTATTGTAAAGAGCTATTTCCCATGGGAAACTTGAACCATGTTACAGTTTCTCTTTAAAGCTTTGCTTCAAGAGCTGTTTTGTTTTCCTAACCCTGCATCATCTGAGTGATGCTGCTTTAAGGATGGGGGATTGCTGCAAGTTACAGTGGTAGGGTGCAGCTTTTGCTTTAGAGTCTAAAGTATCAATTCCTTGGTTTACTGATCCTTCTAGAAAGAGCTGGCTCCCCTCATCACCCAAATTGTCACTGAAATAGCCAAGATCCTGTCTTGCAGGTTGCTGTGCAGAAGAGACTCTGTTCATGTGTCTATTTGTGTTTGTCTAATTACAACAAAGGCAAAGAGCTTCTGGATCTTTATCTCACCAGTGTACCTGTCAAGATTTGGTCCAGGCTCCCCTTTTCCTTCTCACAGGCTTGATTCTGCCCAAAAACACACATTTTGCACTGTCATTTGCAGTCTGTATCAGACTACCCACTTGTCAGAAAATGGTGGAAACATTTCCTCCACTTTTCCAACACTACCTTCTCTGACCCCAGGGGCAGCAGGGGAACCTCAGCCAGCAGCTCTGCCAGTGGGTAGAAGTGATGGTTCTGTACTTGTCTGATCCCTTGTCAAAGGTCTCTGGGGTAGCTGTAGGTTCCATCAGTCAGTGTTAAAGGTGTCAGTCAGTGCTGGAACAGGCTTAATCCAGGATAGAAAACTCTCACCATTAACATCAGTGCCTAATGAGTAAAGCAATCTCCATCAGTGAGGAATGAAAAGCCCAGTTCAGGATCTCTGGTATACATCCAGGTCACTGGTGTGAGTCTTGGTGCAGTCAGCACACTGGTGTTAATTAGCTGGCTTGCATGTAATTGTGTGTGGTTACAGTTCCTGGATCTGCATAACACAACATTGCAGTGTAAATGCCATTTTTCTGGTAAGGTTTTGAAAAGCATTGGGAGTGTGTGAGCCATTAACCTGTAGATATCCCCCCCCACCTCATTTTTACAGGTCTTCCTCAGAATAAATGATGGATCTTGAGAAATTATGGGTCCCTGAGCCAACAATTGGCCTTGGAGTTTCCCAAACAATTCCTAAATTTGGCTTTTGTCAGTCAGCTTCTTGAATTTGCAGATGAAATAAAATGTATTTTAGGGGAAAGAAAAAACAAATCACCTGAGTTTCCTTTAAGGAAAATAATAAAGACACAACTGTGTGCTGGAGGGATTTATTTAAGCCATATTGGCCATGGAGAAATGCCAAATGTCCAAATGGCTTTATGACTATTATTTGTGACTGATTACTTTTCTCAGCAGTTTCATGGTAGGAGTACACTCCTGTTGGAGACTCCCTTTCATGTGAAAAAACAGAGCATTACTTCACATCTTGATACAATGGACCCTCTGACTGCAAACACATTTAGATACAGAAGTTGTCAGTACAACACCATTTGCAATTTATAAGTTACTCAGAACATGGTTATTTCTGCCTCCTTGTTGATGACGGGATTGTTGGGTTTTTTTAATTATTCCTTCCCTCACTTTTTCTCTTTAAACTCTTTCTGCAGCCCCACACTTAAAGGCTTTTCTGATGCAGCCCTGGAGGGAAGCTGTGTTTCTGTAGGAAGAGCAAGTGAGGAGCATTATCAAAAGAATGAAATAAGATTAACTACAAACTCCTGAAGGAAGGAGCACCTCTCCCATTCTGGGTGCATGGGGGTGTTGATGGTCTGAGTGAGGACAGGAGAATAGTAGGATTCTTGAATTAAGGATGTGACCAAGCTGCAGGCCTTGTATCTTGCAGTGGGTCAGGAAGGAGGAGGAAACCCTTTCTCTGCTCTTGTCTGCTGTAATAACATGCCCATCATTGCTCTAGCATGGAATGGGTAAAAAACTGGTACTTGTCTAGGAGAAAGGATGCCATTGAGCCTGATGCAGATATCCCTTGTTTTCCCTTGATTCCATTGTTGAGCTTTCCTATCTGTGTGGAGGGATTTTTGTTTGTGATTTGTTTTATTCTTTGTTTTCTATCTGAAAGGGCTGGAAACTGTTTTGCTCTAGTTAGGGGCCGTTGTGTTGCTGTTTATTATTCCTCACTGCATTGTTGTAACAGCCTCCTGTGATTGAATTACTTCCAATGCATTTAAATGATAAACTGCTGACTTGCAGTCCCTTCCAGCTGAAAATCCCACTGTAATTTTACTCATACATACCAGTCAAATTAGTGAATCCAATATAACAGACCCTTACAGGAGTTTCATGTATACCTATTTTGGTACTTGAAATGAATCCCATAGTAAAAAGAAGCAGTGTTCAAGAGGACAGAGTATTTCTGGGATGCAAGAAAATTTAATTTTGAATTGCTCTCCAAGCAATGGGCAAGCTGATTTTCCTTTCTGAAGAATCACACCATTTCCACTGCCCGCTGAAAGCTTTTGCTCATCCATTTGGCTACACTGCCTGTAGTGGAGAGTGCCACTAACCATCTGTAGAGCCTCTTTGTTCCATGGGGAGGTGGCCCACATGTGAGGTGGGGTGGAGAAAAAAAAGGAAGCAAAATTTATCTGCTGTTTCTGACAGTCCTTTGGTTTGGAGCGGTTACCAGTGCTCTCCTGGGAGATGTCTCTAAAGACAACAACTAAAAGTCCAGACAGTGATCCAGCTGCAGCTGAAAGGTCCAGCAGCTGCCCTAACAACCCCTGCCAGGAGAAAATAAGGTTTGGCAGCTGATGGGCAATGCCCAGCCAGCAAGATGGAGTGGGAGTGTGCTTACATGGGAAACACATTAAAGTGAGACAAGGGGTGTTGATAGCAGTCTGGAGTGTTGTAAATTTACATTGCCCTTATCTTCAGTAGCCTGTCCCAGGGCTGATGTTGGTTGCATAAAGGTACCTTTTTTCTCAGCAACTTTAAGTGGCTTTATTTTTGAGTGCTTGGTGTACCCTGTGATTTTGGGCAGGAATAATTTGCCCCTATAATGAGATTTTTGGGTTTATGTGTTGCATTTTCTTCTTTAATGCTTAAGAAACATAGGTGAATTAGACCTGGTTAAACTACTCCTAGTATGTTTTGACTCAAAATTTCATCAGTTGGCTTTAAACTTTGCCCTCTTTTAGAAATAAAAGCTTAGATCTGTTTTTGCATCAAAGAAATTATTTTTATTCAACTGTGTATTGAAATGTCATTTGTTAAACAGGCTTGCTGAATTTTGTTGATAAATGTTCCAAAGCATTACCCAAAAAAGTCAGCTTCAATCATGAGCAATTTAAATATTTTGATAATATTAATTCAGTACAGGTTTTTCACTACCAGTTTCTCCAGAAACTTCACCATCTCTTCCTTATTTCCCTGTAGAACAAGAACCAAATAGATATTTCAGTGTAGCTGAGAGACAGTCATTTTGACCTTAGTGTCATAAAGATAAGGAAGTATGAAGATTGTTTAACAAACAGCAGAAAAGAGTGTTCAGGGGAATTGGAAATCCTAAAGCACCAACCATTCTTACACCTTTTGAAGATGTGTTACACTTGAGATGGCTTTCAATACTTTTATAGAATGCATTATCTTTCTTTGTGTGGGGTTGAAGGGTCTGTTTGTTGCCTGGAACAGATTGTCTGCTGCAAGCTGACCTTGGCTGCACCAGCATCCAGCCCTGCCATGTTTGTGTGTCCTGGGAAATGCTCCACTTGAGACACTGCTGTATCAGCAGCTACCCCAGTGTCACACGTGATGCTTCCATGGAAACCCTCCCCTGTGCAGTTCTCTTTGGCTTCCCCTGTGTGGGGAGACATTTCAGGTGTTCCTTAACATGAAAATATCTGCTTGGCCAGGCTGAAAAACAAAGCTTCCTTTTTGCTCGTCTCTGGATGGAAATACAAACCAGAGGTGCTCCTGTGGGCAGGGAGGTCATAGCTGCTCCTTCCCAAAATTCCCTTCTAAGCTTAGAGACATAATATTGATGTAATCAGGAAAGGTGGACAGCAAAGGTAAAGCACCCAAACAGATGCCAGCGCTTTAGCATGCAGGACACAACATGGAGAAGGTGCAGGGGTACAGTGGTGATAAGTACTCTGTGTATGTGTGTGGATTGCAGCTAGGAAAGCTGTGGTTTTCAGGGAGTTTCCCTCTGAAGAAAAAAAATTCATTATCTTTCACCTTTCTTGCTGCTGAACAACATGCTGCCATTACTTTTCCTTAAACATAAGCTATTTTTCTGTTTTGTTTTGCTATATATACTTTTTTTCCTAAGCATGAGGCTTGAAGCTGTGTAATTATAAGCATTTTCCTTTTCCACTGGGTAAATAGCAGAGGGAAGGGTGGAAATGCCTTATGTCTGAAAGTCAGTCTCTTCCCCTAAAAAGCTTTACTCATATCCTTAGACCATCACACCTATCACTACACTACTGGTTTAAAGCTTGTGATAGATGAAGAGTGTACTAGCTAGAGAACAAAAGCAAATTTCCTGGTTCCATAATACAGGTGATTCCATATGACAGTGAAATACAAACCTGCCAGATGTCCTCCTTTGCCAGACCCTGTTTCTTGGGTGTTTAATGGTGCTAAACTGAAATGTTCCATGCAGCTCCCAGAGGGTGGTCAGGTAAATGTGGGAAATGTAGTTGAAACAGTTCAAGGTGCTGCTTGAAGGCTATGTTTCAGCCACAGAGATTTCCATCTCAAAATTGAAAAAAAACCCAAAATACCCAGCCAGTGATTTCTGTAGTCCTCTGGTATGTTACATCAGTTCCAGGAGGATCTGGGTCTCTCCTGCTGGGCCCTGTTGTCCAGTAGCAGGAACTGGTGAAGTTTGTGCAACTCTTTCAAGATGTGCTGTACATGATAGTGATTAACAAGAACCAAACTGGCCAGTTAGGTTCTCTTCTCCTGGCTGGGTCTACCGTAGTGAAAGAGGAGAGCCCATGCATGCCTTGACTGTATCCTTAGCACAGGTAGTAGTGATATCTGACACTATCAGATTTTGCAGACATCAGGGGGAAAAGGGTGCAGTCTACTGAGAATGTGCCTTTCAATGCAACTGGGAAAAGCCAAATATGCTAGAAAATTTAAAGGGGGAGAAAAAAAAAAAAAACTAAAAGAAGAGGGGGCTGTCAGCCTCTATTTCAGTTTGAATGCCTCTCTCACTAGCTGAGTCCTCTGCAGACTCTGGCTGGCTGCACTCCAGCCTGTTGGTTTGTGCTCCTCTGGCACACTGGCTCTTTGTGCACAGTGCTGCCTATCCTCCCAGAGCAGCCAGCCTTACAGGGCAGGAGCCATGTGCAGAGGGCTGGCAGCAAGCCCTGGTGCTGCTGGCATTTCCCCAGCCCACGGGCACCAGAGGGGAGAGGACTGGTGAGTCCAGATATGGATGTGAAGGGTAGGAGGGAGACCTCAAGAACCAAGTGGAAGTGGACAGCAACAAGAGGGGACCAGTGGCCAGAGAGGAGAGGAAATAAGAGACTTTAAAAAGTTGTGGGAGTAAAGAATAAAGATAGTTGGAGGGGGCTTAGAGAGGCAAGGGCAGCAAGGGACTGGGGGGAAGCAATGGAGGAAGAACCTCTGTAGAAGAAGAACACAGGAGAGCTGAGCATGGAGACCAAAGGGGCTGCAATCATTTGCTTCCCCCTCCTTCCAGAGCAAGCTGTCAAGCCCAAAGATTCAGTCTCAGAACTCTTCTTTTGCAAAATCCACTCCTAAAATGTTTGCTTCACGCCTCCCTGCTGCCCAACTCGCTTGCTCAGCTTGCTGATGTTCCCTCCATAGCTCCCACAGCAGAGAGCAGCAATGCATGTGTGGGTACCTGCAACCTCCCAATGGCCACAGCTCCACACGAGGACATTGGAGGTGCTCTTCATGTTGTTTTTGGGGTTTTTTAAACACTGATGATGTTAGAAGAATGTAAGCATTGATAAGTCATGCTCTGGGAAATGCAAGAAGTCAGGTTGCCTGGGCAACCCCTGCTTGGCCTCCTGGCATGAAGGCATGATGATACAGCCTTTAATAACATGATTACAACCTATTTTTTCCACAGGGCATAGGATGGACGAATCAGTGCATAGGATGGACGATGATGTGGGAATGAAGCTGTTGTCTGTTCCTCATTTGTTGCAGAATTTGGAAGGTGTGTAGTGAATGAGGCAGAGAGCTGCAGAAGAAAAAAGGACAGTGTTGGGGAAATGAAGCTGGATACTTCCTGAAGAGCTGTACTCATTCTCTGGGTCTGTCAGGGATGTTCTTGTATGATGATGGAGATTTCCCTGGAATCAGGCCCTTTCAGTGCTGTCACTAACCACAATTTCTTCAGTGTCTGTCTCTAGCATGTAATTCTGGGGCTTGGCTTGCAGAAAGATGGGAGCATTTATATCAACACCTACAAGGGGTATTGCTGCATGATTTTTTTCTCATTCTGGTCACTAATATCTATTTTATCTCCCTGTCTGCAAAACAGGAGTAATTTTTCCTCTTACTCTTACAAGAAGGTGGCAGAGATGATTTAATTTGCATTTATGAAATACATGTACATTCTGACAGCACTGTAGGAATGTCTCTAAGGAAATCTATGGTTTTTTGTACTCACCAGGAAGTTTGGATAATGAGGCTGAGGAGTACATGTTGAATGGGAAAGTCAGAGATGTCTTTAATACCTGCCCCCCTGGATGACTGCAGTGAATGTTCTGGGGGAAAAACTAATGTGTGATCATCTAAATGCTGTATCATAATGTACATGAGCAATTGAAGCAACCTTATGAGCAACAGCAACCTTATGTCTGACTTTTCGATCTTTTTTGAATATAATTAGAAATAGAGGATTGAAATAAATCATTGCAATCAGTCCTTAGCTGTTATAGTCCTAGAGTTACAGAGCTGCTCTCCTGAAAAGAGGTTCATTTTAAATGCTGTTAGTATTTATGTCCAGTGCTTTTGTTAGAAGGCCATTCCAGTCTCCATATTCCTCTTGTACTGCAGGTACATTTTAGCATTCAATTCAAATACACTATAGCTGTCTGGGTTTGGTTTTTTCCCCTTTCCCATTTGCTTCTGTCTGTACCTATCTTAAATCTCTTTTTCCTCATGCTATATGAGAAGAGAGCAGCCCTGTTCCTGTACTGAGATTAAGTTCTCCTCTATCTTCTCTCCTTTTATAAATGGGCTTGCTGGAGCTTTAGTTTCTCAACTACTGTCAACCAGAATTGTAAAAGAATTCCAGTATTTCATTGTCTGAATGGCAAATACCTCATGGCTGCATTGAACTGCTGTCACATAGTCACTTGCCTTCAAGCAGCACATAACCAAGTCCAACACAGGTTTTGCTTATCTTCCACCAGGAACATTTCCCTTTAATCACTGAGAATTTTGCCTTGTATTTCACATTTTCTCTTGCTTTTGCCACACACTGGATCTCAAGCTCACCCAGTTCCCTTTGACGGCCCTTTTGCGTTGCACTTACCTTTGATAGTAGGGTAGTGCCTCACTTTGCCACCAGCAGACCTTATTGGTACATTTCTGAAGTTTTTGTCAAGCTCCCTACTCAGGTTATTAAACATGATTTTTTTTTTTTAATAAGACAAGTCATCCCACTACTAATGTCCTGCCATCCACTTATGATTTCTATTTTTCTATTCCTTATTGCTTTCTGCCCATCAGCCAGTATTTTACCTACTTCATAATTTCTGTATACGGCTTGAGAGCTGGACAAAAGTCCTGGAAGGTATAAATAAACCTGTGTACCAGCAACTCTGCCTGCCTGAGAATAGATTGCTTCACCTCTGTGTTTCAGACTGGTCCACCTCCTGCTGCAGAGCTGTCATGCTCCAGGGATTGATTGAGTCTCTGTGCTAGGCTTCCATAGATCTTTTCATGTTCAAAGAGCTACTGACAGTATCATTTAGCAGCCAGAAAAATCCAGCAGAAGTCCATCACCACAGGACACTTGTCATTTTGGACATAATTTTTCAGTGGCTTGATTTGGGGTTTTGTCTGTTTTGTCTATGCCAAGTGATGCAGAGATGGGTGGCTTCATCTGAAGGCTTTAAAAATACTTTCTGATTTTGAAAGGCATGCTCCTGAAATGCAGAGGGTCCCACGAGAATTCATCAGCCTTGTGAGATGGGAGCTGGTAGGGTTCCCCTTCCCATGAGACTTTTAAAGTCTGCCAGTGAATAGTTCTAATTTCCATTGAGATATAAAGAGTTAGCTTGTTGACAGTTTTCCTACAGAGTCCCTGAATAGGAAGCCTAGAGCGTGTGTGGGCTCTGGAGTATGGGAAAACTTATTAGGGGCTTGTGAATAAATGGATAGAAATATTTTTATATTCCACACTCTCCCTTTTGGTAAATCAAAACTGAAACATTTAATGCAAATTCTTTCTGTACTGGTGACTTTGGTGTAAAATCAAAGCGTAAGTTGAGGGTATAGGGAGTTTTTCTAGGGTTAGTCCTGAGAGAGAAATAGTTTGCTTCCATGAGGTTTTAATAGGCTCGGGCTTGACTTTTAATATCTTAACTTTGACCTATGAAGTCAGTCAGCCTGAGAGCTGTCACTCTCCTGATGTTCATCAAAGTCAGTCAGAGCAGGTCCTTTCATGCAGGCAGGCTCCCTCCAAAGCCAGCAGGTCACTTATGTGAGAGCCAGCTCTGTAGCTGATGACTTTTTTGCAAGTCACATAGCTTATTTTTTCCTATTGGAATGATATTTTGGTTATTGCAGGTCATTGATTTTGCAGTGCAGTGGGGATTTTTGGTGAATATGTCATGGTATTCATAGAAACAAGGGAGGGAGAAAGCCATCAGAAAGATGGATTGTGTTGGAGACTTGGAGACAAGTCATTCATCTAAAGCAGATGACTTAGATTTGGAGTTTTAACATCATAGAGGGATGGAGGCATAAATAGCTGGTAGAGTCACAAGGCTTTCAATAAAAAGCCAGGTTCTGTTTGCATTCTTTGGTGTAAGGTTTGAGGCCAGATTATTTTTTCTCTCTTTTTTTTTTTCTTTATT